>CM059193.1:73386189-73430065 GCA_030323885.1 Branchipolynoe longqiensis
AGGTGGTACAACCTGGTAAGACAATATGATTACTGTTAATCATTACTTATGTGCAAGTCAATAATTAAATGTTATATCATAATATTCATATGATAGTTATTCTTGAATGCAGGATTCTTTGAAGATACTTGAAAATGAAGACATGAGGCAGGAGCTAAGGGTGGATCACGGTCACGCAGTCAACTCCCATCCGGCACACACACACATTTGCACTTGCAGTACACACATCATCATTCAACATAGGGAAATAAAAGGGACCATTAGATCTCAGCCAAATTGGAACACGAGAGCTGATGGTCCCTGCCTAAATAGGTTTTTTAATTTACATAATTAACAACACTGCTTGATATCGATCTTCCCAATGTTCTTAGGCAGTCTAATGATGTCCCACACTCTCGCATATTCTTGAGCTTCCCCTCGGTGTAGGCTATGGCATGTGACCAACAGCCACCAGGGTAGTCCAGCATATTGCAATGCCATTCGCAAGCATTTGGTGAATAGATGACGACCAGTCAGAGGTGCCCCGTTCGACATCGCGAATGCTGGGGCGCCCTCATGCACCGGAAACTGGTGACTGAACTTAGTCCATGCATTCAGACGACAGAGTTGAGAACTGGGTACCCAGGGTAGTTCAATTTTGTAGACCTCCTCAGGCCTGCAAGTGGTTTTAGTGCTCCTGACTGTTATCGTCAGGTGTGTTTTTGTGTGCCTTGATGTCACCTCCGATCAGCATATGACCGTCATCCCCCAATACCTCGGAATAAAACAAATTTGACTGTCTTAATAAACATAGGAAACCTATTAATAAAGCAGCAATCAACATCAACCCATCATCACCAATTCCTCTGAATTTTAAAATCATTGTTTTACTATGCTCAGTCTTCAAAGGGAATGCCCTATTGTACCCTCTTATTATGCCATGTTCCCTCTGATAGTCCTGCTGTAAAATACACGCTAGGCCTGTTCACTACTGCGCGATTATTTTCGGCAAGTTGATAAAGCCAAAAAACAATATTATCAACGAGCAGCAATGAAAAAGTAAATCAAGGACATCACCAGTATGAGAAACATGCATTTCTGTTAACAGTTTTCTACAACATAATCCATGAGCGATCAAGTCAAATTTATTATCAAAGTACAACATACTGAGGGCAACTGCCAGGATAAGGGCCCCCCCATGCGGCATGTGGTATCACCTGCACCTCACAATCATTCAATGTAGCAACATGCCAAAGTGAGGAGATAACGAGTTCAACGCTAATACTAAATTTATCACTTCCAATTGAGCTATGTGAAAATTATTGCTTAGGAAAGCATGAGATCATAACCTGGAGAAAATTGAATATTACGAACGCCCGTAAGTTCAAACTGAGTAATCCAAAACAAATCTTCCTTATGACATGTACGGAGACAGCCAGAAGCAGCCATAATGCAAGCACCAGTGAAATTTTGAAGGCCATCCAAATTTCAAATAATGTGCTATCTCTTCTATAATTTATTAAACGTTCTGTCCATCTATCCATAAGCACGGGACCTCAGCTGCCAAGTAGTTTGGGATGCCAGTAGCCCTTCCTTCAGCACATATCTCCTGATAATTTAAGAAGTAACTACAGTCAGATGTTAAATTTGGCCAAGATTTAAGTATATAGCATTGACCTGCCATTGGCATTTTCTCACAAAACAGCATTTCAGTCAATGGTCCACCATCTGACACGCAACCTGAAAGTCAACAATCCATTTTCACGCTCATCTAGAATGATAATAATGAATTTCTTGTAACTGTGGTGAATGGTGTAACATGTAACCCAACTCCATCTGAACAATTACATCTATTGTTAAATCCATAACGGGCACGATTATACCTTCCGATCCACCCGTGCTAAAAACTAAACAGTTTTTTGGAGCCAGCGGGGGCTCCCAGGCAGTGGAACTACAGCCAGAGCCGGTGTTCTTGTCAACACAATGAGGACTCTATTAAAGTCAGAAGGGATACTAATAGTGATAGGGTTCATATCATGCAACGCAACAACACTTAAGTAATTTAGCCTGTCGATAGGAACAACATGACTGGGTAACACAGGCAAGAAGCATGCAAATGAACTAAGAGGGAAAGTATTAATGAACTAGTACCAGGACTAGATTTTAGCTGAGTAAGGAGGCACAGGGCCAACCAGGTTGGGAAAACCACAGTTCCCACCGGAGATAGTGTAACCACAATGCAGCCATAGCCATGGAGGGCCAACCAGAGCGGGAAAACAACAGTTCCCACCGGTGACAGTGCCACCACAATGCCGACAAGCATTAATGATGGAGTCCCTGATGAGCAGCCCTAGCCATGGAGGGCGAAATGTTGTATCGCCCCCAGGCAGTGGAACGACAGCCAAAGCCGGCGGTCTCGACAACAGAATGAGGACTAGTAAAGTCCGAAGGAATACTAATAGCGGCAGGGTCCATATCATGCAACACAGCAACACTTAAATTATTTAGACAGTCTATAAGAACAACTTGACGGGGAACACAGGTAATAAGCATGGATATGAACCAAGAGGGAAAGTATTAAATAAACTAGTAGCATGACCAGCTAGGACTTTCTGGAGGCACAGGGGCCAACCAGGGTGGGAAAACAACAGCTCCCACCGGTGGTAGTGTAACCACGATGCTGACAAGCATTAATGACGGAGTGTGTGATGTGAAGCCCTAGCCGTGGAGGGCGAACCAGCGTGGGAAAACAACAGCTCCCACTGGTTGATGCGTAATTACAATGCTGACAAGCATGAATGATCGAGTGTGTGATGTGCAGCCGTAGCCGTGGAGGGCGAACCAGGGGTGGGAAAACAACAGTTCCCAGCGAACCAGGGGTGGGAAAACAACAGTTCCCACCGGTTGATGCGTAACCACAATGCTGACAAGCATGAATGATGGCATGTGTGATGTGAAGCCCTAGCCGTGGAGGACGAACCAGGGGCGGGAAAACAACAGTTCCCACCGGTTGATGCGTAACCACAATGCTGACAAGCATGAATGATGGAGTGTGTGATGTGCAGCCCTAGCCATGGAGGGCCAACCAGGGTGGGAAAACAACAGTTCCCACCGGTGGCAGCACCACCACAATGCAGACGAGCATTACTGACCAACACCATCTGAAATATATAGCAATCAATCAACACAAAATAACCATAACAACGAATTAAAAATAAGCAGTTGTAAGATAAACTGACGAAATGGTCGATAGAAATCAATCACATGGTCACATTACATCACATTAATGTAAAACCATCCGACATCTACAAATAGAACTAACTACACAAAGTTAAAATTCAATTTTGGAATAAAAAGTAACATCAACAGCAAAATACAAAGTTTTCAAAGAACACACAACGAAAAACAACCGAGATAGAATGATCCCTTGGCCCCCATTCGGTCTAGCTACTTGAGCCCCCATTTGTAGCTACTTGAGCCATTATTATAAACACATTTTATCTCAATGGAACATATATCAAAGGAAAGAATGTGAAGAGACCATAAACCTGGTAGTCATAAAATTGATCTAATGTAAATATCAATAAAGTGACCTCAATGTTAACGTGAAAATATGCCTAATTATGTGCCCTTTGCTCTATAATAAACCAGCCAAAAGTCGTGACCCATATTACTAGTTTTATGAGCGAGGCTGAGGCATGAATGGCAACTGCAATTTGAGTGAGACAGAGGGGACATTGTGAGCAAGTGCTGCGGATTAAATAACTCTCTGGGCCATCTATCAAACATCCTTAAAACATCACAACATGTACAGAACTAATAAAGGAACATTATGTGCACAGCTTAATAGGACATTTTAATCACTATTGAGTGATTTGAAGAAGATTTTGTGGAGAAAAGCAAAACTTGAAAATCAACCACCAACCTTCGTAACTAATACTGGTCCAACTGAAACAATTAAAATGAAGATGGAGACAAATATGTGCTATATGTCATGAAACCACTGGTTAAATTGTAGCTAGAAAACCCTCTGTATGGCGATCTGAAAGATATCACCTACTGCAAAGAAACTCCGCGCAGCGAAATGGAGCCAGTGTTATCATCGTCGCCGACAATGCCTTGGAACACATATAGAAACATGTTCACCCAAAAAGACCAAATAACTAGTAGCATGAACTATGGACACATTTGTTGGGTGACCTAAAAGTTATACAGGTGATGCGGATTCCGAGGGACACCAGTCTGCCAGGGACACTTCCATTCAAATGCATTGTCAACGGCCGTGAGCAAATCTTCATACAGAAGAAGTCAAATATCTCCCAAATTACACCATCCAGAAACAAATCGCTTGGTAAACATATAGAAAACATCTTTACCATGAAGACTATATTAAATTTATAAGGTTAGGGTTCTTGAATTCTATTAATTTTGAATAAAACTTACGTTTTGCACTGTGCATACCGTCAAACTCAAGGCATTGTCAATGGTCGAGAGCAATCTTCATACAGAAAATGTCAAATATCTCTCAAATTACACCATCTATAAACAAATCTTTTGCTATACATGTAGAAAACATCTTTACCAAAAACATTATATTAAATTTATAAGGTTAGTGACGATGCTGTTAGATTTTGACGCATGCGCAGAAGCGGTGTGTCCCTCGCACCAGCAGCAGCACCTTCAGCGTAGGCACACCGTCGTGCGCCCCGCAGCACTTTCAGCGTGGCCAGACAGCTGCACCATGCAGCACCATCAGCGCAGTTAGCGCTGGCTGCACGACGCAGCACCGTCAGCGTACCGTGTTGTCTCGTGATGCATTGCCAACAGTCGTGAGCAAATCATGGTACAGAAAGAGTCAAATATCTCTCAAATTATACCAAAACGATATGGTTCTGGTTCTGGATTTCCAATAATGTCGAATAAAACTAATGTGTTGCACTGCACGTACCGGCAACACAATGCATTGTCAATGTTCGTGAGCAATCTTCATACGGAAAAGTTAAATTTTCTCTAAAACCACACCACCTGGAAATAAATCGTTTAGTACACATACAGAAAACATGTTTAGCAAAAAGACTATATCAAAGTGAAAAGGGCGGGGTTCCGGATTCCTCCTAATACACCACCGCTAGAGCATGCACTACCGTTTTCCCATGCAATCGTACAAACGTGCCACAAGCACTACACGAGCCAGCTGGGTGAACTGACCGGCGTGGCATAATGTGTACGACCGATATACCATCCACTATGGCGACGTCATCAACACGACCTAAAATTTCTAAAACAAAGAAACACAAACTCCCAGCGAACCATCAATCCGACTCAAGCAAACGGGAAAATCCTCCAGCGTCGCAGCCTGAACCAAACAAGATGGCACAACGGGACGATTACTGGAACTTAATACACAGATCAATTTATGTATGAACAAACGATCCCGTCATCGTCATTGCCAGGTAGGAAATGAATAGGCCTTGATCTACGCTACCGAAGTTCAACTTCGATCGTAGCGACACATGCTACGACGGTATCTATGGTATTCATAATATCAAGCCCGTAGTCAGGGTTTTGAATTACGCATGTTACCAGCAACATGTACAATTCATATATATTGACTACCTGATGAAAGCATCAGTTACTGACGGGCCGGTTGAATATTTCATATCGGACATGTTGTGCCTGTGGTCACGATCATCTTAGCAGTGTTAATTATTGCTCTGACTGCCAAGACCAGCCATTATTAAAAAAACGACCAAGGCTAAATAATCTATATGCTACTTCTTGTCTAATCCATGTTTTACTGATTGATTGATTGGTGGTTGCTTTATGCTGTGTCGGCAGCATAGGCCATATTCACGGCGAGAAATGTTTGTTTTTTGTTCAAACCATCGCTTTTACATGTAAAAGCAGACAATCAATTATGTGCCAATAGACACTCATTAAATTAGAAAGCTCACAATCATATATTTGTGGTCAAGGGAAACAAATTCCCATAGAAAAAGAAAAGTTTTATTAATAATTGATAGAATCTATTTAGTAAACTATATGAGGTGGTACAGTCCAGCTGCCCTCAAAAAGGCTAAAATGTTTTCCTGTTTTACCTTAGTAAAAAGGTCATGCATACTGTCTGCAGTGTAGAACTGTTGGCGCAGGGCCAAAAAATCAACGCAACTTAGTAAAATGTGTTTGAGTGTCAGCGGGGACTGACACCCAATACATTCAGGGGGAGGTTCCCCCTTGAGCAGAAAAGCATGTGTAAGCCACGAGTGGCCAATACAGCAGCGGCTAAGGACCACTTGGTCCCGCCGACCTCCCGCATGAGTCTGTGGTGGCTTTCCCACAGATGGTTCAATTTCTTTAAGTTTATTAATGTTTTCATCCCACTCATGTTGCCATTTGGATTTTATGTGGGTGGCTATTAGTGGTTTCAGATCAGAGTGAGGGATCAGACACGGTTCAAGATCACAGTTCAGGGCCTTCTTCGCAGCCCGATCAGCTCGTTCGTTTCCTTGTATGCCAGCATGGCCAGGCACCCAGCACAGGTGGATATCATACCCATCTGTTGTCAGTTGGTTCATTTTATAAATGGCCGTTGCTAGAATAGGGTGATTCGTTTTCAGTCCAGCAACAGCCAGGAGGCAAGAGAACGAATCACTGTATATAACATAGTTAGTGTGGTTGGATACCTCGATACACTCCAACGCGAGAAGGAGTGCTCAAGCTTCTGCAGTGAAAATCGAGCTCTAATCGGGCAAACATACGTCAAATTTTTCCTGTCGGCAGACTGCCGCAGCAGCTGCCTGGCTTTGGTCTTTCGAACCATCAGTGTATATGGAGAGGTGGTCTGCAAACTGGCCTTGAATCTCTGCATGCAGTCCTTGGTACTCGAGTGGATGTGTCCCAGACTTCCTCAGTTCCGTGAGTCGGAGGATAACCGATAGTTTTCTCAACGAGCACGGGGGATGTTCTGGGACTTTGGCATCCTCCAACACGTCCAAATCCATGCCCAAGGCCTCCAAATTAGGTTTCATTCGGAGCCTCATTGGCCGGATGTAATTCGGCCTGGCTTCATACCTGGATTCGTCATGTCGCTCGAATAGACAATTGTGTGCAGGATTCAATGCATTAGTTTTTATCTTGACTACATATTGCATGGCCAGTTTGATTCTCCTGTTGTTAAGTGATGGTTCATTGGCTTCGACTTTTTACTTGATCAACTCCCTGTGTACATGAGTAAGGAATGACGTCACAGTTATGTGTGTACGACATCATGGTTCTTGTGCACTGCATACTGTTCTGACTATGACATATATTACATTTTAATAGCCTGAACGATAGGCCATGCTTAGTACCCCCCCCCCCACACACACACACATCCCAAGCCTCTCCTCATCCCACCACCACCAACCCACCCCTCTGCAAGACATTCATCGCCACCATAATGATTTAATAACAATGACAGGTTGAGCCAATGAAGCATTCAGTCTTCTCTCCACAAACCCCCCCCCCCCTCTCCACCCGTCACCCCCCCCCAACTCTAGGATATACTGTTACAAAGCAATCCAATGTTATATACCTACCAAACCAAACGGGATGGTCGAATGAGTTGAGCGTTCGTCTCCTTGTAAAATATTTCAACTTTTTACACATAGTTACATTATAAAATAGATTTCATTTAAAGTACCCATTTGTTTTATTTAATAGATAGAGGAATGTGTAACTCATTGCTGAACCCAGACTGAGAGGGTGGGAGACAGTCATGTTTGGTATTTAATGTTTAATGTGTATTGGATCCGGATTGAATTTGTATGGAGTGCATCGGATATGATAGAGGTGTCAGGTCAGGTTGCCATGACCTGGGGGTAGCTGGGATGTAGGAATGAGGGGTGCACCCGAGCTGCACCCATCTCTACTGTCCTGGAATCTCAAGATGGCCGACATAGAGAGTAAAATAACAATATTCAATGGATCAATGACATCACATACCTTCAATAATATCATGTACCTTCAATAATATCATGTACCTTCAATAACATCATGTACCTTCAATGACATGCCTGTAGGAGTGTTGGAGAGATTAAAAGCCTGGGAGAGCTGGCAGTCACCAGGGGGCCTTTCATGTGACAAGAGGTACTTTTGTGTCCATCCTCTATTCTGTGCTATACTCACTGAAGCCACTTCACTTTTCCGTTCCAATCAGTGGTCCACAACTGGTTCATCAAAGGCTGTGGTATGTGCTGGTCCTGTCTGTTGGAACGTGCATTTAAAAGACACCTTGCTGCTTATCGGAAAGAGTAGCCTATGTGGCAGCAGCAGGTTTCCTCTAAAGAAATGTGTCAGAATGACCAAATGTTTGAAGTCCAATAGCCGATGATAAAAATCAATGTGCTCTAGTGTCCCAGTGGGGTGGTACTTATAAAGTTGCCATGAGTGCGCACTGTCACAAGTCGGTACCCATCCTGATATGACCATAGATGTTGCCAGGATGTCAAACTCTAGAAACTAACCAACTATTAATCAATCAGTCTCGTCTTGTGTACACAAATGAATCGCGTCGGGATGGCATTCCAATGGCGCTGTGACCTTGACCTTTCTGTAGCCAATTTTCTCTCCCTGTGTACGTCGACTCAATCCATCTTAAACGTCAAAACTGCTGAAACTAACCATATCCTGCCAGATTGAAAATGCAAGTGGTGTTGTCATGGCAACATCCTAATTCAGGGATGCGGAAGCGTGCAACTTGCAAGCGCAGCGAATGCAACCAGAATGGAGGTTAACACACTGCGATTTGCCTATTTACAGTGTGTTATATTTCCGTGCTATACTACTCTGTATAGCACAGACCCATACCACTCAATATAGCTTGGTGGGCAACGGAAATAGCTACTTGGCGCACTGGCTTTACTTATGTCTGAATCGATGGGAGAATAATGGAAAGCGTTGTTTACTTGCTTCATCCAATCAATAACATCATTTAATGGTGATATATGTCCGATGAGTTGCTGCTGCTGATTAATCATGCACACTGCATATAAGTTTGGATGCAATACCCTACCTTATCTCATAATATCAGTGTAAAGCCTGTGCAGTGTGATATGTAGTTCTGCTTTAGGGGGGATAACTATAGGCACATTATTATTCTTTTTTTGTGTGTGGGGTAGCAGAGCGGAACGTAGCTCAGGCAGTAGCGTGTCCAGCTCTGTAGGTGTGGGTCATCCGATCGATCCTGCTCAGTGGACCCATTTGCAGTTTGGGTTATTTTCCGTTCCAACCAGTGGTCCACAACTGGTTCATCAAAGGCTGTGGTATGTGCTGGTCCTGTCTGTTGGAACGTGCATATAAAAGACCCCTTGTTGCTTATCGGAAAGAGTAACCTATGTGGCAGCAGCAGGTTTCCTCTAAAGAAATGTGTCAGAATGACCAAATGTAATGTGCTCTAGAGGCATCATCTTTGTGGAGGAAACCTGCTGCCGCCACATAGGCTACTCTTTTCGATAAGCAGCAATGGGTCTTTTATATGCACTTTCCCACAGACAGGACAACACATACCACATCCTTTGATGAACCAGTTGTGGACCAGTGGTTGGAACAGAAAATAGCCCAAACTGCAAATGGGTCCACTGAGCAGGATCGATAGGATGACCCACACCTTCACAGGTGGACACTCTACCACCTGAGCTATGTCCCACTGCCCCATAGACTGGTAAGAGAGACTGACAACTATCGATCTAGCCAGCACATGTGGCCTGGGGTTAGTTAGTCTGTGCATTGGCATGCCGGTCGGTATTGCACCACCCCTACTGAAGGTGGTGACGGGAGTGGACTCTGTTCTTATTGCATTACCCCGCGCCTTGCTACTGAAAAACATGGGGTCTAATCACTGTGGAATCGTCCACATAAAAATAAAATTTAAAAAAAAGAAAAGATTTTAAAAAGTCAACAAAAACGTCCAACATTACTATGTTAATGACACTAATATATTTAATATGTTTACGGCACTAATACATTTTGGGATATTGGAGTTCTCCCCATCGTTCATTCCCAGCTCAGACGCTTGCACCAACAGAGACCGGACTATTTTCGCGCAGAGACTGGACTATTTTCGCGCAGAGACCGAACTATTTTCGCGCAGAGACCGGACTATTTTCGCGCAGAGACCGAACTATTTTCGCGCAGAGACCGGACTATTTTCGCGCAAAGTAACTGGCAGCGACTTAAAGTTGCATAGTCCGATGGTTTTGAGTTGTTCTCACCTTTCTGAGATACACATATTAGGTTAATTGTTATAATATACCTTTTTTTTCTTTTAGATTTATAATACCTATCATGGATAAGTTTGAATAGACTTGTTTTCACCATTAGACAATTTGTCAATAGAAAGCCCAAGCCTACACTTGTACTGACCCAAGGGATTTTTAAACTCCCACACCACATATACATGGTATGAGAGCAACTGGCCTATGATGACACTGTAAGTTATACACAGTGGTGGAAATCCAAATTGGCAGAGGTGGGGGCATGGGGAGTCGAACCACCAATCTTCAGATTAGGAGTCTCACCTAGAAACAAGTCAGACACTCTAACCACTCCGCCACATAGAACACCACACTCATTACATTAGTTTTATGTAACTTTTATTTTAAATTGCTGATTATGGCGACATTTAAATTGAAACCATGCCAAATTAATTTAGGCAAGCACATCAAAAGTCTGACGCCCAAGAGGGCTCAACAGCAACAAGCTCTATTGAATTGGCTTAATAACCCCTTCTACGCAATAACAAATGCTTAATGAGTACGTCAGTATTTAAAGGGCCTGTCACACTATGACGCCTTAGTGTAAGCCGACGTACGTGATTTTCGACCAACATGTTGGCGTGCATTATGTGTACGTTGGGCATATGGCGCATACATTCTGGATACGTCGGTATATGTTGTCTTACGTTGACGCACATCGAGACTCTGAAAAAATGTTGTGCTAAAAATTGTCAACGTGTGTCAACGTGTGGCTCGTACGTTGAATGTATGCTGCATGTACGTTCGGGATACATCAGCATACATTGGGAGTATGTTACGGATACGTCGGTATACATTGCTGCACGTTAGCGATATGTTCAGCCGGTGGGAACGTGCAGTCCGCATACTGCCAATAGATGCATTACGTACTCATAATGTACTTCGAACGTATGCCTGCCATATCTCCAGCATATTCAACATATATGTCATACTTCTAGCGATAGAGTAACATATGTAACGTTGGTCACCATTCCGTGAGCGTATGCAAGCATTTTGCGAACGTTTTGCGAATGTTTTGCGAGGCACATAAACATTCTCATATGCTAGCAATACATCAGAGTTACATTCTGCATATGTTACGTACGTTGTGTGTACATTGTGTATACGCCCATTTTTACCCCCCACCGCTGAAAAGTTTGACGAATGCCAAGGTACTGACAAATTTTCGAACGTTGAGTATGCCTTGATGACATACGTCATAGTGTGACAGGGCCTTAAATTGGAAATGTAGGATAAAATCTAGATAATTATTTTAGTTTCAAAATTTGGGATGGTTACGTCGGACCGTCTGACTATGTACCTTTAAGTTTCCTTTCCATTTGGGAATGTCTCAAGGTGTGTTAGTGGTGCTGGGTGGAGCCTGAGTGGAAATCCTCTCTCCATCTGCTACTTACTGAGCCGAATGTGGCCTCCCACACTCACCGGGCTCTACCAGACAGACCAGGGCAATCTCAGCGTCAATGGCAGAGGAGCCAAGTAGATATCAGTTTGAGTCGGGAGATCTCCCTAATACACAAATTGCAAATAGGGAGAAATAGCGTGTCTGAAGGAGGACGGTTTGTTCGGGGGGAAGAGGGGATGCATGGTCTGGGGGGGGGGGGGGCGTTAGAAAAAAGTGATGCATTCTAACATTAAAAAATTGCATAAAAAAATATATATTTTAAACAAGCTAAAATGATTCTTTGGCGGGAGATTACAAATTAAAAGCGGGTAATCAGGAAATTGCGGTTATTTTGCTAAATTTTAGGGAGATCTCCCGCCTAATCTAGAGACCTGGCGCCTCTGCAGTGGTGTCATTGAGTCACTGTGGGTTTTACCTCCTAGTAACATCTGAGGTCGTATAATTATATGCTCTAACTTACCACTGTGCATAGTCATGGCAGTTTTGTAGTGCTGCCTAACTAGGGTGTTGATCCGCTGGCACCATGATCCGATATCCAACTCGGTCAACCAGTCCTTATTTTATTCTACTAATGTCAAGCACCAGGCAAGGTAGGCGAGGTGGTGTTCTCTGTGGCGGAGTGGTTAGAGTGTCTGACTTTTTTCTAGGTCGGACTCGTAATCTGAAGGTCGGTGGTTCAATTCCCCATGCCCCCACCTCTGCCAATTTGGATTTCCACAGCTGTATATAACTTACAGCATTATCAAAGGCCGGTTGCTCTCATACCATGTCTATGTGGTGTGGGAGGTTAAAAATCCCTTGGGTCAGTAAAAGTGTAGGCTCGGGCTTTCTATCGACAAACTGTGTAATGGTGAAAACAAGTCTATTCAGACTTATCCATGAGAGGCAGTATAAATCTTCCTCAAGAGAGCTCTGCAGTGCTATGTTCTTATGTCTGTGGTTTAATTCAGTCAAATAAACGCTTAAAATGTGATATATGTCACTATCTAGCCTGGTGCTCAGCATCACTAGACCTAGTAAAAGCAAGGACATTTGGGATGACGACAGCCAGTTGCCCGCAATGAAAGTTTATAATGCTTAGCTGACGAATATTATAAGAGATAATTACTTTTTAAACACCCAAATCGGACACTGTGGATTAATCGATAGGTGCTTCGAAATAATGTATGCCTGGTGCTTAGCATTACTAAAAAGTGCACTCACTTTTTGTTTGTTTGTTTAATGACACCCCAGCACAAAATGTAGACCTCGGCTATTGGGGGTAAAGTACACCTATACCCCCTCACACACAACCAAACACATACCCATACCCATTGCCTATACACCCATATATATACACCACACCCACCTCACACCCATACAATACCCTCACCACACCTGCACCCAAACCTACAACCATCCACAGACCCACACACATACCTACACACATGCCCTAACCCATACAACACCCATTTCCAAACCCATACACATCCATACCCACACCCATACCCACACACCCATACCCACACACCCATACCCACACACCCATACCCACACACCCACACCCATACCCACACATCCACACCCATACCCACACCCCATACCCACACCTACACACCCAAACCTACATACCCAAACACCCCATACCAACACACCCGCACCCATACCCACACCCATACCCACACACCCATACCCACACCTACACACACATACCTACATACCCAAACACCCCATACCCACACACCCATACCCACACACCCGCACCCATACCTAAACTCTCATACCCACACCTACACACCCATATCCACACACACCGATACCCAGACACCCATATCCACACACCCTTACACACACCCACACCCATGCCTAAACTCTCATACCCACACCTACACACCCATACCTACATACCCGTACCCACCCATGCCCACACCCACATACCCACACCCACGCCTACATACACATACTCACACACCCATACCCACACCCATACCTAAGCTCTCATACCCACACCTACACATCCACAACTACATACCCATACATACACACCCATATCCACACACCCATACCCATATCCACACACCCATACTCACACACCCATACCCACACCCATACCTAAATTCTCAAACCCACACCTACACACCCACACCTGCATACCCATACCTACACAGCCATATCCACACACCCATACCCACATCCACACACCCATACCCAGACCCATACCTAAACTCTCATACCCACACCTACACACCCATACCTAAATTCCCATACCCACCCATTCCCACACCTACATACACATACCTACAGACCCATTCACACACCCATACCCACACACCCATATCCACACACCCATACACACTCACCCATACCCACACACCCATATCCACCCATCATACCTACACCCATACACATTCATACACCTACACACCCATACTTACACACCCATACCTACATACCCATACCCAGACACCCATACCCACACCTACATACACATACCTACACACCCATGTACACACACCCATATCCACATACCCATATCCACACACCCATACCCACACACCCATACCCACATACCCATATCCGCACACCCATATCCACACACCATACCCACACCCTCACCCCCATTCCCACGCCCATACCTACACATCCATATCCACATACCCATACCCACACACCCATATCCGCACACCCATACCTACACCCACACACCCATTCCCACACACCCATACCGACAGGTAGACACACACACACTCACACCCACACATTGACAGAATAAGTGTGTTATCGATCAATCATTGCTCATTTCACTAAATCAATAGCTGCCCATCCTTTTGATGTTTTAGCAAATTAATGATTCTCAAGGGAACGCGGCCAATGATCAAATTTGTGGTTACTTGCAGTACTCTAACGCAAAACAGTTAATATGGTTTCAGACTACGTGAGGCTGTGTTGATTGGCCCGTTTGTTCGATAAATAATTCACTAAGGCGGAGGCGCGACTGGTATAATGTGACTTTATTGGCCCCTTTGAGGATGAGAACACTCAATATCAGGCAATGAGACATGGTTAAGAGACATGGGGTATAGTACATAGTATCATAACAGTGTGTTTAACAGCAAGTCAATCAAGGGAGAGGGAGTGGGGGGCAAAAGGGGGGCATGTGAGTTCAGTTGGTGGTGGGTGGGATCAGAGGATAATAATCAACTGGAGGTCACCTGGGGTCAGTGACATCCCATCAGTTCAGTTTTTGCTTACATTTTGAGGTCAGCCATGCCTGTTTACATGTTTTGGGGTCAGTTCCAATCTAGGTCAAGTACGGGTCAGTTCCATTTGATGAATGATGGCCCCACCCCCGCCTCCAGGGGACACCCCCCCGACCTCTCGTTGGACCACTTCCAGGGGGCTGGACTCGAACCCTCAACCCTTGGGCCCCACTCCCCCTCTCCTAGGTGTGGGTGGGTGGGTGAATTTTGGGGGATGTGTTGTCCGGTCGGCTGGTGAGTCCATTGTGAGCAAGACGCGAGCTGGGGTCACATGGTGGGTTTTTGGCGGGCATGAGCCATTATGTCATCTGATTGTTCATTTAAGGCTGGTTGTATTCGGAAGGTGCGCCACCGTAGTGCGACGACCGCTCTCGCAGTGCTGTAGGTATGGGGCGGTGGTTCAGTCATTTAAGTGTTGCTGGCGCATGGGGTCGGCGGCCTGAGTCTATGGGGGATTTCGGGGTCGCTAGTTTGGAAGGGAACCGTAAGGTGGCCCCACCGCAGCACGGGAACCACTGACAGCAGTGGTTTCTTATGGGAATTTGGTCCAGCAGATGGCGCCACCCGGCGGTTCCGGCTGTCGGGGCCAAGCCGCCGCACCTCCGCAGCGAATTACCCACGTTATGCGTAACATGGACAATGAAGGGCGGGCGATTCGTTCAATGCACGCGTCTCTTCACACGAAAACCCTGCTCGAGTCAAACCAATGACGTACACATTTATACTTGTCGCTTCCTAGCCAGGCGCTCGGCATTATTAGGATAAGGCAAGGACTAGTTGGCTCAGTGTCAGGACAAGGTGACTGAGTGGGATATCAGGTCATAGTGCTCGTAGCCTGGTCTCCCAGTGGGGCAGCACTATGAAGTCACCATGAGTGCACACTGTCACAAGGTGGTACCCATCCTTATATAACCTTAGATGTTGCCAGGATGAAAAACTCCAACAATCAATCAACCAACCTTCACACTGATGTGTGGATATATAGAATAGAAAAGTCCTTGCCTGTAACTCACATGGGATGAGCGAATGTGTCCATCTCCCGTGTGACAGGTCTCAGGATTCTAATCTCTGGTTAGAATAAACCAATCACTTCACATTTGGTCCATGCGGCTACCTAGCTTGGAGGTTGGCATTGCTTGGATTTTCTTTTTTTTTGTGACAAGTTTTTTATTCTGTCCATAACGTGTAAGCTCCAGTGAGGGTGCTTGTTTTCAACGCTGGACAGCTCCTGGACGCTCGCGGCCTGGTCTCCCAGTGGGGCATCACTATGAAGTCGCCATGAGTGCGCACTCACTTTTGGGCACTGTCACAAGTCGGTACCCGTCCTGATGTGACCTTAGATGTTGCTAGGACGTAAAACAACAATAAACAAACAAATTATCAGAACCATCAACACCACCAGCAGAATCAACCCAGGGCTTCGTCCAAGTACGCTAGAGTAAGCTAGAGTACGCTAGAGTACATTAGCATCACGGATGCAAATTCAGACAGATAGGAGGACAAGGGGGAGTGGATGAGGAAGACCAATGGTCCGCGATTGGGATTTCCCTTGGTTAAGCGACTAATTTACCACCAATATATGTGATGTATAATGTATTATGCGAGTATAAAGATTCGCAAGGTAATATTACTTATTATTATTATTATTGTTATCCTCCGTAAGATACAACACTGTACCAGTGGCGCCATCTCGCCCACCTCGCGTCCCCCGGATGTTGACCAATGTCAGTCACACCGGAGGAGCTGCATATACAGGTAGGCATGGCTAGTATGGTGATATCAGGGAGCCTAGGTTGTGTAATGGTTACCACACTGGCCTGGAATGCAAAGAGATGTGGGTTCGAGTCCCGCTCTAGGCGCAATATTTCCCATTTTCATCACCCCCCCCCACGACATATATATATATATATACAGTAAAACCTCTCCAAATCGACCGACCATGGAACCGACTTAATTAGTTCATTTAGGGAGGTGGTTGGATTAGGGAGTTAGAATATGGTTACAATGGTATTGTTGCGACCCAAATAAAGCGGTCAATATAGGGGAGTTGTCAATCTGTGGAGCTGGTCGGTTAGAGAGGTTTTAGTGAATATATAAATAAGACAAATCCTCTGGTGCAAGTGAGGTTTCCTGCATCTGTTAGTGACGAGGAGAACCGGTGGTGCCACCACCGGTCATGAGCATAAGGTGGAGGAAGTGGAATATGGAACACTCATTCAGAATCAATCAAAACCATCGGACCAGACGGGATGGCTGAATGAGTTAGAGCGTCTGTCTCCCGTGTTGGTAGATCGTGGGGTCATCGGTTCGAACCCTGGTCGAGTCAAAGCAATGACCTAAAAATTTGATACTTGTCGCTTCCTAGCATGGCGCTCGGCATTATTAGGATAGGGCAAGGACTGGTTGGCTCAGTGTCAGGATAATGTGACTGAGTGGGATATCAAGTCATGGTCCTCGCAGCCTGGTCTCCCAGTTGGGCAGCATTATGAAGTCACCATGAGTGTGCACTCACTTTTGCGCACTGTCACAACTGGGTACCCGTCCTGATCTGACCTTAGCTGTTGCTAGGACATAAAACAACAATAACCAAGCAAATTATCAGAACCATCAACACCAGCAGCAGAACAAACATCAACACAACCACCAGCAGAATCAACTATACCAGCGGACTCACTAACACCTGTTAAGTCTCACCAGTCATGCCCTAGCACAACCAGAATCGTCTTCATCTCCTCCATCCCCATCTTCACCACCACGGTTATATGACCATCAATATTGTCACGACGGAACCCCCTCCCCCACCCCCCGAAAAAACTTTAGGAAAAAACCCAACCAACAAACAAACATCATCAGTACCGTCACCTGTATGTAGAGTGGTCCATCTATTCTAGCCCTATTCCCAGTCTCTACAGGCCCAGTCACATAGCCGTTAGTGGACATAGTGATCCATGGGATAGATTAACGTCAGTCAAACAGTGTAAGCACGTTAAACTACATTGAAATATGTTAAGGTATGGCAGGTTTTGGTATGGATAAATACGTTATGGTACAGATAAATATGTTATGGTATGGATGCTGGTACTTTCAACTAAGCTCAACTAGGTTAGGCTCCACTACGTTCACCTACATCCACTAATGTCTGTCTGACCAGGGCTTCGTCCAAGTACACTAGAGTATGCTAGAGTATGCTAGAGTACGCTAGAGTAAATTAGCATCATGGATGCAAATTCAGCCCCTAACTTACTGCTCTTTTGAACATGTCCACAAATTAAATTGGAGATCACAGCTTATCCACGTTATGACCAAGTTAACATCACGGACATATACGGATGTCGGTATGTTCAACTACTTTCAACTACGTTCAACTACTTTCAACTATGTTAGCCTCCACTACGTTCAACCACGTCCACTAACGGCGATGTGACTGGGGCTTTAGACTAAGAGGGTCTTCTACATAAATGCTCTTCTTCTTCTGCGAGGCGAATTGCATAGAAGTTCTCTTCCATAAATTGCCACCAAGCGGGATGGCCGAATGAGTTGAGCATCCGTCTCCCATGTTGGTAGATCGTGGGGTTCGAACCCTGGTCGAGTCAAACCAATGACTTAAAAATGTATACTTGTCACTTCCTAGCCTGGCGCTCTACATTATTAGGATAGGGACTGGTTGACTCAGTGTCAGGATAATATGACTAAGTGGGACATCAGGTCATGGTGCTGGCGGCCTGTTCTCTCAGTGGGGTAACACTATAAAGTCACCATGAGTGTGCCATGTCACAAGGCGGTACCCATCCTAATATGACCTTAGATGTTGCCAGGACGTAAAACACCAACGAACCAACCCAGGCTCTAAGAGGGTCTTCTCCATAAAATGCTCTTCTTTTTTCTTGCGAGGCTAATTACGCAGAATTTCTCTTCGATAAATCGCAAGTTTAATTTGGCTCTTTTCGATTCAGCTTTCAGCTGCAAGGCTATTAAACAGGGCGGCTCGTGGGATTAGAAGGTAGACGGGTGTCTGTGTGTATGTGTGTGTGCTATGATGTGCAGGTGATACTTTTACTGCTTCCTCGAATTGCAATAGCGCCAGACAGACTTTTCAAATATTGTAATAAGTGAATGATTTCCCAACCCCTTCCCTCCTCTCTCCCACCACCACCCGCCACCAGAAACACTCCTTAGCTTCTTTCAGTCCACATTAAATCACTCCACCTACTCATTCAGACATACCTACATATATATGTAAGACATCATTTTTTTTTACAATCAGTGGTCCACAACTGGTTCATCAACGGCTGTGGTATGTGTTGTCTTTGTCTGTGGGAAAGTGCATATAAAAGACCCGTTGCTGCTTATCGGAAAGAGTAGCCTATGTGGTGGCAGCGGCTTTCCTCCAAAGAAATATATGTCAGAATGACCAAATGTTTGGCATCCAATAGCCAATGATATGAAAATCAAAGTGCTCTAGAGGCCTTGTTAAATAAAACAAGCTTTACTTCTTTTTTCATTTCTTTGAAAATATTATTTCCCTCCTGATACTTTACTATGTATGTGTGTTTTCTGATGTCAAATGGAACGAATGTGGTGGGCCTTTACGTCCTAGTAAATCCTGGGATCATATCAGGATGGGTATCGATTTAGCGACACTACACCCTCAAGGCGAAGTAATCGAGATACAATGTCACTGGTACCATGGCACCATATCCCACTCACTCGTATTAGTGTCACACTGTGGCAAGAAGCAGCCCTTGCCCAAAACTAGCAATTGCAGTGCACCAGGCAATGAGACAACGCTTGTTTGTTGTTGTTTTACGCCCTAGCAACATCTAAGGTCATATCAGGATGGATACCGACTTGTGACAGTGTGCACTCATGGCGACTTTATAGTGCTGCCTCACTGGGAGACCAGGCCACCAGTACCAGTACCTGATATCCCACTCAGTCACATTATCCTGACACAGAGCCAAACAGTCCTTGCCCTATCCTAATAATGGCAAGTACTTGGCTAGGAAGCAACAAGTATTAATTTTTAAGTCATTGGTTGTACTCGACCAAGGTTAGATCGCACAAACCCATGCGTTCAGATTCCCCGATCTCCCAAAACAGGAGACGGACCCTCAACTCATTCGGCCATCCCGTCTGGTCCAATGACACAATGGGCATAAATTTAGCAAAGCCTTGGTTTGACTTGAATGGAGATCGAACCGCCGACCTCCAACATAAGTGTCTGGTAGGCAGCTTACCCACTGTGCTGTTTTCTGAAAAATATCCTTTGTATGTGATTGTTTGTGTTACATTCATTTATCAAATAGGGAGAATTTCAATCACATTTCACCAGATGGGATGGCCGAATGAGTTGAGCATCCATCTCCCGTTTTGGAGGATCACGGGTTCGAACCCTGGTCGAGTCAACAAAATGACTTAAAGCTTGGTGCTTGGCATTATTAGGATATGACAAGGACTGGTAGGCTCAGTGTCAGGATAATGTAATTGAGTGGGATATCAGGTCATGGTGCTGGCAGCCTCGTCTCCGGGTGGGGCAGCACTATAATGTTGCCATGAGTGTGCACTGTCACAAGTCGGTACCCTTCCTGAAATGACCTGACAATTCTCGTTCTAAATATTAAAATGACAAATGTGTCAGCAGACACTTATTTCATAGAAATATATAACCAATGTCTGATTAACCCTACTCATTTTCTAGCTCTACATATGTCATTAACCATAGGATATGAATAAAAACATGAATAAAATAAGTAAAACTGACTCTGGCTATGGCTCTAACACTAGTCTGAGTGTCCAGATGTGTCTAGATCTAAATGCAGATGGCATAGGACATGCTGATTAGATTGGTGTAAATGCAATGCTAGATACAAGATTAACATCTTATTTTATTATATATATGTTCTTTAGTTGGTATTCTACGTTTCAAACATGAGCTGAAATGAGCTGAAACTAACAGATTTCATTGCTGCACTCACTGGTTTAGCATTTACCATATGATTCATGGAGGTTTGCTTTGCTGCAAACATCCCACAATGCACCGTGCGGTTGGAAAATTACAAACTAGTCTATTGTCTCTGCATTTATTGCTGACCGAAATATATTAGGCATATATGCCCCAGCAATATCAGCATGTGTGGAGTATAACTTATATGCATTGTACATATACAAATACAGTATGACCCCGTTAAACCAAGCTCGGTTAAACCAAACGATCGGTTAATCCAAACTTTTTTCGGCGGCCCGGCAAAATACTACCATTTGTCATATAAAAAAGTTGGTTAAACCAAAGTCAGTTAATCCAAATTATCGGTTAATCCAAACAAAATTGTCGGACCCCAGGCCACTCTGGTATGGTTAAACCAAACTTCCATGTGGTTATAAGTCATCTGAGACCCCACTGTTTCTTTTAGATGATAAATGGTAGTATTTTGGCAGGCTGTCGAAAAAAGTTTGGATTAACCGATCGTTTGGTTTAACCGAGCAGGGTTTAACGGGGTTATATTGTACATGCATAAAAAAACAATAATCAAAGTGACCACATACATTGTATATTACATGTGCAATACACACTTACTCAAATTCAAAGGCAAAGCCAAAGCTCGGTTAAACCAATGATCGGTTAATCCAAACAGATTTCTAGGTTCCCTTCAAGTTTGATTTAACGAGGTTATACTGTATAACGGATGAGATAATGTGTATGGATTTATTTCTCTCGTGTTCTGTTGGTATCCTCTAGGCTATAAAAGTTATATTCAGGTGCATCACACATCGGGTTATTGTGCACGGCACAACAATGATCAGATTGTTGGTTGTTTAAAAATATAATATAAATACAGATACCCAAGATATGATGACTCATCACTATGATGATGAACCTTATGTAGAAAGAGACACAGATATAACTATATTCCTGATACAGTCTCTTCAAAGGACAGTAACAACTGATGCCATCAACGGAAAGAGAAAAATGTCACAATTGTAACTGATACTAAGACCCTACAACTGGCGCTCAATATTGGTCATGGTAGAAATGAGACAATGAAATTTCTCAGAAATTCTCAATCAATCAATTACCACATTCACGGCTCTGATGATCTGAACGTATCAATGAAACGAATTACTTTTTTTGTGTTTACAAGCTCATTTTTGTTGGCATGCGATATCACAGGCTAGCAGGAAAATAGATGGCGAGATTACCACCCACCCATTGACGTCACCATGATGCCAAGTACAATGACGTGTCCCGATTTAAGTCAGTCACGTGACCACACGATGTGTTCTGGAAGCCGTCAGATAGGAGAATAGGATTCCGAAAAAGTGACATTTCTAATTATTAAAAACACATATATGCACATTTAATATATATATATGTATATATATATATATATGTATATATATATACCCACGTATATACAATGTATATGCGGAGGTAACAGAATTGCACAGTGCTGCCACCCAGGGGGCTCCTGGGGGGCTCACAGGATAGTGCCATGCACAACCACCAGGTGGGGCAGGAGCCTCCCTACACCTGTTGTTGATGTTGGTTCAGTCTGTCCCTGGCAGCCAGAGCCTCCACACTTGCTTTCAAAACTTTTTTCTTATCCATTTTAGGTAGGGCATTTGAGGCCCAGCCAGGTACATTACTGTTCTCTACTATTCTCACTTCCTGTAAATAAATAATGTACCCACCAATACTGTGTTGCTGTGCAATTCTTACATATATATATGAAGTGGGCTAGTCTGCGGGCAAGCTTAGGACAAGTGCTGTGCACTTGTCTACTTGGGCCTGCAAATGTCATAAGTGCTGAGAAAGGACTAGTTCTTCATTTCCTCACTAGGTGGTGCCTTCTGGCACGTCTATTAGCTAGCCTGTGAGGGAAGGACGTTCGAGCAATGCGCTGGAGCCCGGCAGACTTACCTAAAGCCCCTCTCACACATCACCGGATTGAGCAACTGATAGAATTGTCCAGTCCGGGCATCATAAGTATCAAAATGTATTAAAATGTGTCAAGATGTTGCGATATTGGGTCAAAGGCCGCTGGACGAACGGACATGAAACGGACATATAACAGACATGAACGGATAGCCAACGGACTGTAAGTGGACTAAACAGACTCAAACCAGACAAGAAACGTAGACGTCAATCCGGCGGCATCCATGCCAAGTATTGTGCATGTTCAAAACTTGTACGGACACTAACTGGACTATCAACGGACTTTGTTCGGTTTCTTTCCATTTCCTCCAATCTGGTGATCTGTGACAGAGGCTTAAGGCACATCCGACGTTAAACGATATATATTCATTTATTTATTGCTTTATTTCTAATTATTCTGTTTTATATTCAAGATCTTATTATAATTATACAGCTGATACTTATTTCAAATCATTAATAAATGTAAAATCATCATAATCTACTGGTTAGTTGTTTCCTTTTGTCACCAGAACCTTCTCATTTAAAATCAAATCATTATTACACCATACAAACAGTTAAATATATAAACATATATATATATATATATATATATATATATATATGGTCGATTTAGAGTTTTTTTATATTGTTACAATGGTATTGAATTGGTGATCGTTTGGGACCCAAATAAAGCGAAAGACTTTATTCAATGAATAAACTATATTTACAAAAAAATATATAGGGGAGTGGTAAACCTGTGGAGGTGGTCTTTTAGAGAGGTTTTACTATATGTGTATATATATACATATAGTAAAACCGCTCTCTCTCTATATATATATACATATAGTAAAACCTCTCTAAAAGACCACCTTATACATAGAGTAAAACCTCTCTGGCTGGGAAGTAACGAGTATGAATTTTTAAGTCATTGGTTTGACTCGACCAGGGTTCAAACCCACGATCCCATGGGTTCGGATTCCCCGATCTCCAAAAATAGGAGACGGAGGCTCAACTCATTCGGCCATCCCGTCGGGTCAACATCTACGGGTAGAAGACTATAGGGCTCTCTAGTGTTTTAATTAGCACAGTAAAAAGACATGTAGTGTTCTATGAAGTTCGCTCAGACAAACATTTTAAATCCTCGTATTTATTATTAGTGTTCAACTTGACTGTCGACATTGTCATTTATTCAGAACTGTTTGTATTGCGGGAGGATGTTGGGTATGATAATGCTTTCGGGCATGGAAGAATCCATCAATGTGGGCGAATTTCCAATCTGTCTGTAGTCACAGAGATAAGAAGGCACGTCATCATTATGGACATGACGTCAGTCACCACCTCCCCCCTCCCGGCGACCACTCACACCACACTGCCCTCCACCTTCACCCCCCCCCCCCCACCCCGATTTGCTGTCAGCGCTTAAAGCTGCATAGTCCGATGAAATATCAAATTTTCAAAACCAAACCAATTATCTAGATTTGATTTGACATATCTAACTTAGATACTGATGCGCTTATTAAGCATTTGTTTCTGCATAGAAGGCAATACTGAGTCAATTTAACAGAACCTGTTACTGCAGAAGTCTATGGTGTGAGAGTTTTGACAAGCTGTCTTATTGGTCTCTACTTGAAACCGCATGTTTCGGCCGAGTAATTTTGTGAGTGTTTTTGACAAGCTCGGGCATAACAGTAATAGGGCATAAGGCTGGACTAGTTGCTCAGTATGGTGTCAGGATAATGTGACTGAGTCGGATATCGGGTCATGGTGCCGATGGCCTGATTTCCCAGTCGGGCAGCACTATAAAGTCGCCATAAGTGTGCACTGTCACAAATCGGTACCCGTCCTGATATAACCTTAAATGTTGCCAGGACGTAAAACTCCCAACAACCAACCAACGAATATAAACAAACACACAAAACCCCAATATCAAGTGGCTGAATGAGTTAGATCGTCCGTCTCTCGTGTTGGCAGACCATGGGATCGTGGGTTCGAACCTTGGTTGAGTCAAATCAATGACTTAACAATTGATACTTGTCACTTCCTAGCCAGGCGGTTGGCATTATTAGGATAGGGAAAGGACTGGTTGGCTCAGTGTCAGGATAATGTGACTGAGTGGGATATCAGGTCATGGTGCTGGTGGCCTGTTCTCCCAGTGGGGCAGCACTATTAAGTCGCCATGAGTGCGCACTGTCACAAGTCGGTACCCGTACTGATATGACCTTAGATGATGCTAGGATGTAAAACAACAACACACAAACATCTAGCCTCAAGGAATAACCTGCTGCTTATTTATCCAGACCATTAAGGACATGTCGAAGGACGAACTAGGCCCACTAATAACAACAAGCTGTGACGATGTCATATTCAAACGGACGTGGCTTGTAATATATCTGGACATGCCCGGCCGTCAGAGCCCCAGAAATACCACTTACTCAGGTGCGTTTTGTTTGGATTAAGCGATAATTTGGATGAACCAACTTTGTTTTAACCAACTTTTTTATATGATAAATGGTAGTATTGTTATGGGCCGCCGAAAAAAGTTTGTATTAACCTATCGCTTGGTTTAACCGAGCTTGGTTTAACGGGGTTATACTGTACATAGTAAAACCTCCTTAATGACCGACCATGGGACCGACTTTAAATGGTCCATTTGTGGAGGTGGTTGGTGTAGGGAGGTTTAAAAAAATCATTACAACCGTATTCTATGGGCGATCGTTTGGGACCCAAATAAAGCGATCGATATAGGGGAGTGGTCGATCTGTGGAGGTGGTCAGAGCACTGGTTTTCCAGCCATACAGTAAAATTGATTGATACATCAAGGAAACTATCCATTGTAATAGTCAACTACAATCAATTGCAGTTTGATAATAAAAGTATTATACATGTGATACATATGTATTACATGGCATGGCATGATTCCACAATGTTCTTTAATTCCTTTGATACCAAATTTAATACATATATTTATCTTTTTTAAATAGACATATATACATACATATGGTTGTTGGAGTTTTACGTCCTGACAACATCTAAGCCGTTTATCAGGCGAGTACCAATTTGTGACAGTGCACACCCATGGTGACATTATAGTGCCGGCCCACTGGGAGATTAGGCCACCAGCACTATGAGTATGACCTAATATCCAACGCAGTCACATTAATCTGACACTGAGCCAACCAGCTAAGTGTCAGATTAATGACACTGTTAACAAAGATTACCCAGGGATCAGTGAAGCAGGTATTGCCCTATTGTAGCAATGACATGTAGCAGGCAAGGTCACGACAATTAAGTATCATTACAATAATTAAAAGAAAAAAAGTCTTTGGTTTCACTCAGTTGGCGTCAGAGCAGACGACCATCTAAGGTGAATGGCGGGCCGAGGTGTAGCAGGCGGCGCCAGCGCTGTCAGAAGGGTGGTAGGGCTGGCGTGTGGTAACGCTGAGCAGTCTGCACTGATTGATCATCAGGCTCGGTAAATATATGGGCCATTGCTATAAATAGCTCGAGACGCAGAGGCACCGGGCACACCACCAAGCGGCGAGTGTCAACAACTGTTCGTCATTGACGCTGTCACTAAAGGGGCTGTCACACTACGACGTATGGCCTTAGCGTATGCCGACATATGCGATTTTCGACCAACACGTCGTCATATGGCGTCATATGTTATGTATATGTTGGGCACACGTCGAGTAAGCTCGGGATACGGCGTCATAGGTCGAGCTGCTAATAAAATGTTGTGCATGTTCACAATTGTCAATGTATGTCGCCGTATAAATAATGTATATACAGATGAACCTCGATCCAACGGACTAATAGGGGGGAGCAGTTGTCCGTTACAGCCGTTTGTCCGTTGCAGTGACGAAATTGCTTTATCTATAGGTGCCATAGTGATAATGTGAAAAACAGGCCCTTAGATGTTGCTAGGATGTTAAATTTTAACAAACAAACCTGCACGGCTCTGTGCATGGCACTATGTGTGCATGGCACTCTGTGGGTATGTTTGTATGTGTGAATGAGTATGCATATGTGTGAGTATGCATTACACATGTGTGGGAGCCTAGCTCACTCTAGCGGATTGTGTCCGTTGGATCCGGAATCCGTTGCATCGGTGTCCGTTGGATCGAGGTTCATCTGTATGTATATATGACACCAAATGGTGGTTCAGATTTAGGATCGTTCTGGGGCCAAATGTAAGAGCCACAATTTATCGGCTGCGGAGTTAAGGGCGGCCGGCGGGGTAGCTATTGTCGGCGTTAATATATGTGTCACGGGGGATGTATCAGTCCAAAGCGCGTGCGGGTTAGCTAACGTTTCAGTTATTTATAGATTTGGGAAATCCCTCTGCGTTTGTAGCCATATATTAGGCTCAAATATATTAAATGCGATCATATTTAACACAATTACATACGCAATAAGTGAAATTTTATCAATTTAACCCTAAATTCGAAGCGTTATTAAGGCTACCGCCGCATTGGCGGCGATATTAATAGTTATATTTTCGAATCGACGATCGTACAGTCAACAAATCGCCGCCGCCGCCAGTAGGGAAAGCGACGTCGATGCGGCGGCGATTTGTTTACTATAATTTCGTCGGTTCGAAAATATAACTATTAATATCGCTGCCAATGTGGCGGTAGCCTTAATAACGCTTCGAATTTAGGGTTAAATTGATAAAATTTCACTTATTCCGTATCTAATTCTGTTAAATATGGTCACATTGAATAGATTTGGCCCGAATCGGTCCCTAACCTGCACGTTATCCCAGGCTCAAGTTGGGGTTAGTGAAGACGACATTAACCCTCGAGGAGTTTGCCTAACCCGGGCAAATACATTTACACTTTGGGCCGCTAACCCGGGAAATCCGCACGACGCGTGGGTTACGAGCCCTAACCCGGACTCTTACATTTGGCCCCTGATCATGACTTCTCTGTTAATCAGTGCTGCCAACGTGTGTCATCGTACTCCACTGATGCTTCATCATGTATGGATTGTTAATAGCAGTTTTTGAGTGCCGACCATACACATCTCATATTACTTTTGCTGGTTTTGACTAACTTTGGTCACTTCGACCAGGGCCCATATGTATGAGCCACTTTTTAACCTGACCGGGGTTAAAGGAGGGTGCCGGGTTAGCTAACCCCAGGGTTCCAAATGTGTCACGGGGGATGTATGGGTCCAAAGCACGCATGGGTTAGCTAACGTTTCAGTTATTTATAGATTTGGGAAATCCCTCTGCATTTGTAGCCATATATTAGGCTCAAATATATTAAATGCTATCATATTTAATAGAATTACATACGCAATAAGTGAAATTTGATCAATTTAACCCTAAATTCGAACCCTCCTTAAGGCTACCGCCGCATTGGCGGCGATATTAATAGTTATATTTTCGAATCGACAAACATACAGTCAACAAACCGCCGCCACCGCCAAAACGGAAAGCGACGTCGATGCGGTGGCGGCGGCGATTTGTTTACTTTACGTTCGTCGATTCGAAAATATAACTATTAATATCACCGCCAATGCTGCGGTAGCCTTAAGAAGGGTTCGAATTTAGGATTAAATTGATCAAATTTCACTTATTGCATATGTAATTCTGTTAAATATGATCGCATTGAATAGATTTGGCCATAATCGGTGCCTAACCCCACCTTTAACCCTCCTTTCGCATGGGGTTAGTGCAGGCGACTTTAAACTCGCCGAGTTAGTTTAACTCGGACACATACATACGCAGTTTTCGCCGCTAACCCGGGAAATCCGCACGGCGCTGGGTTACGACCGCTAACCCGGTCTCATACATAGAGGCCCAGAGTGATATCCATTTTGAGTGACGTAACTGTGAGTGCTGTTAACTCCGCCATTAAAGAGCGCCACCGATATGGTTTACCACATAATGGTGCAAATGGATTCCACCAGATGGCGGCACTATAATGAAATGGGACTATGCACAATTCCAGAATTTGATTAAAATGTTATTTAATATAATGTGGGGTATCTGGTCATGGTGCCAGCGGTTCGGTGTGCCTATGAAGCAACACTAAAAGGTTGTTATGAGTGCGCATTGTTGCAAGTTGGTAATCGTCCTGGTATGACCTGAGAAGTATCTAGGACATAAAACCCAAAGACACCACAAACCACACCAGTTATACGATAATTGTAGGGTTCCGTGCACACTAATCTGAATACATTATTGTATATTACATACAATTATATATATGATGTATAAGAATTATACGAGTATAAATTCACAGAAATTATTTTTAACCAGTCATCACTTGTTTGGCACACTCGAGGATACCTCATCGCATTCGGGCTCGCCGCCACACAACACTGCCAAGGCATCTTCCCTCACTTGCTGCTAAAAAGTATATATATATATATATGTATATATATATACAGGCGAGCTGTCAGGTTCAGAGTTGGGGGTTGGGGGGTAGACGAGCTCAGGATCTCAAATCCCGAGTGACTCTTGGTATTGTAGTAATCTGCATTGAGCTCTCAGGCAAGGAGGCGCATAGCAGATGGGCGTGTGTAGAGTGATTGCATCAAGGGGCCTGGGTCACCTGACTGGTACCTGGATTTTAACCTATAAATAAGCGTGCATGGCACGTGCACGCTCTCTCTCACCACCGCCACCAGCCAGCCCAGACTGTGTACATGTGCCTGTAGCAACTTTAGTTTTGGGATTAAACCATGTGAGTACAATATTGTGTCTTCTTGTGTGATATTTTAGTTACTGAGCCCAACAAGTGATTTTGGAAGTAGATAGTCGATATATCTAAAGGATATGTGTAGAAATTCTCTGACAACTATTTCAATTTAATCTAACAGCATAGACTTTAATACCATCAAATTTCGGAGATAAACAAACTTTTCAACTGGTTCACATGATCTGGGCCGCATTCAGGGTACAGCTCGGAGTCGTCTCAGAGAAATTCCTGACGTCACGCTAGTCTGAATGGCAAAAAGCAGTCCATTGCCATGAAAATGGCTGCCCTCATAGGGGGCAACCATTTGTAATGGAAAAGAAGAGCTCTGATTGGCTAAAACCACTGAATTCGGTGGCCATTTTCGAGGCGCTTTTTGTCTCCAGTCTGAAAAGGGAGACGTCTCCGAGACGACTCAGAAGCATACTCTGAATGGAAATAAGCCAAAAAGACGTCTCCAAGCTGTCTCCGAGGCGTACCCTGAACATGACCCAGGACTCTGTAAAGCTATATATGCTGTATTGTTGTTGAACCTATCCTCTGTATGTGTATACACATACAGAGGATAGGTTCAACAACAATAATTGTAAGCATTAAATGACTTATGGACTTCAACCATTTAAAAGACTTATAATTCCAGGGGTGGGGGGGATGAGTGTTCTAGTTTGCACTGACCTCTCAGGCAAGAAGCCACATATACACAGGTAGATGTGGTTAGGGTGATTGCATCAGGGATCCTAGGTAGTGTAATGGTTAGCACACTAGGCCCGGAATGCCAAACATTGTGGGTTCGAATGCAGCTCTACGTGCATGAAATATTTCCCATTTGACCCCTCAAAACATTATTATTATGGTTGGTTGGTAGTTGGAGTTTTACGTCCTGGCAACATCTAAGGTCATATCAGGATGGGTACCGACTTGTGACAGTGCGCACTCATGGTGACTTTATAGTGCTGCCCCACTGGGATACCAGGCCACCAGCACCATGATCTGATATCCCACGCAGTCACATTATCGGATAATGTGTCAGGATAAATTTTATCCTGACACCTTTTGTAAATCCTTCGTTTGACTCGGCTGGGGATTGACTCAACGGGCTCTCGTATTGGAAAGTGAGCACCTTACCCACTCAGTCACCACATGGTTCTGAAGGCTGCCTAGTGCGTGTTTGGGTTGCGGGCGTGGGCAGCACTGATTAGAAGAAGGCATCGCAATGGCCGCAGGTGCGGACTCTCGGACGAGCGAGTCTTCATTATCAGGACGACCTTGTGCGTAGACTTGTTTGTTCTCCTGATCCCTCACCCCCACCCGCCTCTGTGCATTCCTACTACGCCCGAATACTGTACCGGACGTGGCGGCCGAATCGGTAGAGCGCAGGCCTCCTGTGCGGAAGGTCGGGAGTTCAATTCCCGGTCGCGTCAAACCAAAGACTTACCAAATTTATACTTGTCGCTTCCTAGCCAGGTACCCTGCATTAATAGGATAGGACAAGGACTGGTTAGCTGAGGGTCAGGATAATGTGACTGAGTGGGATATGAGGTCATGGTGCTGGTGGCATGATTTTCCAGTCGGGCAGTACTTAAAGTCACCATATAGTGCGTTCTGTCACAAGTCAGTGCTCATCCTGATATGACCTTACATGTTGCCAGGACATAAAACTCCAAACAACCAACTCGAGTAGCTGTCTGAATCCTGAAGCCTTATTCCTGATGTAGTCAATGGCACTGTATCTCTTTGTGGAACCACACGGCAGGTTCAGCATGGCTAGTGACTGGTGGCGCCACCTCGTGGAAATCATCCGCAACTCATGCATGCCACCAGAGAGCGTGTATTTAAACAGATGAGAGGGACAAATGTCATACTAGACCCTGCAACAGCTGCCGACTGTGGCGCTCCAAGTGGTGGTTGTTGAACAAATGGGCAAACTCAAGGCATTGTCAATGGCAGTGAGCAATCTTCATACAGAAAACGTTAAATATCTCTAAAACTACAACACCTAGAAACAAACTGATTGGAATACACATAGAAAACATGTTTACCACAAGGATTATATTAAATTGATATGGTTAGGCTTCTGGATTTCTATTAATTTTGAATAAAAACAAATGTTTTGCACTGCACGTACCGTCAAACTCAAAGCTTGTTCAACACTAACCGCCAGGAACGCCACTGTAGCCTGTGTTACCGATTTTCGTGGGAGTTGTCCCTCTCATCTGTTTATTTACACACTCTCTGATGCCACCACATTAATTTGTTGGTTGGTTATTGAAGCTAGTCCTGATAACATCTATGGTCATATCAGGACAGGGAGCAACTTGTGACAGAGCACACACATGACAACTTTATAGTCCTGCCCCACTTGGAGACCAGGCTGCCAGCACCATGACCTGATATCCCACTCAGTCTCACATTAACCTGACACTGAGCCAGCCAGTCCTTGCCCTATCCTATTAATGCTGAGCGCCTGGCTAGGAAGTGACAAGTATCAATTCGTATGTGATTGGTTTGACTCGACCAGGGTTCGAATCCATGGGTTCAAATCCCACGATCTTCCAAGATGGGAGACAGACGCTCAACTCATTCGGCCATCCCGTCTGGTTGATAAGGACATTTGCTTCAAATCAATATGTATTCTATTGGGATTATGAAACACCATGTAAAATACAAATCAGTTTATACTGAGCAAATGCATATCTTGATCGTTATAATGGACAAAGTTTTGTCCCATTTTACTTCTCACCTTTTGAGACAGTCTCATTGTATACCCGCTACTTTTGAATTGAGGTCTAAATTTCTCTTGGAGGTTCTTTTTGTGTGCTTTTTTTTTTTAAGTTAGAAAGTTTTGTCATATTTGATACTTTCATCAGACTATTCAGCTTTAACATCGGGGATTAAAAATTAATTTTAAAAGCTTCAGATATTATGAAAAAAAGATATCAGATGTTATTACATGTGTTGATTGATTGATTGGTGGTTGCTTTACGCCGTGTCGGCAGCATAGGCCATATTCACGGCGATAAATGTTTGTCTTTTGTTCAAACCATCGCTTTTACATGTAAAAGCAGACAATCAATTATGTGCCAATAGACACTCATGAAATTAGAAAGCTCACAATCATATATTTGTGGTCAAGGGAAACAAATTCCCATAGAAAAGGAAAAGTTTTATTAATAATTGATAGAATCTATTTAGTAAACTATATGAGGTGGTACATGTGTACATTAATAACAAGTATGGAACTAAGGATATATATGAATGACAATATGGTGCCATCCACAAGGGCATCCGCTAGAAGGATGTGGTAGCATTAATGCTGAAATAATAGGCGACTTTCTAAATGGGTTAAGTTCCTTTTGCTCAAACAAATTGTATGAAATAGCTTTCATCAAGAATACATGACCTCGGTAGCCATACTCTCTGTAACGGTGTCTATGTGTGTCAGGCTGATGTAGTTCTTGAGTGTCACTGGGAGCGGAAGTGTTTTAACAGACATGAGGAAGCAGACTCTGGAGATGGATCTCCGGATCACAATCCGACAGAGCTGCGACAAATGTTTTGGTGTTTGAAGATAAGCAGTAAGCCATTTCAGCCAGTCAGCCGCCTCATTCGGGTTTGGACTGCGCTGAATTATTTCATCACATAAGAGTTGCAGTTTCGTTCCATCAAGATAGGAAAGGAGCGTGACTGTTTCTGCGCCTGCCATTAATAGTAGTGCGGTGGAGAGTCTTTGTTGGGCAGCAATCGAAAGCTCCAGTGCAGTGTACTTGACATACTGATGCCTAATTTTGAACCTAATTTCCAACTCGGTGTTGGCGTTATGCTGCAGTAGGTCCTTAATGGTCTCCTGCAGCCCGCGGTACACCGCAAGTGTTAGCGGAGTCCGACCTTCAGGGTCTATCACATTTGAATCGGCTCCAGACCAAAGCAGTATCCGCACTGACAATTCCGAGTCCACATCAATTGCATTATGCAATGCGAAGGGGGCGGTGTCTGTTGAAGCGCCATACTTGATCAACACCTCCACCATTGGTGCATTCCCAAGGCTTGCCGCTAAGTTAAGCGGGGAGCCGAATGGTGCTGTGCCAACATCTGGATCAGCACCAGCCTGAAGTAGCACAGCCGCACAGGAAACATGTTGACACATCACTGCAAGGATCAGCGGTGTCCTCTTGACGGCATCCCTGCGGTCTTTGTTGGCACCATGTCGGAGGAGATACGCCACACTGTCTGACTGTCCAGCAGTGGCTGCCCGGTGCAATGCAGACCATCCTATATGCCCTCCAACCAGGTTCACATTAGCTCCGTGGCTGATCAAGAGATCCATCACCTAGGTATAGATTAAGGACACATATTAACATTAAAGTATGGGGGGATGGGATTATCCCCTTCCAGCACTAAATAGATTTCAACTGTTAAGTCCCTGGGCCCGTATGCACCAAGTTGTGCTAGCCTTAACCGGAGCTAGGCGCTAACTCCGGTCAGCTAGCTGCGGGTAGTAGGGTGTCGGCGAAAAAGATTAACTGGTATGCGCCAATGTTTTAGCCTGGGCGGATAGCTGACCATGAGTTTATTTATAGATTTGGGAATTCCCTCCAGTCGACGATATGAATAACGCCGCCAATGCGGCGGCGGCTTTAATATTGCTTCGAATTTAGGGTTAATTTGATTAAATTTCACTTATGGCGTATGTAATTCTGTTAAATATGACAGCATTCAATAGATTTGTGCTAATATATAGCTGCCGATTCGGCGGCGACGGCGGCGGCCATATTTAGTTGACGTTGGACAGTATGGATATCGACGTCGCTGCAGAGGTGGCGGTTTGTTTACATTACATTCGTCGATTCGAAAATATTAATATCGCCGCTGCTACGGCAGCAGCGTTAATATCGCTTCGCATTTAGGGTTAAACTGATAAGATTTCACTTATTGCATATGTAATTCTGTTAAATATGACAGCATTGAATAGATTGAGAGCCACACACGCACACTAACCGCCCTGGCTAGCAGTTAAACCTGATTTGAAGGTGGGATAGCTTAGCCTAGGCTACGGTCCACGGTTTGCGCTGGCACCGATTGATGCATACATATTTTCCACAGTTAGCCGTGTGGGGATAGTCAAACCGCGGTTAAGGCCTTAACTCCGATTGGTGCATATGGCCCCTGGAGTCTTCGCCAAATTCTTTAAAAAATTGAATATGTGATGTTAATGTAATTAAATTGATATATCTAAAAGAAATGTTGAAAATCAAGTTGATTTTATATGGAAGTATTGTGATAGGCCGATGTTGGCCGTTCCAAGATCTCGCACTCACACAGACACACACAAGGATAAATGATAAGTCCATGTACGCTTCAGACGTTTATTATTCAATCCGCTCACAGTCCATAGTCAAGTGACCCGCCCTCTAACTTGCTAGGTCCCACATTGCCTCTATAGGTGGGTTGGGGTGTGTGCTGGCCACATGCAGTAGAGGGCACTGCCCAGTGGCTAGCTTGCTGCCACCTAGAGCCTTGTAACTGCGTAGGTGTGCGGTGTAGTCTCTGCCGCCATTGTGTGGTAGTGGAGCTCATGTACAGACTATTGCAGTATTTTATTTCTCTTTCAAATGATACCAAATTTAGCCTCCTTGGTATTATCAGTTATGAGATATGATACTCTGGGTAGGGGTGAAGCTAATGGGTGACCACCTGGGAATACACGGGTTCCCAGTGACAAAAATAAAAAAATCCCTGAAAAACTATGGGGTCCAAGGACATGCCCTCTGGACATTTTTTAAAACCTACAATTGGTCGTAATGTTCACATTGTGGTTGATTCGTGGCACGGGAAGAGCCGACCCCCCTCCCCCTTCCTTTATCAGGCGCCCCGCCACTGCCTCCAGCCACTCCGCCTCCACCTGCCACCCGGTCCATGCCTCTTCCTTTTCCGCCCACCCGCCCTTACTTCTTCTTTTACTTCTTTACTATTCCTAGGGCGGAGGGCTCTTCGGGGCTCTCTTCTTCTACCTGACATTTCCCTGATGACCCCATTGATACTTATTGAGATTTGATACACACTTATTGATACCTTTTGACATTTGCTTCTCATTTGACACTTATAAAGTTACATTATCCTCGAAAATTAAAAATGATATTCTATTAAAATGATGCAATCTGGCACCTACTTGGACATATTTTGGCCTTGAAATTCCAACTGTTTTAAAACGAACGAAAAAATAAAAGTGTGCTTTTTTTTTCAAGGACAGGATCTCCCCTCCCTCGTTGTTTTGGAAACTTACTTTTCACTGAAATCAGTTATTTAGCTGAGAAAATGGATTCCTGACATACATCTTGATACATACAGGCTTATCCTAGATAACCTGCCGAATCAATACAGGGGGGATAAGTGAGCATTAATTAAATACCTCAAGTTGTCCATGATCCGCTGCAGCCCAGAGAGGAGTCTCCCCGTTCGGATTCATCATATCCACATTGGTGCCTGCGTCTAGAAGCGCTGCCACCAACCGAATGTGGCCACGGCCAGACGCTGCTAACATGACTGCCACTTCCGGTCATATAAAACTCTACGGCTGCACTGGGCGTGTCCTAGTAGATATAGCACAGCTGGTGTACAGGGGGTAAACACGTCCTTCTTTCAGTTCACTGCCAGTGTCAAGCAGAATGTTGGGCATTAACCTAGAAGAAATAAGAAAACGGTAACATATCTAGTCGATGCAATTATGGATGTAATAAATTAAAGCTGCATAGCATGACAAAAGCATCGCATAATCTGAGGGTGTAAAAACGACCCGTTATGACAGTAGTCATTCTTTCACTGCCAGTGTCAACTAGAATGTTGGGCATGAACCTAGAAGAAATAAGAAAATGGTAACACGACTACTCAATGCAATCATGGATGTAATAAATTAAAGCGGCATTGTGTGACAAAAGCATCACATAAACTGAGGGTGTAAAAACTACCCATTATGAAGGTAGTTATTCTTTCACTGCCAGTGTCAAACAGAATGTTGGGCATGAACCTAGAAGAAATAAGAAAATGGTAACACGACTACTCAATGCAATTATGGATGTAATAAATTAAAGCGGCATTGTGTGACAAAAGCATCACATAAACTGAGGGTGTAAAAACTACCCATTATGACGGTAGTCATTCTTTCACTGCTTCTGCCAAACAGAATGTTGGGCATGAACCTAGAAGAAATAAGAAAAAGGTAACACATCTAGTCGATGCAATCATGGATGTAATAAATTAAAGCTGCATAGCGTGACAAAAGCATCGCATAATCTGAGGGTGTAAAAATGACCCATTATGACAGTAGTCATTCTTTCACTGCCAGTGTCAACCAGAATGTTGGTCATGAACCTAGAAGAAATAAGAAAACGGTGACACGCATAGACATTTCAACCATGGATGTAATAAATTAAAGCTGCATAGTGCGATGAAAGCATCCCATTTTCTAAACCAATACGCTTACTGAGATTTGATTCTGCATAGCCAACTTAGATACTTGGGTATTTATGGAGCATGTATTGCTGTGTAAACTAAATAAAGGGGAACATAAAGATAAGATAAATTTAAAAGAGTCTTTATAATGGGAATTTAGCTCATCCCGGGTGACTTTTTCGCAGCCATCTTGGACTTATGCCCACCATCTTGGATTTATATGATTCCATTCAGAGGTAAATTTTTTTTGGGGGGTAAAGTATTTATTTATCTGAATATGACATTTGTCAGCGCCGGAGCACTGGTCTTCCGGCCATCTTACTATTGGAATTGACATTCTAAAGGATTGACAAGTATTCTGAAAATATATACTTTGTTATAGCTAACTTTGATATTTGAAGTGCTATAAAGCATTTATTACCAGATTTTGATATAAAAATAACCCATTTGACCACTTTTTATCACCCACTGTGACCCAGAATCACTATCAGTGAGTTTTCATTTTGTCAATTTCGATGAACATGGTTCAACTTAGGCCACGATTTGGTCTATAACTTTTGAATGAATAGAGCTAGAACGGTGAGGTTTGGACCATTGAATTTGTCAGAAAATGTTCTGTGATATAGTGATATAGTGATTGGTAGACAGGAAGTGTGAACACTTATTTGTCTCTCATTTTTGCTTGAGTGCAAGTAATTAGCAACCAAGGGATAAATTAGTAGCATGTGGTGAATAGGGTCAAATTTCCCTGTATCATCAGCCCATGCTTTTTCTAATCGGTTCTTGAATGAATTTATTGAGCCGGCATCTATAACTTTTGTGGGAGACTATTCCATATATTTATGATCCTGTTGAGAAACTGTGTTGCCTTAATTTTGAAACGGCTCTGGGTTTTACTAGTTTGAGAGTATGGCCCCGGCTGCCTTCTCTTTTATTCAAGCTTATTTGGGAGTGACTATACTGAATATATTCCTAATCTATTACTAAGAACTAAAATATATACACATACATTTTTATATTTACCCGCTACTTTTGACTTGTCAAATACATTATTTTATCTAGTTTAATAAATAATAAATAGATTCAAGGCTGTAGACGTAGCCTAGTGTAGGCTGTTTAACAGCAAATATATATTTATCTTGTCATTTCCTGACACTTTTTCGAAGGGGGTTGTTCATCAGCCCTGTCTGTGAATGAGGGCTACGATTACACCTCCACGGTCTATGGACCAAAACATCCACATCATGATGATCATGCCACATCGCCACATCATGCACATGCATGTCACTTGTCAGTCGCACTGCACAGCACTATCAATGTGTGTACAAGCCGATAAGGAAAACACACCTACTAACCGCATTCCAGCGTTGTCTACGCGATCTTTAGTTAAGTCCGTGCATTTTGAGTTACTGTTGTGCATATATTCCGAGTTTAGTCATATACTTCAAACAACAGTAACAACGCCGATGGAGATACTCACTGCCTTGTTATTGTTTTCATTAGTTCCCTTCCTTTCCGCTTGGTGTCGGTCACTTCCGGTTTGTTGCGCATTCAATACACCAGGTGGCAGCAATATTAAAATCGGCCACAAACAACTGCTTCAGTCTTGCAGATAAACACTAGGTGGCAGCTGTGTATCTGATCAATCAATCTATAGGATACAGCTATAATAGGCCTTGGACCTGTTAGCTGCTCTTAATTAATAGAAATGGAGACAGTTCTTCAGATGTGGTGGATCATAGCAACTGTCACTGGCTCCAAGATATATGTAATGCTTAACCAGTATGCATCCAGTCGGGACTTGAAACAGTTCACCGATTCCGCTGCTACGACACTCTCCGGCAGGTCATTCCACAGGTCAACCACCCTAAAGCCGAAAAAGTTGTGTCGCAGGTCCTGGTGCTGGAGTCTCTGATAAGGGGGGCTGCCTGTCTTGTAGATACCATGGAGATATTTGAATACTTCAATCATATCCCCCGGACCCGTCTGTAGTACATGCTTGGGATCTTCAAATGACTCATAAGTTGTTCATAGGGTATTTCATCGAATCCATGTACAAGCTTCGTTGCCCTTCTTTGGATCTTCTCAATTAACTCATCATCCTTCCTGTAGAGTGGTGACCAAACAACATTTCCATATTCCAAAAGTGGACGCGCAAGGGATGTGTACAGTCTGCGCACAACATCCTCGTCTAGGTATGTGTACAATCTTCGAATGGTGGCCAGTATTCCATTAGCTCTGTTGGCGGCTTCCTGGATGTGGTCACTGAATGCCAGTTTGTTGTCCACTCTGACACCCAAGTCCTTTTCTATCATTGTTTGGGAGAGCGGAACATTATTCACACCATTGTTCATTACATAGATGTGCTTGTTGTTTTTGCCACCTAAATGAATCACTTTGCATTTTGAAGCATTACACTTCAGTTGCCAATCACTTGACCACTTCTGCATGTTGTTGAGGTCCTTCTGCAAGTCCCCTGAGTCACTACCTTTCTCCATACGGCGGAATACTTTGGTATTGTCAGCAAACATTTGCTTGCTTCTGGATTGCTTCTGTTTAGGTTGTCGCTAAACAGCTTTGTTTGTAGATAAAAAGATTCATACATACCCAGAGTATGGGTGAATGACAACTATATCTAGAAACGAGCGAAAATTGTTCGGTATCAAACAAACAATTAGAGAAGATGAGCTCCAGGTACCCTCATCGAGTGTTTATCTATATTGACACAGAGTTGATGAGATGAGAGAGATTGCAACACAGCTGGTGGGCTCAGTGTCAGGATAATGTGACTGAGTGGGATACCAGGTCATGGTGCCGGTGGCCTGGTTTCCCAGAGGGAAAGCACTATAAAGTCACCATGAGTGCGCACTGTCACAAGTCGGTACCCATCCTGATATGACCTTATATGTTGCTAGGACGTAAAACAACAACAAACAAACAAACATTACACAACCAATAATTTGTCAATATTATGGTGGTCACCAAATGCTCTTGATTCGAGTTTTAAAGTGTTATCAATCTATTTATTTAATCAATTATTCCTCCAAAAGTAGCAGTTAAATATAAAGAGATATGTGAAGAATATAAGAATTGATGTGTTGGTTTCATTTATCCAGCCTTTCGCCACTTTTCCTAAAATACTAATGGATTGTTTTTCACTCCTACTGCAAGTACTGGGTGAACCTTTTATCTAGTTTGTTTGTTGCTACTTTACGTCCCGGTAACCTCTAAGGTCATATCAGGACGGTACTAATGTATGACAGTGTGCGCTCATGGATACTTTATAGTGTTGTCCCACTGGAACACTAGTAACATATGACGCAAACTCTACGATGGCTATTTTGTTTGTTGGAATTTTACGTCCTGGCAACGGTGGCTAGTGTGCCTGTGCTTCATAATTGGTCCGGGGGCAATCCCTCTAGGTCATGTGATGAGGGAATCCCAGGAGTGATGTTATTCATACATTACACGAACCACCAGCACCATGACCCAATACCAGTCACATGATCCTAATACTAAGCAAACCAGTCCAATTTCCTTCTCAGTCACATTTTTTTTTTTTTTTTGTTCAAGTGTTTTTATTCCTCCGAATAACATGTTGTCAGGGCTTATGCACTGGTCTTCCAGCCCTAATGACAAAAGAAATTATTCTAATGACAAAATGACAGTATTCTGACCCTTATCTAACCCGTCCATACCCTATCCCATTTAATGTCGAGTGCCAGGCAAGTATCAATTTTGTAAGTCATTTGTTTGACTCAGTTAGGGTTTAAACCCATAACCATCCACATTGGAAGCCAGCTAGCGCTCTTACCGATTCAGCCATCCCGTCCAGTATGGCCAGGAGGCCTAAGATGCACCACCCGACCTAGATAAAAGATTCACCCGGTACTTGTAGTACACGGGTGAAGGACAACGTAGTGTAAATACGGGCGAAAATAGCTTTAATATGGAACCTGAACTAGAAACTGTGGCTCCAGTATCAAATGGCTGCATATATTGCCACAGAGTTGGTGAAATGGGCGAGAATGCAAAAAGACAAAATGGCGGCCAGAGAACACCGTTGATTTCACTTTTAAATCTAATTAAACTAGATATTATATTATATTTTTCAACTCAAAGGTAGCGGGCTATCAATAAGACATATGTAAAGCATAAATGTTGCTTCTTAGATTGTGAAATTACGCTCTCATTTCCTTAACCCACTTTTTCGACCATTTTTATATAGGGTTGGTATTCACCCGTGTACTGCGAGTACGGGGTGAATACTTTATCTAAACCCGACCATACTAATCAGGCTTCGTAATAGCAAGATGGACCGCTATTCGGTCGGATTGCCATTCGCCCCCTGATATACCCTATGATACAGCATATGAGCCTGTCTCAAAAGGTGATAACTCTTCTTCTTTTTTGTCGATTGACACAAAACAGCACAGAAATGGTTACACTGAAAACACAAGGACATTTGCTTCAAATCAATATGTATTCTATTGGGATTATGAAACACCATATAAAAAACAAATCAGTTTATCCTGACCAAATGCATAAGCAGATAGCATGTTGATCGTTACAATGGACAAAGTTTTGTCCCATATTGCTTAGCACCTTTTGAGACAGTCTCATAGATCAGTGTCAGCGATTTATAGGCGCTGTAGATGCAGTGGCCACCTAATGGAACTATGCGATGGTATTATATACCATTAAGCTAAGATTCCATATATGCGGTATATGGCATGCGAATGTGCCATGCAGCATAGATACCTATGCAATTGTCGGTCTTTTTTTCTACAAATTTGTGGAGGCAAGTCAACATTCCTGTTGTTTCCTATGCCAAATGGGGCAGCATTCGCATTCATACCGATCTGTCCATGGGTCGATTCACTTGCCGTGATTCGCATTCACAATCGCATTCGGACATATGGAAGGACTACTCTGCGTTTACATGCTTTTCCATTTTTTGTGCATTAGCATACTGCATACCACGTATATTGAATCTTAGCTTTAGCAGCTGTATTGAGTGTGGCAACACACTGCAACCAGAATTTTAGACCAGGGCTCTCTCAATTTTCACATTTCACAAGTATGGATTATTCTTGCTTTAAAGCAGAGAGAATCACAATATTATTGCCCTATCGTAAGAGCATTTCATGAAATAAAAGAAAATCCAATGAACACACACAAAGTTAATATTATAACCCACTTTTTTTCATATCCAAACTACTTTGTATCCACACCCTATATAAAATTAGTAAGATTGTTGGTTAAACAATTCTGATTTTGGAGGGAAAAAGTATATGGTGGGAATCTCGTCGATGGGTAATTTGACCAGATGGTTAGATTTCCAGAATAAAATGTGCGTGAATAATGGAAGCGATAGATATATACAGTAAAACCTCTCTAAATCGACCAACCTTGGGACCGACTATAAGTGGTCGATTTAGGTAGGTGGTTGGTTTAGGGAGTTAAAATATGGTTACAATGGTATTGTTGGGACCCAAATAAAATGATCGATATAGGGGAGTGGTCGATCTGTGGAGGTGGTCAGTTAGAGAGGTTTTACTGTTTATATAAATAAGACAAATCCTCTGGTGCAAGTGAGGTGTCCTGCATCCGTTAGCGATAAGGAGAACCGGTGGTGGTGCCACTGGTCCTGAGCATAAGGCGGAGGAACATGGAACACTGATTCAGAATATAGAAAAATCCTGTGTCGCGAGTGAGTTTTCCACGTCCATTAGGTACAGTAAAATCCGGTGGGGCCGCCACAGGTCGCACCGATGAGGTACAGGAAGATGGACATAGAAGCAATAGTATAATATAATAAATATAATGAAGTAGTTCCCTTTCGCGCCTTTATACTCGCATAATATGCTATGCCTCACATATTCCTACTTTATACTAAGTATATACAGTAAATCCTCTCAAAATCGACCGACCATGGGACCGACTATAAATGACCCATTTAGGGAGGTGGTCGATTTAGGGAGTATTTAAAAAAAATCATTACAATGGTATTGTATGGGCGATTATTTGGGACCCAAATAAAGCGATCCATATAGGGGAGTGGTCAATCTGTGGAAGTGGTCGGTTAGAGAGGTTTTACTGTATTTTAATAGTTCCAAACTGCAGACGATTATTACCATTCTTGTTATTAACTATTTGAGTTCGATTACTCCTTCTGAAGTTACGATGACTTCCTGCACAACCATGTAATAGGGTATTCATATAATAAATTATATTACAAATAATACAGACTAACTCAGTAGATGAAGATATAGTTTCACCACAACACGTTTTTATTATTATTTGTTTGTTTGTACATTAGTTGATTAGGCAGGGGAAATTTCAATCACGAACAATTGGTCTTCCTCATTCCACTGCTCCTTGCCTCATTCTAGTAATGCTGAGTGCCAGGCTAGGTAGTAACGAGTATAAATGTTTGAGTCATTGGTTTGACTCTGCCAGGGTTCAAACCCAGGCGCTTGAATCCCATTACCTACCAGAACGGGAGGCGGACGCTTAACTCATTCGGCCATCGTGTGTGACATGTCATGAGGGAATTCCACGTCAGTAATAAATAATACTTCAAGGTTTAACATTGTCTATATATACCTCACATACTGTTATTTTGTTGCTCTTTATCGTGCTTCAAAATGACGATGGCCCATACCATTGACCTTCAGTTTCCTCCATCCAAATATGTCATACATATTTAACCGTTCGACTAATCTGCCCCCGCCTAAGGCGAGCCTAATGTGTTAATGTTATGTAATAATTTCCATGTGAAATTCCTGAGCCTGCCGCGGGCTGCTGCAGCTCCTCCTCCCGTCTGCAGTTAGTCCGTCGCCGTCGGTGTCCGCCCCGCGCTAAAGGCGGCCAGCCAGAGTTTCATCTACATACGC
>CM059193.1:73430565-73780077 GCA_030323885.1 Branchipolynoe longqiensis
AAATGGGGTGTACATTGTTTGCTAATGAAAGTCAAACCAACAAATCCAACATTTGCACAAGTGGCCCGTTTTCTCCGTTCTCTAGAGGACGAAGGACTAGAGTTTGGGGCTGTCAATGCAGCCAGATGCGCCTTATCGATTATTCTACCTAGAATCGAGGGAGACAGTCGGTAAGCATGTGCTTCACTGGTTGCTTCGCTCAATTTATGAAAGGAATCCCCCTAAACCAAAATATAGTCGGTTTTGGGATGTTTCCATGGTATTTAAGTTGTTTAAGGCTTGGCCTCACAACTTTCATTTAGATGAAAAACAATTAGGTTTTAAAGTAGCCGTCCTGTTACTACTAGTAACAGGACACAGAGGACAAACCATTGTCGCATTATCCCTAGAAGGATTAGAAATAGATAAGGAAACAAGCTACGTTTGATTTAGCACAATTATTAAAAGTAAACAGGCTAGGTGACCCTTTATCTACGGTTCACTTAGACTACTTCCCAGAGGATCGTAAATTATGTGTTGTGTCAGCCATAAGGGCTTATATATCCAAGACTAAGGACATACGGAGCTCACAACAACTGTTAGTGAGCTTCATAAAGCCACATATTGCAATTTCAAGAGACACCCTTGCCAGATGGACGATCACCACCACCAACATCCCCGCCACCGCCACCGCCACCGCCACCGCCACCGCCACCGCCACCGCCAGCGCCACCGCCACCAGACTATGTTCATTCAGAACAGACAATATTCATTCAGACAGACGATATTCATTCAGAACAGACAATGTTCATTCAGAAAGACGATATTCATTCAGAACAGACGATATTTATGCACAGCAGACAACATTTCTTTATTCAAAGCAGGCAACATTTTTACTTAGCTTAGAAAATATTTATGTGGAGCAGAAGAGGTGCAAGTTATAACTATATTGTGTATTTATGTCAGCTGCCGTATTGGCCAAACATAGCTTGCCCAGAACCACACAGCATCATGAAGGCCATTGGCGTTTGATTAAAGAGACATTTCCTCACCACCACCAGAAAGAGCTAGTTTTAGTTCTCATCAGATCGGACGCGAGGCCGAATCGGTAAGAACGCGGAGCTGGCTTCTCGTGCGGAAGTTCGGGGATCAAAACCAAGCCGAGTCAACCCATTGATTTACAAGATTGATAGTTGTCACTACATAGCCTGGCGCTTGGCACTACTAGGACAAGGAAAGGACTGGTTACCTTAGTATCAGGATAATGTGACTGAGTGGGATATCAGGTCATGGTGGCAGCAGCATGGTCTCTCAGGGGGATAGCACTATAACATTGCCATGAGTGTGCACTGTCACAAGTTGGCACCCATCCTGATATGATCTTAGATGTTTCTAAGATATAAAGCTCTAAATGACAAACAACAAACAATTCTCATCGTTTCTTACCAAAACATTGTTATCTGACAAGATGTTATTAAAACAACATTTCCACTAAATTACCTAGTAATTATTATTGCCCAGACTTGTTTTATTGAGAAATGAAGATCCAGATATTTTAAGCATATAACATCTCATGAGATTTAGAGGCATGATTCAAAAAGAAATCAATCAGTAGTGAATGACTTCCCAAACATAGCAATCACAAACAACAATTAAACAACAAATAAACAACACTTGACAACAAGGCGCTGGTTGGTTGGTTGCTGGAGTTTTATGTCCTGGCAACATCTAACTGCACTGTGAGCGCGTTAACCTTTTCCCATGTCCGACGGCATTATCCAGTGTTTGCGATCCAGGTTTATTCAACATCATATACTAATACACGTAACACTGCTATTTATACATTATAAACATAAATTAATGCTTTCAACGCTTCCAAGATCCTGGAACCAGACGGGATGGCTGAATGAGTTGAGCGTCCATCTCCTGTTTTGGGAGTTTGGGGGATCCGAACCCATGGGTTTGTGGGCAACAACTAAATAACATTTACTCACAAACAACCCACATCAAAACATCCAATGATCAAAAGAAGGAGGGGATTGACCTAATACGAGAACCCCAAAGGAATATTTAATAATCAGGGTATGGCTGCCAACTACGTGGTTCTTAATAATACACATGGGGCTGATTGGGAAAGTTGGTTGGTTGGTTGTTGGAGTTTTACGTCCTGGTAACATCTAAGGTCAGGACAGGTACCAACTTTTGGCAGTGCACACTCATGGTGACTTTATAGTGCTGCCTCACTGGGAAATTAGGCCACCAGCATCATGACCTGATATCCCACTCAGTCCTTTCCTTATCCTATTATTGCCGAGAGCCAGGCTAGGAAGTGACAAGTATAAATTTATTAAGTCATTGGTTTGACTCGACCGGGAATCGCACTCCTTATCGCCCCCACGCGAGGGCCACGCTCTACTGATTCAACCACCGGACCCGGTGATTGGCAAAGAGTAAGTGCCTGAAACTATTTAGTCAAATAAGGGCAAGACCAATGGCCGCCATACCAATCAGTTATAAATACCCCGCAGCAACTTCTTCATTTGGAAAAATAATTTATTCATTGGAGTTAACCTGATTTACAGTGCAGAGGGTTCTGGTCTTCCAGCCATTGTCCTTCACAGTTTATTTACACACACTTTATTCTAAAATATGTAATCTCCACGAAGAGATAATTGTATGGGAAGAAGTGGATAATGCGCTTCAGTGAGTTGGGAGGGATGTTTTGTTTGAGTATATGGTAGTGGTTTGTTACGGAATGGATAGAGTTGGTTGGTTGTTAGTTGGAGTTTTGACGTCCTATCAACATCTAAGGTCATATCAGGATGGGTACCGAGTTGTGACAGTGTGCACTTATGGCGACTTTATAGTGATGCCCCACTGGGAAATCAGGCCGCCAGCACCATGGTCCAATATCCTACTTAGTCACATTATACTGACACTGAGTTAAACAGTTCTTGCCCTATCCTATTAATGCCGAGAACCATACTATGAAGCGCCAAGTATCAATTTTATAAGTCATTTGTTTCACTCGATCGGGCACCAAACTCCCAACCTTATGCATGCAAGGCCCACGCTCTACCGCGCTCAGTAAGGGATAGGGTTAGTGTGCTCAACAAGACAGGATGGCCAGATGAGTTGAGCACCCGCTTCCCTTGTGGCAGGTGGTGGCATTTTGATCCCCGTCTTAGTTAAACGAATTGTAATATAACTGGAAGCCCGGCCATCAGAGCCCCAGATATACCACAAACTCTTCCCAGATGCGTTCTGACAACTGTCTGTCAGCTCACACCTGATGCCCCTCTCCAACAAACTCATCTGTAATATATCTACTGTATCTCCGTGAATATGGCCTATGCTGCCGACACGGCGTAAAGCAACCATCAATCAATCAACCATCAACTGTATCTCTCATATGGCAGAAAGGGAAGTCAAGTCACGCAAGATTGACAGTGAAGAAGTTGTGCTTTATTGGCATCAACTCCTGTTCACCTACTAGTCACCTATCACCCTGACCCCTTACCTTCTGTCCACACAGAGCCTCATTACTTTCTTTAGTATGTATATGAATCAGTGCCTACAGCCCATTGAACCTGAGTCCCATGGTTGTTGCACACAGCTCAGTTGGTATATGAAAAGGGGAGCATCTGGGTTCCTGCCCAAGAGCAGAGTGTGTCTCACTCAAGAGTCAGGAGTAGAGTAGTATTCACTTCAATAGTTCAGCCAGAAGTGTTCTGCCCAGAGTGTCTGGAGCTTGTGTGGTCAGGTGGGGCAAAGGGGCGCAGGTGACTTGGCCTCCCACAGCCAGCCAATCAGGCACCCTCCACAGCCTGGGGGTGCGACGCCCCAATATGGGCAGCTGTCACTCGACCCCAGCTGTAGGTGGTGTCCATAATGTATGCAGAATGGCTGGTGTGCTTGCCCATCAGCCCCATGGTAACAGGTAGTTGCAGACAGTTACAATAAATATATATATTAAAAATGTCCTTCTCCTCCACTTGCACCCTTACTGGTGCATAGAGGGAACATTTCACCAAACATTAACTGCCTCTTATATAGGAACATCTCATCATAATCTCAGGCACTATGTATTAACATATATTTCGCATAGCCTAATATGTCACACAGTGAGTGGGGCACCCATTGCTTTTCTATTACATAACCCTGGTCCCCATTCCGTGCCCGAGGATAATAATGCTCTCTGCCAATATATAATTCCGAACCGAAAATCCGTATTATTTATATTCTTCCGAGGAGGAACAATGAAACATCTATATAGTTGGACGAGACAATACTCTGGCTGGTACCTCTAAAGGCCCCTCCGTTTAATCAATAGTTTGTAGTCAATACAAACAATCAATAATTCAAACATCAATCAATAAAATAGATATAACATCGAAATAAATCAAAAAGTCAAAATTCCGGCCGACTGGAGACCGAGTGGAAGCTGTGCCGCCCGAAAACGCCACCCCCGCAATTCTTCTTCCTGATTGGAGGATAGCCTGCGGGTCAGCGGAGCAGCAGCTGGGGGAGTAAGGCGGGACAGCCCCCCCCCCCCCCCACCCCCACCGCCGCGGGAGGATGGTAACGGCTCACAGAGCAGCAGCCGAGGTAGCGCAGGCGACACAGTGCCCACCCCTGCCGGTGGGCTATAGGTCAGGCCCTTCAGCCTAAATAATATGTGCATAACTAGTTATACTATACATAATTGTACACGATGACTTCTAAATCCATACGTGTCGCTACCGAGCCTGGCATTCAGCATTACTAGGATAGGTCCTTCTCTACTTTCTAGTTGCATATTCCGATGGTTTTGAGTTTCTGTTATTTTTTCTGATATAAAGATATTAAATTGATTGTTATAACCTACCTTTCTTGAGTTTGAAGTAACTATATTCAATTTTGAGATTACTAACTTCAGAGAAATTTGAAGTGTAAACATGCACAAATAATATTGGCATGCTTGTCAAAACTCTAACCCCATAGGCTTCAGCAGTAACAGGTTCCATTAAACAGACGTAGCATACCCTTCTATGTAGTAGCACATACTTAATAAGTACACCAGTATTTACGTTGAATATGTAGGGTCAAATCTAGATAAAGGATTCACCCGGTACTCGCAGTACACGAGTGAAGACCAGCCTTATATAAAAACGGTAGAAAAATCGGGCTAATGAACTGAGTCTTTATGAGAGCCTAATGTCACACTCTAAGAAGCAACACTTATTCTTTGTATATCTCTTCATATTTACCCGCTACCTTTGAGTTGAAAAATATAATAAAATATCTAGCTTAATAAGATTTAAAAGTGACATCGACGGCATTCTAGTGCCGCCATCTTGTCTTTTTGCATTCTCGCACATTTCACCAACTCTGTGCCTATATATGTAGCCATTTGATCCTGGAACCACAGTTTCTACTTCATGTTCCATACTAAAGCTATTTTTGCCCGTATTTACACTACGTTGTCGTTCACCCGTGTACTACAAGGGTGAATCTTTTATCTAGGTCAAATCTAGATAGGTGTCTTCCTTTTGAAAATATTGTGCTTTTATGGGAATATGCAGCTTTAAACATAGCATGTCAACTTGCATCCTCAGCAACCTTTGACTTTGGAAGGCATGACCTTGGAATCCCATTTATGTCCGCAGCATTCTTAAGTTGGAATACCATAACTGCCCGCAAGAAATGTTATCTTGGGATGACATTTGCGCCCCCAAACAACAATGGAATGCCATTTGTACTCTTAACAATTTCTCTTTTTTAAACGATGTGTTCTTAAAGTTCCACAATCCGATGAAACTATAACATTTTGTAAGCCAAAGGTCTTTGCTCCTACATATTCAACTTGAATATTGGTTCACTTATGCAACATTTATTGCTACTTAGAAGAACTACAAAGTAAAATTGAATACAACGTCTCCCAGATGTATGTCACAAGCCAATCATTTTGGTGTACATGCCAACATCGTTTTGCATATTTTCACTTCAGACATCTCCAACATTAGTCATTAAATCATTTAGAAAAACCCAACTTATGTCAAACTAAGGCTTTAAGAAAGATCAGAACAATAAATCTTATATATATATGAGTCAGCCTCACGAAAATGGGCCAATTGGTGGTTTATTTAAGATGTTGGCATCGCAATTCTAAAAGTGTAGTGCATTCCTTTGTTTTATATTAAATTATCCTAGAAACAAATAAGGTCGTTGTATTTTCTCGACCTTTACATTCAGGATAAATTTAAGGACTTTGCAACACCTCTGTCAATGCTAAACTATAAGTATGCCGATCGACACCAACATCCAATGATCGACGCCGACAACTTTAACAGATGTTGGCGTCGCAATTCTTCAAGTGTCGTGCATTTCTTTGTTTTATATTAAATTATCCTAGAAACAAATAAGGTCGTTGTATTTTCTCTACCTTTACATTCAGGATAGATTTAAGGACTTTGCAACACTTCTGTCAATGCTAAACTATAAGTATGCCGATTGACGCCGACATCCAATGATCAACGCCGACAACTTCCCCCAATTGGGCTCTTTTTGTGATCTTGAGTCATATATAATATATATAAGATTTATTATTCCGTATATATATATGTTATGTATAAGAATTATGCGAGAATAAAGGCGCAAAAGGGAATGTTCCCTATGTGATCACCCATACGTTGTGTACTACTTTATGGGTGACCCCGTTTCACAGTTGGGCCAGGTGGCGCCACCACCTCCAACCCTACCAATGGCACGAAATACTGTCACTCGCGCACTGGAATTTCTTTTCCTCTAAGCCATCAAATTATGCAACATTCACAATAATTTGACCTTGCCCTGTGCTCTCTGACCTTCACCTTCAGTTTGTGCGAGAGGACCCCGAAGGCACCGATGTGTCGCACATCTCAATTGGACGCATTAACTTCGTGTTTCGCGTGCACTCTCGCGATTTCTCATCCAGTGTCATCATCAAACACTCGCGGGAGTACTCGCGGGTGAGTCGGACCACGGGCTGTTTGTTTTACTTTGAAATAGATACACATGCCAGGTAAATATGGCGGCGAACCAGCGCCGCTTAACTTTATTGTTGGACATGTTTCTAGTGTTGCGCAACGCTTGTTGTAGCGATATAAGTGTACTTAGCAAGAGGCAGGTCGTTCCTTAAAGTCAGGACTTGGTAACTGGCATGTCCTATCAGGGAGACACTGCAGTTCTAGCATAGAATAAACTCAGCATCATCACACGGTGACACATTTATATATATATATATATATATATATATATATATATATATATAAGCAGTTCTACGAAGAGACAAGACAATACAAATTGGTCTGAGGTCTTTTATGTAACACTCTGGCAAGAAACAGCCTTGCCTTAATCAATACAACATTTTTTTTCGGTGGAAGTGTGGCAAGCAAAACATCGAATATATATCAGCGCCGGCAGCGCGCCGGCACCAGCTGAAGCCGACCAACGCGCATGCACGCAGCTATGGTCCAAACTCATACAACCTTGAAACGACTTCTTCTCCGATACCTATATATATATAATGTTATATATATACATATATATATATATTTTTTTTTTTACTGGATTTCATTTTATTTGTATTTATGTTTACTGGATTTCATTTTAGTAATGACTCTTGACTCTTCAATTTGTATTATATTTTTTTTAAAGAGAGGAATTAAAATAGCAATTGTGAGATGATGCGAATAATACAGCCTTCAACATGTATATAATATAGTTAAATGCGAATCACATTTGAGTTTACATAATTAAAATGAGAAAACGCAGAGAAGGTTGACATGATTTAAATTCACCATGTGTCTATATATAATTACCACTTATTTATTATGATTTAAATTCAACATCAATGTGTAATGAACTTATTTATCATGATTTAAATTCAACACACATCTACAATGCACTTATTTATTATGACTCAAATCCGACGTATATTATTAATGACCACTTATTTATTATGATTTATATTGAAGATATCTCTATAATGAACATTTATTTATTGTGAGTTAAATTCAACATATATGTATCATAACAGTATTTATTATGACTTAAGTTCAAGATATATGTATAATGAAGACTTATTTAGCATCTATGGATACTAATAATTGATTAATTATTACTTAAATTCAACATGTCTAAAATGAACATTTACTTATAATAATTTAAATTTAACATGTCTATAACCGCAGTGACCCGTATGTAGCATATATACCTCATTGAGCACATTTCCATAGATGGACTATTACGCGTATGTTTAAAAATTAAATTACAATTTCGATTGACACCCCCCCACCCGTGCTCCCGCAGACCGTGCCTTTGGTTGAGATGACCTTGCAGAGACAGGAAACTGAGAAAAGAGCTCTGAAGGTCATCAATGACATCTCTCCAGGAAGCGTCCCTAAAATGTACTGCCTCGATATGAAACATCACATCAGTAAGTAGTTCGAATCTTTCCCCCGCTTCGTGTGTCGTCTGCTGTTTGTTATTGAATATCGTCTGCTGCAGTCCAATCCCACTTCACACTAGCCGACAGTTCGACGAAAGAAATCGGAGGTCGCAGCCTGATAAGTCCGATTATTTGAACTGTTACATGGAAACCGGTATTTCTCAACCAACCGGATGCAACTCAAAATAGATGACTAGTGCATGGCGGGTTTAAGTGTCCGTTAAAGCTGCATAGTCTGATGATTATGAGTTTCTGACATTTTCTGAGATAACTACATTATAATGATTGTCATAGCCTACATTACTTTAGTTCGAAGTAAAATTGATTTAAATGGCTAAGCTTTTGATATATTTGAAGTGCAAACATGTCAAATTAATGTTGGCAAGCATGCCAAAACTCTGACACCATAGACTTCTGCAGCAATAGGTTGTATTAAAATTAACTTTGTATTCCTCTCTATGTGGCAACAAATACTTAACAAGTGCGCCAGTATTTAAGTTAGGTATGTACAATAAAATCTAGATAATTGCTTTAGTTTTGAAAATGTGATGCTTCATCGGACTATGCAGATCTAAGTGTCAACAATAGAGAAAATCGTCTGCTATTTATTTCGCTTGAAAACTATCTGAATTAACCAAAATAAATCCAGCATGCGGAATCTAAATGTCAGGTACGCAAATAAAGCCTATGTTCTATTTAAGCCCCATATTAACATAATTAATTAATCCACGACAATAAGTAAGTCCGGCCCAAATGCTACCAACCTTTACTTATACGCTAAGCTTAGCTATCATCAAATGCCAGTGCAGCTTGGCAACAAGGTGCTGGTTGGTTGGTTGTTGGTGTTTTACTTCCTGGCAACATCAAACTGCACTGTGAGCGCGCTGACCTTTCCCCATATCCGACAGCATTATCCGGTGGTTGTGATCCAGGCTCATTCAACAGCATATACTAATAGTAATACACATTGTACTGCTATTTATACATTATAAATTAATGCTTTCAACGCTTCCAGTATCCTGGTATCAGACAGGATGGCCGAATGAGTTGAGCGACCATCTTCTGTTTTGGGAGATCGGGGGATCCAAATCCATGGGTTCGAGGGTTCGAAACCTGGTCGAGTCAAACCAATGACTTAAAAATTGATACTTGTTACTTCCTCGCCAGGCACTCGGCATTATTAGGATATGACAAGGACTGGTTGTCTCAGTGTCAGAATAATGTGACTGAGTAGGATATGAGGTCATGCTGCTGGCGACCTGGTCTTCCAGTGGGGCAGCACTATAAAGTTGCCATGAGTGCGCACTGTCACAAGTCGGTATCCATCCTGATATGACCTTAGATGTTGCTAGGATGTAAAACAACAACAAACAAACCTAACATCCTGGAATGAAGTGGGTTTTTTTTTCTCTCTCTCTCTCTTTCTCTGTCGATTGGAGCAGGCACAGTGTGACATGTAATTTATTTCAGCAAGTGCACTGCTCAACACTTCCAGATTGATGGCCCTGTTGGTTTTGCAAGTCCAGGTGAGGCACTCATTGCAGCATAATGTCTCTGCGTTACATCCCTGGGGTCCTAATTATACAAAGCATGATTTCCTTATATCTGCTGTGAATGAATAGGCCATTGTTTCCTTATATCTGCTGTGAATGAATAGGCCATTGTTCGAGTAGAAGGCACCAACGCAGACACACACATTGGCGGGACCAAGTGGTCCTTAGCCACTGCCACATTGGCCACTCTTGTCTTGGTTTGTACACGCTTTTCTACTTAAGGGGAACCCTCCTGCCGAATGTATTGGGTGTCAGTCCACACTGCCACGTAAAAGTGCATAGTCCGATGAATTTGAGTTTCTGTCATTTTCTGTGATCAATGTATTAGGCTGATCGTTATAATCTACTTTACTTTTAGTTTGAAGTAACTTTTATTTTAGATGGATGACTTTTGAGATATTTAATTTTGGGAAGCATGTACAAATTCTAACACCATAGGCTTCTGCAGTAACCATGGCCCGATATCCCACGCTGTCACACTATCCTAACGCTGTGCTAACCAGTCCTTGTCCAATCCTATTAATGCTGAGTGCCAGGCTAGGTCGCGACAGGTATCAATTTTTATAAGTGATTGGTTTGACTCGGCTGGGATTCGGACTCCCGATCTTCCGCATCGGAAGCTTTACCGATTTGGCCTCCGCTTCCGGTGAATGGAAGGCCTCCGCTTCCGGTGAATGGAAGGCACTGCATTGAATGGAAGGCAGATTAGATTATTGATTTCTTCTCTCTGACCCGACCGGACAAGATGGCCGAATCGAAGAGAGCTGGCTACCTCCTCATATGGGAAGCCATCGGGTCGAATCCCGGCCAAGTAAAATCAATGCCACACTGGGGTCAATGTGGCCATTCCTTTCCCTGATAAACCATACACTGTAAACTCCCCCAACCATACACTGTAAACTCAGACACTCAACCAGTAATAGTTTTGAAAATGTTATGCTTTCATTGGGCTATGCCACTTTAAAAAAAGAACCCACAAAAGAAAACCCCATATCTGATAAATATAATCAAATCCATGTAGAAATAGAATCAAATCTAGATAAATGATTTGGTTTTTACAATTTTATGCTTTCACCTGTTCATCGGACTCATCATCATCATGCTGTCGGTCGCGATGTGACAAAAACTGCTTTAATTAATTTCATGAACGCTGCCTGCAAAAGTGTTGAAGTGCTGCTGGTTTTTTGCAAGTTACCAGCGGCACTCTCTCGGGGAGCAAATAGAGGTCTCACACCGGCAAGAACATGTCCAGACAGGCGCAAAACTGTTTGTCCCTGCAGTGGCTGGTTGGGAGATGTTGGGAGTTCCATACATCAACCGTCCTTGATGCTGCCACAGTGACATGGTTTTCTGTTTAGGGTTTGCGCCTATAGCCTTCGGTTCTGTCCAGAACCTGTACCACAAGGCAGTGGTTTACAACGCTGCAGGGCAGGGGCGTCAAACTCCCTGAGGTATTGCAATACCTGCAGTACCCATAGGACTATGCAGCTTTAAAAAAACAACAAAAAACAAAACAAAATCTGATAAATTGCGTTTAATTTGCAGGTGCATTTACTCACTGTTTAATCAAGAACAATAAAGAGTCCTACCATACCCACGTGCTTGCTTCTATTTGCGCAGTGGCTCTGGAAGATATGGGTCACATGGAGCTGCTCGGGCTGCAGATTCGGCGTGGGGAGATCGACTCGGAGGCGCTAAGTGAGTTGGGGTCCCTCATCTACAGCATACACCGGGCCACCAGTAAGGAACTTGTGACGGCTCAGAGGTGGGACGACCTCGTTAAACAGTTCAAGTAAGTGCACTCATGCTTTTTTCTATTTTTTGCTCTTCTTTTGTTGTTGCAGGCCTACCAAAAAGATTTATTGATTAAGCAGAGCAGATTTCAATCACGGACAATTGGTCTTCCTCATTCCACTGCTTCAAATTTCCTTATACTATTAATTCCAAGCGCCAGGCTAGGTAGCGACAAGTATACATTTTTAAGTATGGCAAAACCTTTCTAACCGACCCCCTCCACAGATCGACCACTCACTCCCCTATATCGGTCGCTTTATTTGGGTCCCAAAACAATCACCCATACAATACCATTGTAACAATAAATAAAACTCCCTAAACTGCCTACCTCCCTAAATGGACCATCTAACGTCGGTCCCATGATCGGTCGATTTAGAGAGGTTTTACTATAATTGGTTTGACTCGACCAGAGTGCGAATCCCATGCTTTACTAAAGTAGAAGGCAGATGCTCAACTCAATCAGGAGTTTCTGGAATAGAGTCAGCAATACGCTTAGCCTCCAGCGGTGTAGGTGCGCCTATGACCTGATTGAGATGGGCAGTATCGCCAGCCATTTGACACTTAGTTACCTGGTATTTATGTTCCGCTGTTGGGTACACAACATCCTCTTTAGCAATATATATTGGAGAAGGATGGAAGTTTGACATTTGGTCTACCGACTCAAATCATGCATAGTAGTCCTGTATATATGAGCCTCATGATCATAAGGACCGTATTCGATTATGACGGTCCAGACCATTCAGGTCATCTGAGTGGTCAGGATTTCAAATAGAACACCCAGAGGTCAACCTAAAAATATTCTTGGACTTCTTGGACGTCTTTGACTTCTTTGACTTCTTTGACTTCTTTGACTTCTTCATCTTCTTTGACATCTTTGACTTCTTCCACTTCTTCCACTTCTTCCACTTCTTCCACTTCTCTGCAGGGATGATGGCCTTCGCTCATCCATCCGCTCACTTCAACTGGACCGGAGTCTGGACGAGGGTGACCCATCGAACCTGCTCAGCGGTGAAGTGCTCAATGTCTACCGGAACCTACTGCTGGGGGAGCAGCTGGAGACCATCATAAGGCGCATCATTTGTTGGTATGATAAACACTAACCATTTTTATAACACAGAGCTTATTTTTAGCACCTTTTGAAACACTGGCTATTTTTTCCCGGACACGATTATTTGTCAGGACATGGCTATTTTTCTATACAAGGCTTATTTTCCAAACATGGCTATTTTTCAAGACATGGCTGTTTTGCAGCACATGGCTATTTGTCAAGAAATCGCAATTTTGCAGCACATGGTTTTTTTTCAAGACAACTAATTTTTAACACATGGCCATTTTTCAACACATGGCTGTTTTCAATAGATGTATATCCATAGCACTAGCTATTTTTCAACATGTGGGTATGTTAAGTATTTTTAGCAGATTTTTTCAAGGCTATTTTTCAAGATATGTCTATTTTTCAAGACAGCTATTTTTCAAATTATTGCTATTTTGAAGCACATGGCTATTTGTCAAAACATCGCTATTTTTCAGTACAGGCCTATTTTTCAACATATTGGTATTCACAGCACCATCTACAAATACACGCAACTATTCATGGCGCCAGTCGGTGATGAATTTCACACTACAGTCTAACTACGCTAAAGGTAGTGAAGCATTCCCTGATTATATGTGCACTTGTGTCAACTAGTTTAATTTTTAAAATTTTAATATTTCATTTTATGGTTGTTGTAATAAAATATTTGATCTTCTGAATAATCATTTGTCAGCGTCAAGGCACTGGTCTTCCATTTCGTAGGCCATTCGATCTTTATTTCATGGAGATAGGTTTTCATTAACTGTCTTAAAAATTTGTATCTTTCTATAATTTTAGAGATATTCAGACGCAAAACCACGTAAAAATAGAGATAAACATTGGAATCAAACCTACAAATAATTTATTTTGTTATATTCCTACTTTTTTGTTGATTGCCCCATACCTATGTGATCATATGAAAAGTGGAATTAATGAGAATTAAAATTATTTTCTTGGATTTAAACTACATTTTTGGATTGCCGTTTAGAGTGTTTTGCACCTGAACTCTTAATATTTATATATTTATAAATATCTAAATATCTATTGAAATATATATATTACCTAACTCATTAATTGTAACTTCTTGATTGTATCATTGATAGTACATATATATCTCTATATTTATATCTATGTATCTATATATCTATCTATCTATTTATCTATCTATATATACTTGAAAGCTGCAGTCTGCATTGGCTATGTGGGTCTTCGGCCCATATAACTAAGGGGCATGGTGGAAACTACTGACATGGATATTGACAACATAGTGTTCATCGCCGACATCATAGTCCCAATGATAGTCCAACCAATGACATATTCACCCAATTAGTAGTGAGACTCTTTTGTCAGAATAGTTGACCAACACACAGACAAACAAACAAACACACACATTTCCATTATTTATATGCTGTATAAGCCAATATACAATTCTAATAAGGCCGGAAGATTCCAGCTACTCATCAGCCTCTCCTTCCTCAGTCATAGGGTGGAGGAGCCTTAATTAAGTCATCTGCTGCAACCTAAGTTCTGCACGTGGCGCCACCTATCGGCCCACGCTTCCTCGACCGCTATCCTTACTCACTGTACTGCTGAAAAATGTGCAATGCTTACCTGCAGGTGTAACGCTTTACTGCGTTCTTGCGTTGAATCGGATTCCAAGTAGCGTTGGATTAGCAGTGATTGGAACCCAATGCAATGGATTTTTGCCAGGGTCGGTCTATTTATACCGCTACATTACACATGTTGCTCGCACCAGACGGGATGGTCGAATGAGTGGAGCTTCCTTCTCCCGGTTTGGTAGATAGTGGGATTCAAACCCACGAGTTTAAAACCTTGTCAAGTCAAGCCAATGATGTAAAAAAAAGTATAATTCTCGCTTCCGAGCTAGGTGCTCGGCATTATTAGGATAGGCCTAGGACTGGTTGGCTCAGTGTCAGGATAATGTGACTGAATGGCGGCCTGGTCTTGCAGTGGGACAGCACTACAAAGTGGCCATGAGTGTGCACTGTCACAAGTTGGTACACATCCTGATATGACCTTATATGTTGCCAGGACGTAAAACTCCAACAACCAACAATGTTGCCCGTAACATGGGCTTTCGGCCATAGACAAAACATTGACCAATGTGCCGCCACCTAACGGCTTCCTCCATCACTAAACCTACGAACTCAGCGACCGCCTCAGTACTGTGGCGCCTCCTAGTGGTTCCCCAGAGAACCACTCGGTCGCCGGTGTGGCGGTTTAAAATCTCAGTGTGTTTAGAGTCTACATTCAGGGTTCTGCGCATGCGTCAATGGGTTATGCACATGCACGTATCCGATTAACACAACCTGGGCAACTCGGGTCACCCGAGTTGCTAGAAATTAAAATAGAACACCACGAGTGGAGTTGACAAAAACACGTCCCTTGTGCAAAAAGTTTAACCCACCTCTTGCCTAGGGTTGGCTAGGAGCAATGAGCATTTGTGCGTCAAAAAGTTGATAGGGTCACCCGAGTTGATTAATCGAATACGCTGAAATGCTGTTCGATTTTGACACATGCGCAGAACCCTGAGCGTAGAATCTAAACACACTGGGATTTTAAACCGCCACACCGGCCAGAACTGCTCCCCTTCCTCCCCCACGTAACGGTCACGTGACTACGCATCCCGCCGGCACCCGCCATCACAATCCCCACAGCCACCACACAGGGACCAACTCACCAGTTTCGATTTGACCCATATTATTTTCTACATGTCACCTTTGAGTGATTTTATATTTCCAGAGTTAAGTAGTTATTGAAAAAACCCACTAAAGCTTTAAAAAAATTTAACGACACCTCTAGAGCCCATTGATTTTTATCATCGGCTATTGGACGTCAAACATATGGTCATTCTGACATATTTCTTTGAAGGAAACCTGCTTCTGCCACATGGGCTACTCTTTCCGATAAGTAGCAAGCACCTTTCCCAAATCAGTTATTGATTTATATGATCAATATCTAATCTCTTTTATGAGATCGGGAATGAAATCCAATGTAGCCTAATGATTTTTATCCATGTTAAAGCTGCATAGTCCTGTAAAATATTCCGATATTCAGCAAGTAGGGACTGCAACTGTTCCCATTACTGTTCGGTGTACATGACCAGGTGCATATATATATATGGGTTGGTGGTGCCTGAGTGGGATGTAAATAGACATAGTGGTGCTGGCTGGTCTGGGCATGATTGCACTCAGGGCCGAGCCCTTCTGCTGTGGTAGGGGGTCACCACACTCAAACGGTCAAGGTTGGTGGTGGCCAAGGGGCCATACATCTACTGGTGGTGGGCAGACCACTGGTATCCATAGAGACCAGGAATGCTGGATTCCTATTGGTGAGACCAGGAATGCTCGATTCCCATTGGTGGAAGGAGGTGGTATGATACTCTACCATGAACCCATGTAACTATATAACAATAAACCAGAGGCCTGGACTCTCTCTCTTACACTTTACACTCTTCCTTTCTCTTTGTCTGTATTGTTTTCCTCATAGCCTACTTACACAGACACAGATCCGAGCATTAGATTCTACAGTCCGATTAAGAGCATCACATTCTCGAAACCAAAAGACTTACTTGGATCTGATCCTATATAGCCACCTTAGATACTGGTGTACTTATAAAGTATTTATTACTGCATAACAAGAGGAACAAATCGATTTAATAGAGATTTTTACTGCTGATGTGTATTATCCATCATTTCGACGTGCATGCCAAAATTAATTTAGCATGAATTAAAAAAGAAAAAGAAAGATAGATAAATAAATAAATAGAAAATACACTGATAATTCGAGCAAAGTTTTACATACAAAGGTAAACTTTAAACTTAAAACCAAAACCTAATGACCACTAACACAGCAAGGTGAAGCCCTTCAGACAAATTAACTATTGGTAACCAAGCAGTTATTCGATTGTAGAATGAACAAACTCACAGGGGTTTGCGGTGTGTGGGGGAATGCTTACAAACAGAGAAAGAATGTACACAGTAGTTAGCTACACAACAACTGAAAGTGATAAAAAGAAGGGGAGTCACAAGACTACAACCACTGTCTAGTGGCGAAAACAAGTAATTAGACTTAACCGTTATGGGCAGCATAAATATACCCATCACCAAAAAAAGAAAAGAATGTTTTCCATCAAATATCTCCAAAGTTAGCCTTTCTTCAAACTACAGTGAAATAGATTGTAATAATCATCATAATATCTAAATTAATAAAAAGGCATTTCAGATACTATTTATAATGAGAGGTACTTTAAATTAATGTAAGGTATAATGACCAACAACATATATTTATTTACAAGAATATGGGAGAAATTCAAAACCATCGGACTATGCTACGTGAAACAGCATTGGATCCGAACTAACATTCTATTATTATTATCTAATTATAATTTTTACTTCACATTTGCAAATTTGAAATTCTGTTTCTTTTCAATACGGACAGAAAATGTTGACCACTTTATGATAGTGGATTCTTAACAATGCCTAAGCGGATATCTTGATTGCACTAAAAAGCAGGTTTCTACCAATATAACTTTTCCACAGATTGCCAGTCTATTATGGACTTGGGTGCCTTTATGTTATTGATTTCCGATATAAGTGCTGAATAGATATTTCTGTTGCACTAGAACACATTTATCCCACAAATATAGCTTCCCCATGCTTTTTTTCCCTTTTCTTTGTTAGTGATTGTTCGTTTATTCTGATCATAACGGTTAAGTGCATGCACTTGTTTTGGATAGACATTGGAGAGGACACCCACAATTATATTACTTCAGGGCTCCGTCACCCTCCATATGTGTGCACAAAAATAGTTTTTTTTTTTTACCATAACGAGCTGGCATTAGAGGCCATAGGTATGTGGTGGGGGTGTAGGTGTGTGGCGAGGGTTTAGGTGTGTGGTATATGTTTTGGTGGTGTAGGTGTGTGGTGGTGGTGTTTGGTGGGGTGTAGGTGTGTGTGATTGAGGTGTAGGTGTGTGGTGAGGGTGTATGTATGTGTGTGGTGGTGTAGGTGTCGTGTGTGTGTGGTTAGGGTGTAGGTGTGTGGTGGGGGTGTAAGTGTGTGGTGGGGGTTTAGGTGTGTGGTTGGGGTGCAAGGGGTACTAACCAAAGCATTACAGAGACCGGCATGAGTCGCCATCTGACGAGAGACTCATGCAAACTGAAAGGTCCTCATAGGGCCTAGATCACCCAGAAGCGGATCGTTAAGTTAATCTGTAAAATGTTTTCGCCGTTGTGCAGTGGTCAGTTTAATAAGGACCCCATACCAGACTGTCTCTTTCAGAGTATTAATTTTAAGTCTTGTTCAAATGAATAATTTGCAGTGCTCGGACACATGAGAGAAGGCAGATATAACTAAATAGTTTTTATTGAATGGTTGCTCAATCATTGCAATAGCATAGGTTATCTCAATCATCATCATATCATAATCAGATAACAAAGATAAACAAAAAAGTCAGTGCCACAGAGGCGAGTGAGGCTGGCTCAAATGCGGGTGACTGGCACCGTTGTCAAGGAAGGACTGGCTTCCTTATTGTCCGGAATTGGCTGTTGGAGTTGGCAAATGCGACTGGGCATATTTCTGAAGCGAGATGAAAGATACATTTAAGGCATAGGAATAGAGGCAATTAGTGAAATCAGCACTTAACCCCTACCAATGACTGAACTAAAGCAAAAACCAAAAGAAAAAAGGGTTGGGAGGGTGGGAAAATCTGACTTGCTTGGTGGCAGTGTTGTGGCGAAGTGAGGATTGCGTGCAAAGTATGTCATATGGGGGTCAGGAAGGTCATGTTAGCCTCGCTCGCAAATTAACAATGTTGCCTCGCCAACATACATAATTTGGTTGTCTTACAAAGACATGAAAATAGACACGAAGGGTTCAGGCGCCAAAACCAACAAATGCCATTTGGGCTGAAATGAAACCATGACTACCACATTTAAGCTGAAAATGCCATTATTGCTATAATCGAGCCTGTCTGGTTTTCGCAGAAGCTATCACATCCCCTATATAATTCCCTACTCAAGATGAAGTTGATAGACTTTTAACTCCATTTGACAGAAAACAGGATTTGTCAGTCGGTTGTTTGTTGGAGTTTTACATCCTGGCAACATGTAAGGTCATATCAGGACAGGTACCAACTTGTGACAGTACACACTCATGGTGACTATATAGTGTTGTCTCACTGGGAGACCAGGCCATCAGCACCATGACCCGATATCCCATTCAGCCACATTATCTTTACACTGAGCTAACCAGTCCTTGCTCTATCCTAATAATGCTGAGCGCCAGGCTAGGAAACGACAAGTATCAATTTTGGAAGTCATTGGTTTTACTCGACCGGGAACGGAACTGCCGATCTCCCGCACACAAGGCCCGCGCTCTCCCCCTTCGGCAACCACGCCCGGTTAACCCTTGACATAGATGCTCTGTATTTGGCAGGTATAACACGGACACGGATTGCCTTGTTCAAGCCGACTGCCATGAACACGCAGTCTTCATAAAGAACGGACGGTGTGTTGTAAGTATAGATGATTTCTGCTAATTAACTTGAAAGAATTCAAAATAGCGTAATGCAATGAATTGCAAAGAAGATTTAACCGATTCAAAGGCAATGCTATATTATCCCTCTCAGCATTTTAAATATAACTTTCATTTTAAATTACTAACTTTCGAGATATTTGAAGTGAAAATATGCAATTTTATATTGTCCGTTCTCCAAACAGAGTGCCGTGTTGAACGGAGAAAAGCACAATATCACACTAACTTTCGGTCCATTCTATTTTTCCAGAGCAAATTATGTCATTGCAATAATTAGAATTACATAACACCTGTCTAACTATTATAAACACAAACGAAGCACTGGTAGCGTTAGACATTTGTAAAAGAACACATTTGCACTTCTGATATTTAGATAGGAAATATGCTTTGAGCTCATTGAATATTAAAATCTACCATTTTCAGAAATTTCATCTTGAATTTTCCCATTTTCAGATATTTAACTTTGAAGGTCTAGACATTTAATTGTATTACCCTTATTGCTGATTAGGCATTAAAAGCACTATAACAAACTCTTTTGAACTATTTGTTCTAAAGCTAAGATTCCATATACGTGGTATGTGGTATGTGGTATGTGGCATGTAGCATGCAAATGTGAATGCGAATGCGGCATGTATCATGAATACCCATGTGATTTTCAGTCTTTCTTGCTATAAATTTGTGAAGGAAAGTCAAATTTCCTGTTTGCTCTATGGCAAATGGGGCAGCATTCGCATTCGCATTCGCATTCGCATTCGCATTCGCATTCGCATTCGCACCGATCGATCCATGTAGTGATCCACTTGCCACATTCTCATTCACCTTCTGCATCCAGACAAATGGAAGCACCACTGTGTGCTTAGATGCTTTTCCATTGTTTCCCGCATTTGCATACCACATACCGCATACCGTGTATATGGAATCTTAGCTTTAGGTTCCCCACCTCTAATGTCCTTAGCCTTCAGTTCTGCCAATTTCAAATCTTTATTTAGGTCCAAATTCTACAATTTTCAAATGTTTTCTTTTTTTAGCTCTGAATTCTAAAATTTCCGAATGCTATTTATCATGTGTGGGCTCTACAAGTTCCAGACATGTTCCTTAGGTGTCTGTTCTGAAAGTGTCAGATGTATTTGTGTGCTACAATTTCGAGATGCCTTTTTCTCAGATTTTCAGTTTATTTTAGGTGTACATCATACAGCTTTGATATATTTCTTTTACTGTATTTTCTCCATATTTCACATATATCTTTAGGTGTATGTACTAAAATTTCCAGATTTTCATTCCTTGTATGTCCTACAATATTCAAATAATTTACTAGGTGTGTGTTCTACAATTTTGAGATCGAATTTTCTTCAGGTATATGTTCTGCAATATTCACATTTCTTTTAAAGGTTTGTGGTCTACAATTCCCAGATGTTCTTTTTAGGTGTGTGCTCTATAATTTCCATACGCTCTTTTTAGGTGTGTTATACAATTTTCATACGTTCTTTTTATGTGTGTGCTCTGCAATTCCAAATGTTCCTTTTAGGTTTGTGTTCTACAATTTCCATCTGTTCTTTTTAGGTTTGTGTTTGACTAATTTCCAGACGTTCTTTGTAGGTGTGTTCTTTACAATTTCCAGATGTTCTTTGTAGGTGTGTGTCCTACAATTTCCAGACGTTCTTTGTAGGTGTGTGTCCTAAAATTTCCAAATATTTTTCTTAAGTGTGTGTTCTACAATTTCCAAATATTCTTTTTAGGTGTGTGTTCTACCATTTCAAAAGGCTTGCTTATGTGTTTTCTCAACCATTTCTTTATTTTAAAGATGTGTGTTCTACTTTTTTCAGATCTTTGACCTTGAGTTCTGCTTCCTCGGGAATCGGGCTGCACATCTTGCAATCCCAGTCAAAGATCTGATCCTTGCCTACCACTGCACCGAGTCCTCTACCTTCAGGGCTAGCATCGTCTCTGCTATTAGGACACTCAGTAAGCACCACTCATTGCCTAGTACATTTGTTGGCTGGTTGGTTGTTGGAGTTTTACGTCCCATTGCAACACAGTGGTAAGGTATATCTGGCCTCACTCCAAATGTATTGTGATGGCCCACGGTCTTCCCACACTGTCACGCACTCACAGAAGAACGCCAAGCTTTAGTTTCGGTATGCTTCAACCTGGTTTATTACAAAACCTCTCTGCTCTCCGTGGCATCAACAGTCAACTGACCCGCCCCCTAACTCGGCAGGTCCCACATTGCCTCTTTAGGTGTGTGGGGGGTGAGCTAGCCACACACAGTAGAGGGCAGGCCAGTCAGGGTCTGCCCGAATGGCTAGCCTGCCACCACCTAGCGCAGTTCATTGTAACTGCATAGGTGTGCGGCGTAGTGTCTGCCGCCACCATATGGTAGTGGGGCTCATGTACAGACTACTACAGTATTATATCGGGTGCACTGGCGAATCGGTAAAGCGCGGGCCTCGCAGGTGGGAGATCGGGAGTTTGGTTCCCGGTCGTTCGAGTCAAACCAATGAATTATAAAATTGATACCTGTCGCTTCCTAGCCTAGCGCTCAACATTAATAGTCTAGTCCAACGACTGGTTGGCTCAGTGTCAGGATAATGTGACTGAGTGAGATATCAGGTCATGGTGCCAGTGGCCTGTTTTCCCAGTGGGGCAGCACTAGGAAGTCGCCATGAGTATGCACTGCCACAAGTTGGTACCCTTCCTGTTATGACCTAAGATGTTGACAGGACGAAAAATTCCAACAACCAACCAACTCAATAAACTTCATGATGTTCTGCAAATAGCTTAGGTATATTGTTAGAAAAAAATTAACGCTGACGTATTGACAACTATTAGCGATAACTGACCTTGACCTGCAGCAAAGTTTCATAATTTCATGCTACACTTATCCAATAATGGTATACCATACTATACTAACTGACAAATTCATATTATACACACTTACATGTATAGTAATTTCATACTATGATTTGTATTCCGGTACTCATTTTCTTATACTACTTACAACTCTTCATTCAGTAGTTGCAGGGAATTACAGTCAACCCTCGTTAGTCTAGTTTACTTTGTTCCCACCACCCAATATTGTATTAGTGAAATTATCAGACACAGAAATTGACGCCGATCTCCAAGCGCTAAATGACGAAACTCTGCCCCTTTGATGCCGTGGTTAGATAGCAAAAAATATCTGACTTAAACAAGCTGTCCATAATCGCTTCGCTATCTAACCACTGCTAACTTCCATGAATTATGTTTTCTTAGTAATAATAACTGAAGAGCTCTTTTCCAATATATTCCATATATATATGAAGAGCTCCTTTCCAAAACACGATGTATAAACTTGTCATTGACACTGCAACCTTTTTTTTGGATGGCGCTTATTGCATTCTGGAAAAGAGCCCTTCAATTCTTTAGACCCTTCGAAATTCTCAGGAAGGGACGCTTTCCCCATTCTGGTCCCTCTTCAGTGTACAGCACTGCATCGTATCATATTAAAACACACTGAAATGCCTGACTTTACTCTGTATATCTTCTCTTCAGTGGAGTCTTACTTAAAGGGATATGATCTGGTGTACAACAGTCGAGTGGATCTGATGAGCAAGATGACAGCGTTCACAGGTGCCTTCCTGTTCAGGATGTAAGTACTTCCGGTTTGTCTCGTCTCCTTCCAGTAGCAACATAACATGTGACATCTAGTGCACATAGAGTGATGTTTGCCCTTTTGTGGAAAATGCATGACAATGCCGTCTAGTTAATGTGATGGGCCCTTATCGGCCGCCCGGAACTTGACTCCCTTGTAGTAGACCCCCCGGAAGGAAGAGGAATGATGATGTTTGCTTCCACACGTTTATTATGTGTCTCCCTCTGCTCACCGCGGCATCCACAGTCAAGTGTCCGCCCCCTGGCCCACTAGGTCCCACGTTACCTTCCTTGGGGGGAGTTATGCTAGCCGCATGCAGTAAATGGCAGCCCTCTTGCGGCGTTGCCCGGAGGCTACCATACCGACACCTAACGCAGTAAACTGCAACGTTGATGGAGCAGTCCCTGCTGCCACCGTATGGTAGTGGAGCTCATGTACGGGCTACTACATTAACAATACGTCACTTTCAAGATACCAATGTTGGTGCATACCCAACCTGTAGCTTTTTGAACAGTGGGGATGAACCACATTAGAGACATTTAGAAAATTGGTATTGTGAACATGTAAGGTGTGTTCAATTTGTAAGGATGCAAATACACTTTGTTGCATATATACAGGCTCTGATGGTTAAAAGGGTTGTGGTTACTATGGTTACTAGGGTCAGGTGGGGTCAACACAGGTGTAGTGAGGGACTGGTATACATAAATACATAGAGGAAATGGCTTATTACTAAATGTAAACTATTTGCTGGCACAATTTCACGGCATGGCGAGAAGTGTGGGTTCGAGTCCCGCTCTAGGCGCAATGTTCCCGATGTTTGCATCATCTCCAAAAGAGTAGCATTTAACATGGAACAGATGACCAATGTTAGGCACTCCATCAACACAAAGTTTGTTTCCACACACATATATGTACACATATATATGCTCTATAAGCCATTTTCCGAGTATAATAAGGCCGGAAGCTTCCATCTGCTTCTCAGCCCTAACTCCTCCCTCAGTCATCGACTGGAGGAGCCTATCTATTCACCTATACTTCCATCCTACTCACACTCAGATCCGTTGGGGGCGCCACATGTCTGTGCACGCACCACTGCCCCCCCCCCCCCCCCCCCCCCGCCTACACTTACCTATATATATATATATATATTTCATGCTATATATTGTTAATAATGCATAGTATATGGTGATATCCATTACAATATCCACCAGTGACCTAAGCAGCGTGATAAATCTGATATCAGACTAACAAGTCTGATATCCACTTTTCATATTGGTAAAGTATTTATTCATCTGAACATCATGCTGTCAAACGCACTGCTACATGAGACATCGTCCCATCACAATACATTTAATATTCAATTTTGCACCACTCAAAATGACTATGACTTGAACGCTAACGTCATCATTTAAGGCTGTATAGTCCCCTGAAACATAACATTTTCAAAACCAAAACAATTATATATAGATTTAATTCAACATATCTAAGTTAGATACTGATGCACTTATTAACAGCTTGTTGCCACATAGAAGGGAATACTGAGTCAATTTACTAGAACCTGTTGCTGCAGTAGCCTATGGTGACAGAGTGTTGCCATGCTTGCTAAAACTGATTTGACATGTTTGCACTTCAAATTGCTCAAATGTTAACCATTTAAAATAAAAGTTACTTCAAACTAAAGTATGCTAGATTATAGCAATCAAATTAATATATCTATCTCAGAAAAATGATGCAAGCTCAAAACCATCGGACAATTGAACTTTAACCAAGGCTTTAGTGCTCCCAATATGGAGGCTGAGTCGCTCGATCGTTCCATTCAAATGTGCTTTGACCTTGGCTACAATTACAAACCCCATATCGAGCAATAACTGCTTAATGTATCCCACAGGGCTATCCGGTGCCCAATGAAGGAGGACTGGCCACTGACTCCCGAAGCAAAGATCGCCATCATGAAGCTGGCTACCAGCGCAATGTTTAAGCACGAGACAGTGAAGTCACTCGACAGCTACCTTCACTTCTTCATGACGTCACCAAGCGACGCTCACATCACCCATTAGGGACGTCACGGGGAGGGACAAAAAACAAAACCATTTCGACTTCTCTTATTCAGTATTTACTTCAGACGTACCTGCGACTTGTCATAACGTAAATTTGTCTATTGCATCCATAGCCGTAGCTAGGAATTTTTGTTTGGGACCAGGGCCCGTATTCATGTAGTGGTGCCAGACGTAGCCGGTGCTAGCTCTGGGGTAGCTATCCGCGGCTAGCAGCGGGTTGGAGAAATAGGTCAAGTCGTATTCACCAATGTCCAAGCAGCCGCAGATAGCTAACTGTGAGTTTATTTATAGATTTGGGAAATCCCTCTCTGCTTGTACCTGGTGACCACCGCTATTTGACAATAACACTGCCGATTCGGCGATGGCGGCGATGGCGGCGATTTGTTTTGTTTAGATTCATTGATTCGACGATATGAATAACGCTGCCGATGCGGCGGCGGCATTAATATCGGTTCGAATTTAGGGTTAATTTGATAAAATTTCACTTATTGCGAATGTAATTCTGTTAAATATGATAGCATTGAATAGATTTGGGCCTAATACATTGCCGCCGATGCGGCAGCGGCGATGTTTTGTTGATTTCGACAGTATGGATATCGACATCGATGCGGTGGCGGCGGCGATTTGTTTACTTTACATTCGTCGATTCGACAATATGCATAACGCTTCCAATGCGGCGGCAGCATTAATAATGGTTCGATTTTAGGGTTAATTTGATTAACTTTCACCTATTGCGTATGTAAATCTGTCAAATATGGTTGCATTGAATAGATTGAGAGCCAGACACGCACACTAACCGGCGCGTCTAGCAGTTAAACCTGACTTGAAATCAGGGTAGCTTAGCGTAGGCTACGGTCAGCGGCTAGCGCTGGTACACGCACATGAATACAGATTTTCCACCATTAGCCATGTGGGGCTACCGTAGCCGCGGTTAAGGCACTGGCACCAGCACATGAATACGTGCCCAGCAGTGGACATTTTTTGAACGGACGAGTGCCAAAGGCATGCTACACTCGGGTTCTCGGGGGATCCCCCCCCCCCATCCCCCAGGACATTTTTAAATCTTGAGGCTCTGAAATACCATTTCCAGCTATTTCAGGGTGGTTACATAGGCCTACTGTTGTTTTTGTTGTGTGGGGGTGGGGGATGGGGACTGCTCCCTTGCTCCCAGGCAGCTGCGGCCCTGGTGTCTATCTAGCTATCTAGCTCTTTATCTATTCCTTATAAAAATATCTACCTATCTATCTATCTATCTATCTGTCTATCAATCTATTTGTCTATCTACCTGTTTATCTATTTCCATATATTTATATTATATGTTATATATCTTTCTGATTCACATCTATCTACCTGTTAATAATTAAAGGGACCAGATATATGTCGCTGAGACACTACCCATACTCCGACAAATGCTCTCCATGTATACGTTTGCCAGTTTTCAGTTTATGCAACTACATATGTGGGGGGAGAGTGCTGACATTGGTTGTTTCTGTTCAGCAGCACTGACACTTTTAGACAACCATATAGAGAAAGAAATGTTAGAAATTGCAATCTACAATGATAAATTTAAAGTTCAACTGTTTATTTATCATAACCAGCTACATTTTGTGTGAATAATTGATTAAATCATGTAGATTAATAGACTTTAAAAGTTGAATTGAGAGCTTTCTGTGGCTGCCATCTTGGTGGTTGCCATGCTTCCCCTGTGTGTGGGGAACCCCTCTAGGTCATGTGATGAGGGAACCCAACCTATGATGTCATTCATACATCACAGACCTCAACTCTCCTCCCACATGTTCAGTGGCATGAACTGAACAAACTAAGCAAAGGTATGTTTGGAGAGCTTTTGATGCTGGATTCGTTTGTATCTGGGTGAGGTATAGCCGTCGACTTTAAGATATGGCTAAGTCTGTATGTGTATTGGTCGTCGTGGTTGCTATTAATTGTCATCAGTTGCTATTATTTCGTTGTTATAGTGAGTTGTGTTGGTCAGTTAACGGGAAATAATGAAACAGTTCCTATATAGAGGGGTGTAATGACGTCACAAGACAACTTTCGGTGGCCATATTGGATTACATACAGAAGGCTCGCAACTGCCTACCCTGTGTTTATTTACTGAAGTGTTGGTTTATTTGTCACTGTTTTGAGCAGTTTGGCCTCAGAAGTTGTTGTTAAAGTGCTGTAAGTAAACACATTAGATGTAAACTGACCAGAACCTCCCAGAACACAAGAAAACTCTGTTTTACTGCATTTGCATACATTCCCAACATGGCTAGGGAGAGTGCTCGTAATCCAAGATGGCTGGCCGCTGACCGCTGACTGCTGAGTGATGACATCACGCACACTCCCTCTACAGTGGAATATCTACAGTATTAGAATGTAGCTGGTTTTTTCAAAAGTAAATGCCATAATAGACTTGATGACCAGATTATACAATGTATGTGTGTGTTCGAAGTTAGGAACTGGTCGCGATGGCCGAGATTCAATTTGTTAATTGCGTAGCAGACCCAGATTATATAAACAAGTTGATTGTTGTTTTATTGTGTAACCAGTCCAGTAAATAAAGAAGAGAGAGACATGTCATCTGTACTTAGAGTAAGTTGAATGGAGTAGGTTGTGGAACGATAAGAGGATGGTAACAAATCAGAACCCTGTGTGAATATGGATCGGTGACAAAAGGGTGAAAGTTAAAATGGCGGCCTACTAAGTGTGACGTCATAAGGCGTTAGGAGATGAGACATAAGTAGGCCAATAATGGTGGTTCTATATTCAGTGTCGAGTTGGGTGCTTTTTACAAGGGTTTACGATTGTGATAAAGGCCATCGTTCACACATCTGATTGGTTGGGAGAAAATTGCATTAGAAAATCACTGTTTCTATTTTATTGCATTTAAACAAAAATAAGATCACTTGTGTGTATTATATTGTGTTACAAAAAAGAAGTAAATATTTAACAGCAAATGGGTAGTATGCGTGTCTGCAACAAAAAGTATCATTTAACTCCAATTCATTAGATTGGTTGTTGGAGTTTTACGTCCTGGCAACATCAAAGGTCATATCAAGACTAAGATTAAAATGTGAAAATATAATTTTTATTATGCCACAGCACTTTGTAAAAATAACTGCAAAATGTTTGTGTGGGCTGTTCCCCTGGCCCTTTTTCTTTCAATATATATGTCGACACTAATTTAGCAAATTTTAACTTAAAATATCTCCAAAATTAGACATTTATAAAAAAAATAGTTCCTTCAAAACTAAACTATGTTAGGTAAATTATCAAATTCAGCCTAATATATTTATCTAAAAGGATCTTGGCAGAAATTCAAACCCATCGGACTATGTAACTTTATTTGTTGGACATACTTAGTTTACTGCAATCCTAACTAACCTTTTGCAGAAATTTAAGTGCTAACCACTTAAATTCGGCGAATCAGATTAGAGAACAATTATCTTTAAGATCGAATCGCACCATGTAGTGAGTGGTTATCGCGTTCTTATACCTGAACTCAAATTGGGGGGAAACCCCGTGATATGACGTCACATAGGGGGTATCACAAAGCAAAATGGACAGAATGACGCATTCCAACGCAGACGGGGAGTGGATGCATGGGGTTTAGCGTCCTATCAACATCTGTTATTATAAAATGACGGTACAGGATTGTGATAGGGTTTAATTTCTTTCAATGAAAATTAAATTGTCTTATTAAAAAAAGAAGAACAACAAAACAAATAATACAAAATACAAAAAGATATATTTATGGTCCTCGAAACCGAGTGTAGATGTGGAAATATTACAACTTGTCGTTCATGAATGAGTCACGTCGCATATTGCATGACGTAGTATGCGCCAATGGAATCCAGGCTTTAATACCCAATTTGGCCACAGGGGCAGCACCAGGTTCCCAAGCTCACATAACATCAATTCCCCTGCACCGAGAAGGAGTGTTGGGCATTTTTGTTCCATGATAACTAGCTAATTATAATGCTACATTTTCACTGGAGGGTTTGAATTAACATCAAGTATAAGTTCTCTATTAACCCACTTAGCTTTTTTAAAATATCGCTGCAGACATATTGGGCTGCCATATTCAGTTACTGATATCAAGCCCTATTGCTGATATCTAAAATATACTTTTATGCGGAACCTTGAAACTAGGTCAACAGACATTTCTCTGATCGCTGGTAAACGAACCTCCAACCACGGTTAATATTATATCAGCCACTACTCCAAGCCCTCAAAGAATTTGTGATTATACACAGCATTTAAGGATCTAACCTGCTCTTATTGTGTGTTGTGCATATTAATATTGTAATCGCTGAATTCTGAACACCACATTTGTTACACCGTCGTTTTTTTGGCTTGTATTGTGGTTTCATGAATAGCGAGCGACTAGATAGATAACGTGGTTGATTATGTTAATTGTGTTAATTAGTTAATTGTGTTTTAATTAAACAGTGATTCACCATAAGAGTGAAGGTGCGAATGCAAATTGTATGTGACAACTTTATTGGTTGGCAGAAAGCTTCACAGGAGAAGGCAGAGGAAGAGACTGCCATACTTAGGCCAAATAAAACAAAAGTTGGTGATCATCCTTTTGATCACACAAATCAGGATCGGGTGGGCGGTTATTTTATTTATTAAAAAAATTCTTTTTCAGTATTAAAAAAAAGAATGAATTTGACCACCCTAGACCGATGAAAGGATTACGTTTTCAGTCAAACAATGAACACTGTATTCTCATTTAGAAATTTATTATATCATGCAGTTCTAAAAATTTCAATTTTGGAAATCAAATATTTTAATTTTGACATATGTTTGATGCCTCCCAATATGTAAAACAAACTATACAGTTAGGGTAATTCAGCGACGTAGACATAACAGGCAATACATAAATATGTTGCACAGATAATGGGTTTACAAAACTTGAATTTCTGCTAGCCCGATGCATTTTTAAACAGATTAATAATAAATAAATAAAAAATCAGCGGTGGGCAATTTTTCAGGCACGGGCGGGGACGATCACCATTTTGTTAAAACTTTGGCCTTATTGACTGTTACTGCCTTGTAATCTAGATGACCCAGACCGACTAACTATCAATCAAGAGATCAGTACTATGCTTTATGACATACACACAGATCCACAATGAGTTGAGGTGCTCACTCACACATAGTTTTGCAAAGATGACGTCACCACTACACATGGTTGTTGTAGAAGATTTATACTGCCTATCATGGATAAGCCTGAATAGGCTTGTTTTCACCATTAGACAGTTTGTCGATAGAAAGCCCGAGCCTACACTTTTACCGACCCAAGGGATTTTTAACCTCCCACACCACATCAGATCGGGGCATGGGGAATCGAACCACCAACCTTCAGATTAGGAGTCCGACCTAGAATAAAGTCAGACACTCTAACCACTTCGCCACAGAGAAGACCACACGGTGAACTAGTAGTGCCCTCTGGTGAGCCTTAACGGTAACATGGACATATATGCCTACACATAATGACTTAATGAGAATTCCCTTTACAGTCTCTATATAAGTGCTTCAGGAATCTCTTTACTCTTTTGTGATATTCCATGTATAATCTTTTTTATCAATGCTAATTAATGGTCTCATCATATTTATAAATGTCCTCCGGGAAAGGAGCAAGAAGTGCGAGGGTTTTTTATATACAGGTTTATTAGGTGTTTGTTGTTGAACAAGGAGGTAGCCCCCGCCCCCTTGGCTTCTTACCAACATACTAGGTACTAGTAATGGTAGCTATGCCCATTATCTTGAAATTATCAAACTTAGATATAATGCATTCAACTAACTTCTTCTTACTAATGACTATATTTCAGGGTCTCTCATGCCTTACAAATCTGTCTGGTGTTATCAGCTATAATATCTTTGAATAAATCCATATATGGTATACTGCCATCTTAAAGATAATGTTAACCTTCGTAGTAATAGAGCATAGACTGTTTCCTATGGACTGTATCTCTAGCAATATATATATCGCTTGTCTTACACACATTCTCTTACTTTGTGTACTTATATACCAATGCAAGCAATATAGTAATGAACTAATAAGCCTAACCCTACCTGGATCGATTTTCCCACCATATTTGAAGGTGATAGAGGGTGGATGGTGGGTGCTGGATGGTAGGTGGTGGGTGGGTAAGGGTGGGTGGTGAGGTTTAATACACATTGAATATTATGGGGGTTGAACAGCATAGAAAACTAACGGTCTGGGGATTAAGGTGCTACCACACAACAAAACCACACACTATTTATACACATATCATGCACAGTTCCTCTGCTGGATTATTTACTCATCTCGGGTGACTTTACTTTTTTAAACGCTATATGTATAATATATATAAATTATTAAAATACACATTTACCCCCAGAATGCATCCTGGTGTAATAATAGACCGACTGCCCCTTGGCAATGCCTCAATTGGCTATTCATGCGGAAAGGGTAAATGGCTAACCACATTGGAAGGTCTCCAGGCACTAAAGAGACCCATTCAGATATTAAAGATTTAATCAGTTATTGTCGACCTTCAGGGTGATGGTTCAATTGGTGTATCTATTCGTGGAGGATGCCTGTGATGACTGTGATTTTCAAGAGAACTTGGCCCCAGAAAAGCCGACGAGAGCAGATTAGAAACAAGTTTCAAGAAGTATTTACTTGCCACAAGTTGACCAGTGCTTCTTGCTGATAGGTTGCAGAATATTATTGTATGTTGTCACCAAACAAATCATGTTATCAGTGCTCGATGCACAGCATATATGTGACTGAAATGTTAGTAACTACCACAATTATCATATCTTAGTTGATAGGTATGTAGTTAATAGAAAAGTGGCTGTTATTATGTACAACGATTGATACCCCAAGTAGGCCTTTCCTTCTGGCTAGAAGTAGGTATCCCAATAGAGCGCCTCAGGCCGCTCGAAATATGTGATTCGGCACAAACAAAGGCCGTTTTAAACTCACTATGATTTGTCTTAAAATGTATCCATTGTAATAAAAAGTATATGGAATAAAAGGAGATGAACTGTTCTTTGGGTATCTGTTATTTATTATTTGTGTCACTGTACAGAACTTTGGGTAAAAGTGACATATTTGAGAGTAGAATTTGTGGATTTCACATATTTTGGCCGCATCTCCCGACCATCAAGAAATGTTGACGCAGCATTCAATTCAAGTTGCGCAAAACCCCATAGGTGCCTCACGTGAAAATTTACATAGAAGTGATAGAGCAGATTCTTAGCCACAGTTTAGTATCAATCATTAATAAGAACTTTGAACGGAAATATCTTTTAAAAACGTTTAAAAACTTCAAAATGATGCCCAAGACGACTCATAATTCGCAATATATATTATTTTATGTTGTTTGAAAGCTAATTGTGTCCTCCTTTTAAATAATCGAATTATGTTTTTCGATACCACGCGGGGTAATGCGCAACTCGAGAACTGTAAGCGGTTGGCTTTACTTAATCCGCGCCGAGTCACTCTCAGACTGGCCGCCATTTTCGGTATACTTCGTCGGTGCGATTTGCTATCAAAATGGGCTCGGATCAGGACATTCCCGCTAAGATTCGAACAGAAATTGGTAAGTGATTGATTTATAAGATGCCTATCAATATTCTGACAAGTTCATTTAAAATTATTTGCACCTGTTTACGAGATTTGTCTGATTAAACTTGTTGATACATGATACAGCAATGGTGAAATGTCCGGGTTTCCACTGGAGTTTTGGCACAGAGACAAAGTTTGGGACTCTCAAATGTTCCGTTTCACATCGAAAAACTCCATGAAACAAATCATGACTACTTTTTATGATGTTTTGAATCAAACTGATTCATTTGTAATGATACCAATGATGCGCTTCAATATTAAAACCGTGATCAAAATTTTCGGGAGGTGCAAGACCGGGGGTATTCAAAATGGTGAAACTCAATGTTTGCTGTTCAGTGGACTGGTATTATCGCCCAGTGTTGATCGCCAGACTGTATCTAGCTATGTGTGAATACCAGCTTGTAAAAACATTGGTTTAGCATTCAAACAAACTGAAATTGAATACAAAATTCACAATTTGTTTTTATATTTCAGATGATGCACAGATGAAGCTACTGAGAAGTATTCTATGTGCCAAAGGTAGAGGTCGCAGACCAAATATACCCAAGTTTCATGATAAAGCATCAAATCTTCTACTTTTACAAGTGTATCATATCAAATTAGAAAGTAGTGTTTCATGGGACAATGTTTCAAGTTGGATGGTGTTAATGTTCCCGGCTTTATCTAATTGGGCAAAATCAAAAAGCCGAAGCATCATCGAAAAGTGTGTGCAAGAAGCAGAAAAGTTGGCAGAGGAAAAAGACAGAAAGGAATATTACAACCTTGTCAGAGATTTAAATAGAATCGGTGAGTAAAAATAGATTTACTTATACAAATTGCAACTGCATGTTTAAATGATATTGACGTACACGGTACAGTCATAGGATCGTTTATTTCATTTCAGGTCCCTTTTGTGCTGAGATGGGAATCGATCGTCTGATAGTCAATGAACCTTTCCCAAAGGAACTCCCGAGCTCTCTACCAACAAATGGAGTCCTCCTGGAACTGGAGGACTCCGAGGTAAATACGTTTCATGTTATTCAAACCCTCTGGCCAAACTTATTTCTTGATATGCATGCTTATACATCTTATGTAGGGAAGATGCGAGTATGTCTTAAGAAAGTCAAAAAGTCAAAAAAAGGGTCCAAGCTTCTAGAGTTCAAACAGAAACTTGTAAAAACAACAGACTCAGGTGACAGGCCATGTGAACTCAAGCCAAAGCCCGCTGAACTAATGCCAAAGCCAGTTGATGTGCCTGAAGTCAGTGAACTGAAAATTGTTACAAAAGACCTGAAAGAAACTAAATCCCAATTAGAAATGAAAGATAATTTGTTGGGTGAGTATCAAGTGAAAGCAAAAACATTGGGTGAAATGTATGAGGAGTGCAACAACAAAGTTGTAGTTATACAGAAAGAGCTTGGAGACACAGAAAGAAACTGGAAAGCAGCAGAAGACAAAATTGTTAAGTTAACAGTTGAAAACAGTAACCTCCATGCAAATGTCAACAAGCTCAGTGCAGAAATAAAAGAGATTAAAGGTGGTGCACTTTATAAAAGACTTTCTAGGAGATCTAAGTACATCCGTGCAAAAGAATGTAAAATAAAAAAGGTCAAAAGGGCAACTAGTACTCCTGGGTCATTAGTGTGCAAAAAGTGTGACCAAAGAGATGAACTAAAAAATAAAATTAAGAATGTGGAAACCATGCTTTCTGCTTCACATAGAAACTCTAAGTTTTACGTATCCAATTGCACACAGCTTCGTAAAAAAATGAAAGTGGTGAGAGATGAATGTGTGGCGCTAAAAGCAGAACTGGTTAGTGCAATGTCACATGATGACTTCAGAACAAAAGGTGATACTCCTGGGCAACCATATGTCAACTCTCTTGAGAATTGTGTAATGGAGTTAGTGGGCGAGTTAGATGTGCCTACCAACAAATGCAGCCTGGTGATACAAACAGTAGCAAAATGGCTATTTGATAAAAAAATACCATTGGACCAGTTACCAAGTGCTTCTACAGCAAATAGCATGGCTGATAGGGCCCATGTACTGTCAAAGTTTCAGGTCGCAGAGGAAATTATCAGCAGTGACAAATGGGATTTACATGGTGATGGGACATCACGGGATCATAAGAAAATTTTAGGAAATCAGGTGACTCTGGACTCTTGGAAGACACTGTCTGTAGGCTTTGTTTCTGTGGCAACTGAGGACAGTTCTACATTATTGGACAATTCAATTGCCATGATGGATGAATTGTCAGATATATATAGTGATTCTGTTGAAAAGGAGAAGGTGTACAAAGAAATTCTAAAGAGAATGTTTGCTATGATGTCAGATCGTGCAAGTGTAAATAAATGCCACAATCAAAAACTAGCCCAATACAGGGAAGATTTACTCGGAGAATCTGATGAGCTACATTTTCTTTATTGCAATGCTCACTTTTTATTAGGCATGTCTAACCAGTGTGAATCCATTCTCAGGGTATTTGAAAAGAAAATTGTCAGTGAACTTGGTCATGGGCTAGGTAGGGATGCTATGGACAAATACAAACATTTTAGGACATCCGGGGAATCCACTGCTGCTCGATATGTGCGGACTGCTTGTGATGTTTTTGGCCCCCGAGGAGATGAAAAAAGCGGTTGTAGAACTGACTGGTTGGCATACTGTAGTATTATTGGCATTGAATCTAGCATAACAAGCTTTAGAATGAACCGTTTTAATAACTTTTTTCAAGGAGCAGCAGCCTTGCATAGCCAGAACCAGGAAATCATTGACTTTCTTGATCATTATAAAGGAATATTAAATTTAAAACTTGAAAGTGTCCTGCATGATGCTAGAAGTGAAGAGATGAATGCATTAATTTGTGCACTGTGGATACTTTACTTTAAAGTTACCGGTCCATTTTGGAATATGCTACATGGTTGGGTTGAATATGTGGACCAGTATCTCTATTTCCAGAAAATGTATGATTGTTTTCGTAGGTGCGCTGAAGACAGTACAGACCTTTTAAACCCTGAAACTGCAATGTGGCCTGAATTTAAAATTGCCAGTGAAAATAGCAGTGTTTTCAGTTCAAATCAAAATGGGGAACAAATGACAAAACAGGTGCTTTGTGCTATTATGCAGGGTTTTGTTTCAGTCACTGAAAGGCAACTCCATGACTTCTTGCCTGGTGGAAAATATGGTCAGGCACCAACTCCTCAGTTACGTGCTGACATGAAGCATTGTAAGCTAACTAACTTAATATCAGAATATGAGTTTGGCGATTTAGACTATTCTCAGTTTCGACGAAGGCATGCTTCTTTGCATTTTCATTCTGGCATCCAAATGGTCAAGCAAAATAAGACTATTTCAGTATGGCTTGCAGGGAAATCTGAAGCAGAGCAGACAAAATTGCTAAGCATGGCCAGAGGCAAAAGCAGTGAACTCCGACAAAAACATATGGCTGCAGAAAAGGATGTAATGGAGAATACAAAGGAAAAAATAAAAGCAAACTTCAGAAAAAAAGAAGAAAGTGCAGCCAAAAAAATTCAAATGCGGGCAGATCTAGCTTCAAAAGTCAAAGCACATGGTGGGCCGTGGACAAAACAGTCCGATGTTGATAAGGGGTTGAAAAAGTGTGCGACACTCAAAATGAAAAAGGACATGGTACATAATGAAATGAGATACCTAAAAAATGTGTTGGGAGTAAAAAGTAAACGGTTAGTATGGGGAAAAAAAGATTTGGCTACACTAGTGTGTGATTTAAAATCTGTTCTTGATGAAAGTTTAAACTTGGAGAGGGAAATAGTGGTAGATGGAGAAATTGTAACACCAGAGGTAGGCCCTAAATGCGAATCAGATTGAGACTGTAGGGAGGGGGCAGAAAAGGAAAGTTAGTGAGAGTGAGACCGAGAGTTCAGGTAGTGGTAATTTAAAAAGACAAAGGACATATGATACTCTTAAAGTTGAAGAAACTTTTGAGTTCTGCAAGTCCAACCAAGGGAATTGGGTTGCAGTTGCTTATGATGAGCATTTCTATGTTGGGGAGATAATTAAGGTAGACAATCCGATGTTGGCTACGGTCCAGTTCCTTAAGCGTGGACCCAGAAATATTTTCAGATGGCCACGAGTGGACGATATTGCAACTGTTGAGTCCTGTTTTGTTTTAGCTCATGATTTTGAAGTCCATGCTTCTAATTTACGGTCTTGGTCTGTACCTAGGCTCACAGATCTTGAGAATTTGTACAAGGAATATTCTGATATATGTCTTTAAGGCATCGAGATTTGGGGTGAAGGGGGTGTGTCTGTGCATTCTGACAGACAAAAAGACCTTTTAATGCCACTATAGCTCTGTAAATATTAGTCTAATTGAACCAAATATGTTTTCATAGTAAAGAACATGACCCACAATGGTTCTAGTGCAAGTTTCATGTTCGTACCTCAGATGGCTTGGTCATGGGACATGGTTGAAGAATGGGTCAATTTTTTCCCATACTGAAAACAATGCTAAATTATCTGAAAAATGGGATATTTTAATGCCACTAGAGCTATGCAAATATTAATTTAAATGAAACCAATTTGATTACATTGTCAAGAGCATTGTCCAACATGGTTGTATTGCCAGTTTCATGTCTGTATCTCAAACGGTTTGGTCATGAGGCACTTTTGAAGTTTGGGTCATTTGAGGTATTTTTCCATAAAAATTGAGCCTCGGACATGGGTAAAATTAGCATATTTTCAATTTTTGAAGTCTTATAGTTCTAAAACTAATGTATACAGAGGGACGTAAAAAATAGACATGTATTCTGTATATATATCAGGTGGTTTCTCAAAGATGAATCGTATAGGGACAATAATAACCATTTTACGACCAGTCAAAGTAGCAGTTTTGTGCCGTCTGTGCATTTCTGGTTGGGCAGTGATTAAAATAATCTGCCTAATTGATATGCCTGTAACTTCAACAAATGAATAGTGTGATGACTGTAATTTGCTTAATAAAATGAATGTAGTATATACAAGTCATTTCCAGAGCCTTGATGGTATTTTACTGTTAGTTTTTAAGATATAGGTCCCTGAAAATGGCTTTTCATCCTATTTTTACAAGTCCAAAATTAACCCCAATTTTTAAAATCTTTAAATGTCTCTCACAACTAAACCGTTTGAGATATCTTGATGAAATAAAAACTAATCAATTTGAAAATTGACCCTCTTTAATGTGGATGCAAAGGTGTAACACTATTTTGCATTAACAAAAATCATCTGTGATACCTACTAGAAGATCGCCTATCAGGGGAATACTATTGATATGTCTGTTTATTCATTACTTCAAATAATATGAAAATAAACAAAGTCATTAATCAATTGGCCATCATGTAATCTAATATATGTATGCATACATATGCATACATATACACATATATACTTGTACACGTATATATGCATATGTAGCCATGTCCATATGCATGTATCCATATATATCAATATATATACATATATACATATATATATATACATATAGACATATACTTAGATATTTACATATATTCACATATATACATATATATACATATATACTATGCATCTATAAAATCATTTATATGTGCATATACATAATGCATTCATATATATATATACAAATAGTGTTAGTTGTTGACAATGATATTGTATTTGTTAGCAATATTATTAGTAGACACATATACAATTCACAATGCGAACAAGCAGCTCATTGAAATGGATTTGATTCAATAACACATATATGGTAGTAGTGTTCATTAAATAAATAAGGTCATCAATTGAATGTTTGTCCGTGAATTTGTTCGTCTGAGTGAGGCTAGGGTGTTGCTTGTCTGGCTGCTGGGGTCGTAGTGATGTTTGATGGCCCTCAGGGGCCGACGATTGGCGGCGGTGACGTCAGAGATCTCGCAAGAGACCTGGTTCGCGGGAAACCCAGTAGGGGGCTTCGTGGGTAAGAGATCAAACCCAGGTGGTGCCACTGGGGAGACTCCTTGTTCGCGCGCAAATTACCCATTTTGGTGAACCAACATGAACAATTTGGATATATGCATATAATAAACAACTACATCACTGCAAATAAAATAAATGTATTAGCAGTAAATCAATGCTTTGTCTTGAAGGGTTATTCACTATCAGATAAGGATACTAGATTGAGTGTGACTTTGAGACAATTCTCTTGTGGATTATATAATGTACCGGTTACTGGACCTGCACAAGGACTCAATGAGATCTTACCAGCATTAGTAAAATAAGCTGCATGATGAATTGACTGAACGCAAAAGGTACATGGTGCTTTATTTATTCTGTTATAGGGTGCTTAGATTGGTTGGTTGTTGGAGTTTTACGTGCTGCCAACATCTAAAGTGATATCAGGACGGGTACCGACTTGTAAAAAAGTAAAGTTTGTTTTATTTAAATTTGCATAGTCTGATAGTTTTTAATTTCTGTATTTTTTCTGAGATAAATATATTAGATCGATCACTAGTATCTACTTTACATTAGTTCAAAGTTACGTTTATTTTAAAAGGTAAACTTTTGAGATATTTTTAGTGCAAACATGGAAAATTAGTTTTGGCAAGCTTACCAAAACTCTGACACCATAGACTTCTGCAGTAACATGTTCTTTTAAATTGACTCAGTATTACCTTCTATGCAGAAACAAATGCTTAATAAGTGCATCAGTATCTAAGTTAGATATGTAAAATCAAATCTAGATAATTGGTTTGGTTTTGAAAATTTGATATTTGATCGGACTATGCAGCTTTAATGACACCTCCCGGGCATATTGGTTTTCATATCATCGGCTATTGGACATCAAACATATGGTCATTCTGACATATTTCTTTGGAGGAAACCCCCTGCCACCACATAGGCTACTCCTGCCAATAAGCAACAAGGGGTCTTTTATATGCACTTTCCCACAAACAGGACAGCAAATACCACAGCCTTTGATAAACCAGGTGTGAACCACTGGTTGTGGTACCGCCTTGTGACAGTGTGCAGTGGGGCAGCTCTATAACATCGACATGAGTGCGCACTTTCACAAGTCAGTACCCGTCCTGATATGACCTTAGATGTTGCCAGGACGTAAAACTGTAACAAACCAACCCATAAGGCTGACGCATTCTTGATACACCGGTTTTGGTCCAAACCCAGCGCCAGTGCCTCCACCTGGGTTTGCTACAGGGAAACTACTCTTTCAGTATTGCTACTAGAACTGCCACATCACGACAGGCAGCTGTACTAACAGAGCATGGCTGTGACAGCTTGTTTCACTAGCACTGCCACCTCCCGACAGGCAGATGTACTAACATAGCTTGGCTGCGACAGTCTATTCCAGATTGTTTATTGGGCTTTACGTCCTAGCAAAATCTAAGGTCATATCAGAATGGGCACTAACTTGTGACAGCGTGCATTCATGGCAACTTTATAGTGCTGCCCCACTGGGAGATCAGGCCTCCAGCAACATGACTCGATATCCCACAGTGTCACTTTATCCAGACACTGTGCTAACCAGTCATTGCCCTATATAAACAAGACTATTCAGACTTATCCATAATAGGTAGTATCAATAGTTAAGAAAAAACAGGTAGTGACAAGTATCAATTTGATAAGTTATTGGCTTGACTCGGCCAATATTTCAAACTCCTAATCTTCTACACGAGAAACCTGCATTGTTACCGATTCGGCCATTGAGTCCAGTGCACAGACTATTTCAAAGACTTTATCGACTGATCAGTATCCACAAAGTAAGACACTCATCGGACAGTCTTCACCGACTATATGTTTACATTTTCTGTAGTGTTTATTATTTAGTCCAAAGAAGTAGGTACATAATTGATTTATTAAAATTTCACGAATTCCATTTAATGATAAATACCATCAACATCGGACAGCGAAGTGAATAAGTATTCCTTACATTACAATGGAAATAACTATTATGTAATATTGACATAAACAAGTCGTAGGTTTAGCAAGTCATAGGTTCGATCCCTGACCAGTCAAATAATGACTTACATTAAAGCGGCATAGTCCGATGAAATATCAAATTTTTAAAACCAACCCAATTATCTAGATTTGATTTTACATATCTAACTTAGATACTTATGCACTTATTAAGTATTTGTTTCTGCGTAGAAGGCAATACTGAGCCAATTTAACAGAACCTGTTACTGCAGAAGTCTATGGTGTCAGAGTTTTGGCAAGCGTGCCAAAACTAATTTTCCATGTTTGCACCCAAAATATCTCAAAAGTTAACATTTAAAATAAAAGTGACTTTGAACTAATGTAAAGTGGATACTAGTGATTGATCTAATATATTTATCTCAGAAAAAATACAGAAATTAAAAACCATCGGACTATGCAACTTTAATACTTGTCACTCCCTAACTTGGCGATATGACTAGAAATAGAATAGGACAAGGAAGAGTGGAATGCGAAAGTCAGTAATCACTGGTCATAGACCCCCAACAGTTAAGCTGGAAAGTACCCAAACAGATTATAGTATGCGGGTATTGAACTACCTCTCATACCTTAGGTGTTAAATACCTCAGGGAGTTTGACGCCCCTGCCTTACAAAGTTGTAAACCACTGCCTTGTGGTACAGGTTCGGTTGTTGATAGAACCAAAGGCTAAGGGAGTAAACCCTAACAGAAAACCATGTCACCGTGGCAGCATTAAGGGTGGTGATCAATGGAACTCCCAACATCTCCAGACCAGCTACTGCAGCGACAAATAGTTTGCGCCTGTCTTGACGTGCTCTTGCTGGTGTGAGACCTCTATTTGCTCCCAGAGAGAGTGCCGCTAGTAACTTACAAAAGTCAGCAGCACTTCAACACTTTGCAAGCAGCTTTTATGAAATGTCCAACCACATGAAATAACATCACTCTCACAGCAGAGATCTAATTGGAGAGCGGCGGTTAACTAATGAAAGCAGTCTTTGTCGCATTGTGACTGACAGCATGATGATGACCCGAATAGAGTGGTTCCAGATTCTCATGATAGATGTTACTATCTTAACTGGAGGGATGTAATACATGAAGAGAGCGGTGGTGAAATTCCAGAAGAAAAATCCAATATAGTTGTCTTTAAAAAAAAAGAAGAATTACAAGGACAAGAGCTTGAATCCTGTTGCGATATGAATATCTGAATGTAATGAGGCTCTTGATTATTTTCCCAGGCATTCTTTATAGAGATATAGGATGTGAAATCTTAGGCACTCGGGAAATGTACCCGAATATAGTGGCTCCAGATTCTGCCGATAGGTGTCACTAGCTTAACTGGTACGGTCTATCGACCCCCCCCCTTGCTTTATCAAATAATGTAAGCCCAACCAACAACATCTATGTATATTTCTTTTCTTGAAGATTTATACTGCCTATCATGGAAACTACTCAGTATGGAGGCATTCGACTGGGCCTCTCTCTGCGAATATCAAAACATTTCCTTACAAATTCCTATTCGACTGGGACCGGAAGTGGGTTTCTATACGCATGATTCGGATGTGTGTTGTGGCTCCATCCACTCCATGCATAAATCTTGCGGATAGAAAGGTCCCAGTCGAATGCCTCCTATATCTACTACCGTCATACATCATTGCACACGTGGTCGCCTGTACCCAACGAATATGACTGAACAGGTGCGTTCGGGTGCTCTTGCTACTCAATATAAGGTATGCACTGACGTCACGCTAAACGGAAGTGTGGCCATTGTGGCGATAGTAACCACAATCATAATACACAGTCAAATTGCAAACTCAATGGCTATTGGCAATCTTCATACAGAAAAAGTGAAATATCTCTAAAAACAAATCCACCTAGAAACAAATCGCTTGGTACACATATAGAGAACATGTTTACCAAAAAGATTATATTAAATTGATAAGGTTAGGGTTCTGCATTTCTATTAATTTGGAATGAAATAGACGTTTTGCACTGCACGCACTGGCAAACTCTATGGGTTGTTTACGGGTTGATATAGCCACAATGGCCACGCATCCGGTAGATGACGTCACGTGAATACCCTATATATACCACACTGCCTATGTTCGGTAATCAATGCTCCACATCAACTCTAGCAACAATAGCTTCCAATAGCCTCCATACATAGTGAAATCTGCTATTCACAATAACACTGGGAATAAAGTAGGTTAAATGCTACCGGATCAGCATAGTTATTTAGCACAGTAAAACCTGTCTAACCAACCACCTCCACATATCGACCACTCCCCTCTACCGATAGCTTTATTTGGGTCCCAAACGATCGCCCATACAATACCATTGTAATGATAAAACAAACTCACTAAGCCTACCACCTCACTAAATGGACCATTTACAGTCGATCCATGGTAGGTCGATTTAAAGAGATTTTATTGTACACGGAGGTTTACATTTGCGAAACACTTGTTAATGCCAAGATCACCGCTAGGTGGAAATACCGACTCTTAGATTAACTCCCATTTCTACCTACAGGTGGCAGCAAAGTAGAATAGCGAAAGCCACAACCCATTTGTCAGTTAGATGGTATGGGGGATCCTAACCTCCACTGGGTGTGGTTGACAAATGCGAGTGATTTAACACACAAATGGAAGAGAAGGGTCCACATCGAGGAAAGGAGGAAAAACGGGTGACCATTGTCCCATATTGAGCATACCCTTGCAAGTTGATTTTCCCATTCAGTTGTCTACTGATGTATTGCGCAATTTAAACATAAGTACACACATATTAAATTGCAACTATACTTCAAACACGTTAATCCATTTATTTGTGCCAAGCATATATAAATCAGTGATTATGTCTGAATAAGAAACTATTACTATTGCATCTAACTCTAGGAGAGGCTTAGACTGGTCCCCTGGCATTTGCCAGGCAGAGGTGCAGTAGTTTTCTGCTATTATCACTCAGTTTCAAAGTTGTCAATCAAACAATGTCATAGCAATATGTTTGGAGCATGCCAGTTTTGAGAACTGCACACACAAATCAGATAGGTTTTCACCAACATTGCAATATCTGGGCTCATTGTGAGGAATAGACTGAGGTCTCGTGGACACTAGAAGAGGAAAGTCTAGTTCCGGCAAGTTCAAACGGGCTCAGAGGAGTTCAAACAAGTTCAAACGTGGCTGGTTGTCCCTCTCCATTCAGCGCTGAATATGCGAGAAGGGTCCACAGCGAGGAAAGGAGGAAAAACGGGTGACCACTGTCCCATATTGAGCATACCCTTGCAGGAATAGTTTCCCATTTTTTAAGTCCTGATATTGTGTGATTTAAACAGAAGTCGATGTAGATAAATTAAAAATATACTTCAAGCACTTTAATCTGTGCAAGAGATACATATATGTGTAACTATGTCTGAACAAGAAACTACTAAAATAAATAATGGACGTATTGGATGGGACCTTTCCATAATTTGAGCCAATCAGAGCTGTTCTTTTCAATTGCAAATAGTGGCCCCAATGGAGGTGGCCATTTGCAATAAAAAAGAACAGCTCTGATTGGCTGATTCTGAGTTCTCACGAAAACGAGAAGAGGAAAATCCATTTCCGGTAAGTTCAAGAATTCATCATCATCATCATCATCATGCTGTCGGTCGCGATGCGACAAAGACTGCTTTCATTACTTGACTGCCGCTCTCCAGTTAGCTCTCTGCTGTGAGAGTTATGTCCATGAGATCGTTTCATGAAACCTGCCTGCAAAAGTATTGAAGTGCTGCTGGCTTTTGCAAGTTACCAGCGACACTCTCTCGGGGAGCAAATAGAGGTTTCACACCGGCAAGAACATGTCCAGACATGTCTTGTTCAAGAATTACACAACACAATTGAAATAAATACAATTTGATAGTTATAAAAAAGTTAATGTTTATTGTCCAGTATTTCTGTTCTATAATCTATCAATAACGTGGATAACTAATCTACCTCACTGAGTTCTCATGAACACGAGAAGAGGAAAGTCTATTTCCGGCAAGTTCAAACGGGCTCAAACAAGTTCAAACGTGGCTGGTTGTCCCGCTCCATATAGCGCTGAATATGCTTATGGAGTATGCTTATGGAGAGGAATCACGTTATGACTCATAATTCCGCTAGATGGAGACACCTGCGCTCACTATAAATCCCAAGTTTCTGCGTATAGGTGGCAGCAAAATATGGTCTATATAGCCAATGCGAGTCATGAAGCTGTGGGCTTTATACATATTGGAACCATCAGTCTGTTTGTTTGTTGTTGTTTCACATACTAGCAACATCTAAGGTCATGTCAGGACGGGGGAACCATCAGTAATAGTATGCAATACTAATGGTTCAAATAATAGACGGCCACTAGACCCAACTCTCACTTTGCATCCCAACAGAGACTTTATGAGACTGTCTCAAAAGGTGCTAAGCAACATGGGACAAAACTTTGACCATTGTAACGATCAACATACTATCTGCTTATGCATTTGCTCAGGATAAACTGATCTGTTTTTTACATGGTGTTTCATAATCCCAATAGAATAAGTATTGATTTGAAGCAAATGTCCTTGTGTTCTCAGTGTAACCGTTTCTGTGCTGTTTTGTGTCAATCGTTACAATGGACAAAAAAAAGAAGAGTTATCACCTTTTGAGACAGGCTCTTGTACAAAGCATGTACTAAGAGCACTGCTTCATATCACTACCACAGCAGCAGGATTGCCCTCAGGAGATGTGTAGCCCAATTGCGGTTTTCTTTGCGGGGATTCCTAGGTTCACATCCAAGACCTGTTTTAGTGAAATAATTGACAAGACTAGAGTAGATTACCTTAACACCACGCCCCCCTTGTGTGCCCAATATACCCCACCAGTTAGGCTAGTGACATATGTCAGCAGATTCTGGAACCACTCTCTTAGGGTACTTTCCAGCTTAACTGGCGGGGTCTATTGAGATCACTTGGTCCAATTGGCTCAAAGCCGGCCTGCGCAGCAATAGTTCTTGCGATTGCCACCAGAGGGCAGGGTGGTGATGCCCTTTCCACAGAACATACTGTACAGTGAATCACTTACTACACACAACATTTATTCTTCCACTGCCACCAGAGTGCACATTTATTGTGGAAATTGTCTACTATATGGTTCTTTATAGGATATCCATATCAGGCTATATATAGTGAATGCACTCTATCGTATAGGGGCAATTGTTATTTGTTAAATGAGTTGCGAAAATGCATCTTTGCCGTATTCCTTCTGAAGTTACAAATCTGTCTAATATATTCATTTGGAATATAGTTGAGAAATAAGGAGATGCAAACAAGGCAACTCGTTTGTTCTTTCACCTCCCCTCTCCCTCCCCGTCCCTCCCCTCTCCATCCCCTCCCTCCCCTCTACCTCCAATCTCCTTCCCCTGTCCCTCCTCTATCATTCCCTCTCCGTCCCCTCTCCGTCCCCTCTCACTTCCCTTTCCCTGGCCTCTCCTTCCCCTCTCCTCTCTCTCCTTTCCCTTCATTCTCCATCCCCTCTCCCTCTCCTCTTCCTCCCCTCTCCCCCTCTTCCTCCCCCCCTCGCCCCCTCCCTCCCCTCCCCATCCCTCTCATCCGCTCTCCCTCCCCTCTCCTCTCCATCCGCTCTCCATCCCCTCTCCCTCCCATATCCTTCTCTATCCGTCCCCTCTCAATTCCCTTTCCCTTCCCTCTCCGTCCCCTCTCCGTCTCCCCTCTCACTCTCCTCTTCCTCCGCTCACTCTCTCCCTCCCCTCTCACCCCCCTCTCCCTTGCCTCTCCTTCCCCTCCCTTTCCCCTTTCCCTCCGCTCTCCCTCCCCTCTCCTTCTCCTCTTCACCCATCTCCCTCCGCTCTCCCCCCCTCCTCTGTCCCTCTCCTCTCCCTCCCTTCTTCCTCGCCTCTCCCTCTCTTCTCCCTCACCTCTAACCCCTCCCTTTGTCTCCCATCACTCTCCATTCTCCCTCCCCTCTCCGCATCTTCCTTCCGCCTCTCTATGCTTTCCTTCCCTTCTCCGTCCCCTCTCTCTCTCCTCCTCTCCCTCCCCTCAGCAGAGGGCTCCCTTCAATTTCTTCCCCTTCTCTGTCCCTCCCCTCTCCGTCGTCTCTTCCTTCCCTCTCCTTCCCCTCTCCCTCCCCTCACCGTTCCCTCTCCCTTCAATTTCTTCCCCTTCTCTGACCCTCCCCTCTCCGTCCTCTCTCCCTTCCCTCTCCGTCCTTTTCCCCTCCCCTCTCCGTCCCTTCTCCTTCCCCTCTTCCTCCCCTCACCATTCCCTCTCCCTCCCCTCCCTCTCTCCCCCTTCCCTCCTTTCTCCTTCCCCTCTCCGTCCCCTCTCAGTCCCCTCTCCGTCCCCTCTTCGTTCCCTCTCCCTCCACTCTCTCTTCCCTCTTCCCCTTCTCTCCCATCTCCCCCTCTCTCCTCTTTCTCTCCGCTTCCTCAGCTCACATCCGTAATACTCCTAATTAATGCTCCTAACTAAAGACCACCGCCTTAAAACTCAAACTAAAAAAAACCCACAACAAATCTGCCCCCCCCCCATTCCCCCCCACCAAAAAGTAACCTTTTCGGCACCCCAGCTCGCAGCAAGCAGCACAAGAGGAGCGGTGCTGTAAGTGCTTGTTTTCTCCAGGTGTGGTGGCGGGAATCATTCTTTGACATTTAAGGAGGCCTGGGATCGCCACAGTCATCCCACTCAATCTACCAACAAATCCACACACAGTTCCTACAGACCAAACACACACACATAATATGAAGAGTTCAAGTGCAAAACCACGCAAACGCCAATCCAAAAATGTAGTTTAAATAACATATTTGAGCCTGAAAACAATTTTAAAGCTCACTAATTCAACTTTTAATATGATCACATGGTTATGGAGCAATGAACAAAAGAGTATGAATATAAACAAATTCTATTTTCACTAGTTTGATTCCAATGTTTATCTCCATTTTTGGATTAGTGTTTATGTGGTTTTGCGCCTGAACTCTTCATATATATATATATATATATATATATAAATAAATATATATATATATAAATATATATATATAAAGTAGGTGCAACTTAGGAAATTAAGGTACAAGGGATGAGAACTTTCTGATTTTCGGGAATTTCCGATTTCTTTTCTTTCTTTGTTATCTGGGGTGATTTCCCCGAGAGTGCTCAACAGTGATCTACTGTTAGGGTTAGATGGGTGCTTTGTTGTTGTTGTCGTTGTTGTTGTCGTTATTGTTGTTGGCGGTGAGGCACATCCTGTTGTAAAATATTCCGATAAAACGCATTGGTGGGGGAATGCAAATGGTCTATAATGGTAAATGGTATATAGTGCCAGGTGCATGAATGTATTTATGTAGTTGCTGGTGATACTTTACTCATGGTCAATAGTCATTGTGTATTAGTCAGATAGTGTGAAAGAGGCACTAGAGATAGTGTGTAAGGGGCACTTGGAGCTCTACTCACCACCCCCTCCCCCCTCTGTTAGTCAAGGATCACCACACACTCATTTTAGGCAGGTGGTGGCCAAGCAGCCACACCGCATGGTGGTGTTGGGCAGATCACGGTAGCCATGGTGACACAGGAATTCTTGATGTTCATTGGTGGAACTGTAAATGCTTGATTCTCATTGGAGAACACGGTCAGGTGGTATGCCATACCAGATCTATGTACCACTATATAATAATAAACCTGAGGGCATTGTCTCTCTCTACTTTCCTTCTTTATACTCTTCCTTTCTCTTCTTGCCTGTATTGATTTCATTATATCCTGCCTACACAAACCACATATACCAGCTGAGGACTTTACACCATGGTACATACTCTTTCTGTGGCAAAACCTATTTCATTCTACTTAAGCCTGGGTGGTGAGTCATCTGTGAACTCTGCAACTTGCGGCAACTATCTATAACATGCTTTGGAGGAAACTGCCGACAGTTAGTTAGCAGAACACGGACATTGTCGCGTAAATGGTTTAAATGGGACTCACATAAAAAAACCAAGGACGGGGGGTGGTAAGGATGAGGGGGGGGGGGGGGTCACTGGCTTATTGGTGCCCAGGGAGGACAACAAAGATAGACTTATTGTGGTTTGTTTGTTTGTTGTTGTTTTACGTCCTAGCAACATCTAAGGTCATATCAGGACGGGTACCGACTTGTGACAGTTCACACTCATGGCGTCTTTAAAGTGCTGCCCCACTGGAAGACCAGGCCGCCAGTACCATTAGCTGATATCCCACTCAGTCACATTATCCTGACACTGAGCCAACCAGTCCTTGTCCTTCTCCAAATAATGCTGAGCGCCAGGCTAGGAGGCGACACGTATCAATTTGTAAGTCATTGGTTTGACTCGACCAGGGTTCGAACCCACGACGGCCACTCTAACTCATTAGGCCATCCCGTCTGTTCACTTATTGTGGTAAGACTGCGCCACTAGAGTAAGGTTAACAATGCCGTCATCGCCGGGATACTTAAAGACTATCTAAACATTTTCCAACAATTTCTTTTGGGATCTTATTGGAAGAGGAAAGACGAACAAAGATTATGATGTTTTAATTAATTAGGATATTTTTTTTAAGTTGAATTAATATTAACACGACTGGATTGGAAACGCGACTGGATCGGAAATTGGCGTGCTTGTTGAGATGTGATCGCGAAATGAGTGGAACACATATGGAGTGTTTATATGTAAGTGGAGAGATTTTCTCCCTCTCTCTCTCTCTCTCTCCAAACAAAGACGCTCACGGCATGCACTATTTAAAGGATAGATCACGGCCAGGGCTCTCTGATCATTGAGGGGTACCTGAGTGTGTGACCATTATATTTCACCAAGTGGTACGATACCAGACGGAATGGCCGAATGAGTTGAGCGTCCGTCTCCTGTTTTGGGAGATCGGGGGATCTAAGCCCATTGGTTTGTGGGTTCGAACCCTGGGTGAGTCAAACCAATGACTTAAAAAGTGATACTTGTCACTTCCTAGCCAGGCGCTCGGCATTATTAGGATAGGGCAATGACCGGTTGGCTCAGTTTCAGGATAATGTGACTGAGTGGGATATCAGATCATGATGCTGGTGGCCTGGTCTCCCAGTGGGGAAGCACTATAAAGTTGCCATGTGCACGCACTGTCACAAGTCAGTACCCTCCTGTTATGACCTTAGATGTTACTAGGATGTAAAACAACACCTAACAAACAAAGCGGAATGCAGACCATTCATCATTGTATACAACTCCTCAATTCCAACAACCAACCAACCTCTAACGGATCCACCCCGACACGGTCAGTCCCTTAAGCCCCATTCACATATAGCCGGACGAGCACCGGAATTTTAGCTGGATCACCCCCGGACAAGTCCCCGGACTGTCCCGGACAGCCCCGGATAAAATCGCTATTTTTGGTAATTTTTTCCTTGCTATCACACCTACCCGGACAAGCCACGGTCTACCCACGGACCACAGCACGGACAACCCCCGGACTACCCGGTGTAGCCACGGATTCGTTCCGGATCAGGCCCGGACAACCACCGGACAACCCCCGGACGACCCCCGGACAACCCCCGGACGACCCCCGGACAACCCCCGGACGATCCCCGGACTACTCCTGGATAGCCCGGCGTATAAAATGATCCGGACTGCCCCAGACGAGACACGAACGACCCCCGGACAACACACGGACTACCCGGATGAGTAACGGATCACACACGGATGATGCCAGTTAACCCCGGATTGCAATATTCCCTGGATCGCCCTGGATCACCCCGGATGTTTTAAACATTTTAAAACATCCGGGGCGGACACCGGGTGAGGCCCGACCAGCCAAGGATCACCAAGGACCAGCGACGGATGAGCCACGGATCGCGCCGGATCGCCACAGACCACGCCGGATCACGCTCCAGGTGGGCTCTGACCTGGGAGTGAGATGGGCCCCACATGGGCTAGATTCCCAGCTTTAAAAAAAAAATCATATTTTGTCTAAGATATAGTGAACATATTCAATAACTGAGATAGGCCCACCTGGGCTATCCCAGATGGGCTGCCCATGTGGGGCCCACCCAGGGCCCAGCTGGGAATGCTGGCTGGGAAGTAGGTCATCGGACATTAGTACTTGTCCTATTTCTCTCAAACGCTGTCAGGGCAAGGACTGGTGTGCTCAGTGTCAGGATATATAAATATATTGACAAGAAACAAGGAAAACTGGTGAAAGCTGGAGAAAACTGGTTGCAATGGGAATGGTGATGTAGTCTATTTGATACATTGAACATTCTAAAGGAAAAAAACCCAAAGAAAAAGCAGACCCACCCCCACGGAATACTTTGATCGGGACTCATTCTATTTTTGGGCAAAATCTCTGAATTATCGCCCACTTTAATGTTGATGTTAATCTTAGGTGGACAATGTCAGCAACATTAAGCACTACCGACACGTGTTCTTTCAACCGGAAGTTGGGTTAATTTTACACCAATATCCGGAATGTACAATGCGCTCAAAGGCACTGTTCACTACTGGCAGCCGGAATGTTGTGCTAATAATTAGCCGGTATTAAATTAATACCCCCCACCCACCAATGAATCGCTTCTTGGGCCATTGATTGATTGATTGGTTTGCTTGTTGTTGTTTTACATCCTAGCAACATCTAAGGTCATATCAGGACAGGTACCGACTTGGGACAGTGTGCACTCATGGCGACTTTATAGTGCTGTCCCACTGGGAAACCAGGCTGCCAGCACCATGACCTGGTATCCCACTCAGTCACATTATCCTGACACTGAGCACACCAGTCCTTGCCCTGTCCTAATAATGCCGAGCGCCAGGCTAGGAAGTGACAAGTATCAGTTTTTAAGTCATTGGTTTGACTCAACCAGGGTTCGAACCCACGATCCCACGATCTACCAACACGGGAGACGGACGCTCTAACTCATTCGGCCATCCCGTCTGGTTTGATTGATTGGTGGTTGCTTTACGCCATGTCGGGAGCATAGGCCACATTCACGGCGACATAGTAGGCCTCGGTCATTAGTAGAACTTTATCACAGTTTAACTTTAAAACATGTGTCACATCATCAGAAGAGCTACTTACTATACGTTGTGCTGTGTCTTTAAGGATTCCATTCATGTTTGTAAACAATTTTATATTTGAGCAATAGAGATCCGCATGAAAATATTCTTTAGCCATAATCGAAGGTATCAGAAAATAAACTAAAAATAGGTCAATCCATCCTGTTTGTCATTGTTCATGCAGCCAATGGTGGGGGTAGGTTCTTTATTTATCATTTTATTTATATTTGAAAAATTAAAAGAATAGATATAGTTGAAAATATAACGAGCACAGAACCATTATCACCACCACCTCACCACTACCACCTCCACCGCCACCAACACCTCCACCACCACCTCACCATCAATCACTAATACCACCACCACCAACACGACCACTACCACTACTACATCCACTATTACCGCTGTCACCGCCACCGCCACCGCCATTGCCACCGCCACCGCCACCGCCACAGCCGCCGCCACCGCCACCACCACTGCCACCGCCACCATCACTGCCACCGCCACTGCCACCACCACCGCTACCACCACCGCCACCACCACCACCACCGCCACCGCCACCGCCACCACCACCACCACCACCACCGCCACCGCCACCGCCACCGCCACCGCCACCGCCACCGCCACTGCCACAGCCACAGCCACAGCCACCGCCACCGCCGCCGCCACCGCCACCACCACTGCCACCACCACCATCACTGCCACCGCCACTGCCACCACCACCGCCACCGCCACTGCCACCACCACCACCACTGCCACCGCCACTGCCACCACCACCACCACCACCACCACCGCCACCGCCACCGCCACCGCCACCGCCACTGCCACAGCCACAGCCACAGCCACCGCCACCGCCACCGCCACCGCCACCGCCACCGCCACCACCACCACCACCGCCAATATTTATTGTCGCCACCACAACAATACCACCACCTCCAACACCCCACCACCACACACCACACACCACCACCTCCACACACCACAACCACCCACCACCCACCACCCACCACCCAACCACACACCGCACACAAACACACCACACACCACACACCACATGGCACACGCCACACACCACATGACACACGCCACACGCCACCACCAGATGGAATGGCCCGAATGAGTTTTGGGAGATCGGGGTATCCGAACCCATGGGTTCGTGGGTTCGAACCCTGGTGGAGTCAAACCAATGACTTACACAATTGATACTTGTCCCTTCCTAGTCAGTCGGTTGTCATTATTAGGATAGGGCAAGGACTGGTTGGCTCAGTGTCAGGATAATGTGACTGAGTGGGATATCAAGTCATGGTGCTGGCGGACCCTTTGTGTATGTGTAAATTGGACCCTTTGTGTATGGTATAGTGGACCAGTTAGACTTTTTTTTCAAGTATCGATTTACATTATAAATGAACCTTTGATATAATACACATTTATCGCAACTGCCGGACCAGACGGGATGGCCGAATGAGTTTAGCGTCCGTCTCCCATCCTGGTAGATCATGGGATTCGAACCCGTGCATTCGAACCATGGTTGAGTCAAAGGATTGACTTACAAATTGATACCTGTCACTTCCTTGCCAGGTGCTCGACATTACTAGGATAGCACAAAGACCACTGAGGACTGGTTGGCTCACTGTCAGGATAATTAAACTAAGTGGGATATCAGGTCATGGTGCTGGTGACCTGGTCTCCCAGTGGGACAGCACTACAAAGTTGCAATGAGTGTGCACTGTCTCAAGTCCGTACCCATCCTGTTATGACCTTAGATGTTGCTAGGCTATAACACAAAAACAAACACACAAACCATACACCACCCACCACCCACCACCCACCGCACCCCACTACCACACACCACTTCCCCCACCACCACACACCACACACCACACACCACATACCACAACCACACACTGTGCGCTATACACCACACACCACCACCACATACCACAACCACACCACCACTACCACCACACACCACCCATCACACACCACAATAACACCATCACCACCATACACCACACACCGCCACAGCACACGACACACAACACACGACACACCATAACAACACACCACCACACACCACAAACACACCACCACCACCACACACCACCACCACCACCAACATAGCCAGCCGACAGCAGGCGTGAATTCTGTTCCTGGCCTCCTTGTTATGGTTTAATGCACGCGCCACACTGGACTGAAAATAGTTGCATGCAGTCAAAAATGCTGAGTCAACATCCGGGGTGATCCAGGGCGATCCAGGGAATATTGCAATCCGGGGTTAACTGGCATCATCCGTGTGTGATCCGTTACTCATCCGGGTAGTCCGTGTGTTGTCCGGGGGTCGTCCGTGTCTCGTATGCGTCATTTGAATATCCCAAGCATGTACTACAGACGGGCCCGGGGGGATATGATTGAAGTATTCAAATATCTCCATGGTATCTACAAGACAGGCGGCCCCCTTATCAGAGACTCCAACACCAGGATCAGAGGGCACTCCCTGAAGCTGAGGAAGCGGTACTCCAGACTGGACCTGCGACACAACTTTTTCGGCTTTAGGGTGGTTGACCTGTGGAATGACCTGCCGGAGAGTTTGGTTCCCGGTCGAGTCAAGCCAATGACTTATAAAATTGATACTTGGCGCTTCCTAGCCTGGCGCTTGGCATTAATAGGATAGGGCAAGGACTGGTTAGCTCAGTGCCAGGTTAATATGACTGAGTGGGATATCGGGTCATGTTGCCGGCAGCCTGATTTCTGCATGAAAATATTCTTTAGCCACAATTGAATGTATCAGAAAATTAACTAAACATAGGTCAATCCATCCTGCACTATAAAGTCACTATGAGTGTACACTGTCACAAGTCGGTACCCGTCCTGATTTGACCTTATATGTTGCCAGGACATAAAACTCCAACAACCAGCCAACCACTCACTGCACCCGGTTTGGCCACAGCGGCATGTGACTGATTAGAACAGCCGGTATGTTAACAAGTTATGCCATTAGTAGCTACCCTACAAAATGCGCAATTGGCTATCATTGAAAATAAGTGACTTGCAATATCTTAGTGCTACCTGTATTTTTGTGGGACCTCGCGAGTTCGGGGGTGGGTCACTTCACTGTTGTCTCTATGGAGAGCAGAGGTTTAGTAATAAACCAGTGGAAGCATACTGTCTCTAAATGTTGGCGTTCTTCGGTGTGTGCGTGGATGAGTGAAAGACCGTGGAACGGCAGACATCAGGTCTACTACATTGGTGCCGTGATTTAGGCCTCGCCTTCTGCATATGGAGTTGGCCGCCGAATTGATTGATTGATTGGTGGTTGCTTTACGCCGTGTCGGCAGCATAGGCCATATTCACAGCGAGAAATGTTTGTGTTTTTTGTTCAAACCATGTAAAAGTAGACAATCAATTATGTGCCAATAGACACCCATTAAATTAAAAAGCTCACAATCATATATTTGTGGTCAAGGGAAACAAATTCGCATAGAAAAAGAAAGGTTTTATTAATAATTGATAGAATTTATTTAGTAAATTATATGAGGTTGTACAGTGCAGCTGCCCTCAAAAAGGCTCAAATGTTTTCTTGTTTTACTTTAATAAAGAGGTCATGCATACTGTCTGCAGTGTAGAATTGTTGGCGCAGGGCCAAAAAATCAACACAACTTAGTAAAATATGTTTGATCATCAGCGGGGACTGACACCCAATACATTAAGGGGGAGGTTCCGCCTTGAGCAGAAAAACATGTGTAAGCCACGAGTGGCCAATACGGCAGTGGCTAAGGACCACTTGGTCCCGCCGACCTCCCGCATGAGTCTGTGGTGGTTTTCCCACAGATGGTTCAATTTCTTTAAGTATATTAATGTTTTCATCCCACTCATGTTGCCATTTGGATTTTATGTGGGTGGCTATTAGTGGTTTCAGATCATAGTGAGGGATCAGACATGGTTCAAGATCACATTTCAGGGCCTTCTTCGCAGCTCGATCAGCTTGTTCATTTGCTTGTATGCCGGCATGGCGAGGCACCCAGCACAGGTGGATATCATACCCATCCATTGCCAGTTGGTTCATTTTATAAATGACCTTTGCTAGAATAGGGTGATTCGTTTTCAGTCCAATACCTGTGCCATGTGCCAGTAGCCAATACCTGTGCCATGTCTATGTCACACCTTTCAGCATGTGTGGCCGCCGAAAGGTGTGACATAGATTCTGCTTTGGTTGCTCTTGCTGACGAAAACGCTGCCTTTCAGGCCTAGAAAGCAGCGTTTAGGCATAGTTTGGGCCTTGGTGAGGACTGTGCTACGGATACTGAAGCGATGTGGTTGAAGAACCTGAAATCGAGATATCCAGTGCATGGTGCAGACTCTGGTTCTTCGGATGAATTACCAAATCTGCAGTTGACCTCCAGGGTGGAGGGCAGCAGTAGATACATTCAGAGACGCATTACCAATTGCGTCACAGCCTGTGGGCGGGACTTTACGTTGGACATGAGGTCAAATATGTGGGATGAGAAGGTTGCTCTCATTCAGCTGTTGCCTCTTTTGAGGCATGGGCCGGCCCAGGACTGTGTGGATGTATGGCGACATCATGGTTAGATGATGATGCGGGAATTGCTCTCGATTATCTCATAATAATTCCATTCGGTGGATCCCATGGTGCGCTGGTATCAGTGGAAGAAGCGTGTCCAAACTGCCCGGGATGGATCATATCATGCGTACGGTCAGCAGTTGCAGGTGGATGGCAGGGAAGTTGCTAGAGACACAGGGACGAGTGAGCGCGCAGTGGAGAATAAAGTAGTAGAGCGCTTTGTGTGCTCGCTCCTGGATCCTGGGGAGCAACGAGCTGCCTATGACCTCTGGCGTCTGGCTAAGTCGTCTCTGGAGGAGATGTTCGAGGTGGCACCAGTATCACTGAGACCTGCAAATGAAATTCCGCCAAATTCCAACGGGATGCACAGCCTCCAATCTGATGTCCCACCTAGTTTCCCGTCTGCACCAGCCCATCTCTCCTAGGGCCCGACCTTTGCGGTGCAGTTGGCCGTTGGCCTTACATTAGCACACCTCTGCTCATGGGCACCAGCACCAGAAGCACCTGCCTCCATGGCATTGTGGCTTCCGGTGTGGGCCTCCATGGCCCCCACATCCATGGGTTCCTCCAACCTATGGGCCCCAGTCAGTCAGCCCCCTGGCCCTGCGAGGCTCTCCTCATTCTCTCTGGCGAGTGCCATAGCCACCTCCAGGCTAACTGACCTGGACAGGCGGACAGCCAACCTGACCACGGGCTCAATCAAGGAGTCCTCAAACTTCTTAATTACCATATCATGCACAGTCCCCTGCTTAGCCAATCCATTTTCAGGCCAAGCCCTCTGCACAGCCATACTGTATCGCATACAGTATGCTGACATGAGCTCACCTCTCTCCTGTTTGAGAGTGAACACTATATCCACCAGTGCAGAAGCCTCTCTTGCCTTCAGGAACAGCCCCACCAGGCAGCCACGGACCTCCTGCCATGAGCTCTCAGCATCATCTTCATATGCTGAATAAATCACTTCATGGAGGTTGCCCTTTGAGTGTCTGAGAGCGAATTTCACTACATCCGATCATTTGGCTCCAGCCACTCGACCTGCCCGGCCTATCTGCTCCACCCACGGTCCTCAAGGCACCCAGATCAGACCCATCCACAGTGGCGATCTGTCTACCCTGATCCCTGAGGTCCCGTACGGCTCTTTCCTCCTCTTTCTGCCGATCTCTTCTCAGGGCCAGCTGCTCCTCCCTGTGAGGACTATCTCGCAGGAGCTGTGCTTTCTCATGCTTGAGACCGACCCCAAACTCTCTAATCTTTCTCAGGAGCCTCAACTGAGTTTCCAGCTGCCTGGCTGCATATTTGGCTATAAATGTCGCCTTATCAGCATCCACTGCAATCTGGCCAGCAGCAACCCCAGCCACAAACTAATCTGCGAACCCCTTATTGAATTCCGCTTCCGCCATGCTGGCACTGGTGTCTATTTGAGGCCTAATTCCCCTCAACTGGTCCAGGTTGCTAGATCTGGAGGATCTAGAGTTGGACCTGTTCCTATCTCTCAGTGCCCTGTCGGCGCCACTCTGTTACCGCCTATCCAGTGTGCCAACCACTTCACTCCCTCTCACCTGCATCGTATACACCCAACCTGGCTCTTACACATTCACACATATACAAAAACCCACCTTAAATAGAATGTATATGTATCCTGTTTGTTGTGTGTGTGGTATGCAGTATGTTGTGTGTGTCGTGCGGCCTGAGCTTTCTCCTCCTTGAGGTTACCTGCTATCAACATACATATATATACAAAAACATATACAATGTTGACCGATCCTGTCTAGGTCGCCTCAGGTCAAGTTCAGACACTTCACCCCACCCCTCTAATCACACTCACACCCCCACACACACAAAGCTCTGGCGGCCTTCACCACCCCCAGGCTGGTCATAAAGGTTAATGGAGTCACCCAGGCGTGCATCCCAGCACCCTGTCTACCCTCACTTACTACCCTGGTCAAAGGAGTGCGAGCTACTAATATGTTATTAGCCACGGCACCCTCGCCACTCCTACCAACAAGCAAATTTTGTCTTAACTTTTCCATATGTCCCATTTTGCTACACTTTCCCATCCTTAGAACCCTTAACTTAGTCATAAATAGCGGTACAGTGATGTCTCACCATCTCTCACCACCTCTACACCCAAAACAAGCAACAAAACCAAACGGGACCCTACCTGGTCATCGGAGACGAGTCTTCCGTCATCTGTCATCTCCACATGCCTTCTGTCATCTGATACGCGCCTTCCGTCCTCATCGAAGCATCTACCATCCTCAGGACCACGCCTCCGTCGGCAGTGATCAATCACCCAGTGTTGCGCATCCTTCCGTCTTTGGAGGCAAGTCTCCCGTCATCTGAGACCCCTCTTCCGTCTCTCGAGCCATGTCTTCCATCTTTTTAGACAATCATCGCGGTCGCCAATGAAGATGTACTGCTTGGCCATCGCAGTTACTTATCTTATACTCACTACTATCAGGAGGATCCTGGCAACTCTCTGCCAGTCTCCCCCCACTAAATACCAAAACAACTCACAAGTAAGAAAGGGAAGACAAGTCAAATAAGATTGACAGTGATAAGGTTGAACTTTATTGCTACAATTCTTGTTCACCTACTAGTGACCTGCCACCCTGACTCACTTACAACCTGCCACACAGACCCACATGGTTCCTGCTTTTACAGTCTAATCAGTGCCTACATCCCATTGAACCTAAGTCCTATGGGTGCTACACACAGCTCAGTGGTGAACTGCTTCCTTTGGTATCTCTAGAGTGAGTGTGTCTGCATAGCAAGTGCAAGGCGTACAAGGGTGACTGGGCTCACATAGCCAGCCAATCAGACACCTCCGCAGCCTGGGAGGGGTGGTGCCAAAAGGGGCACCTGTCACTCAAGCCCCAGTGCAGGTGGTGTCCATAATATATGCAGAATGGCTGGGTGTGCTTACCCAGCGTTCCTGTGGTAACAAGTAGTCATCATACAGGTACAATAAACATTAATATATGCTCCTCCTCCATTTGCACTCTTCCTGGTGCATGGAGGGAACATTTATAATTAATAATCATATCTTAATATCCGGACATCATACCGCAATCCCAGTCGCTGCGCATCATAGCATTTCCGCACAGTTATTTATGTCACACAGCGAGTGGGCACACATTGCGTCACTATTACATAACAATGGTGCCCAACTCCGTCGCCCGAGATATTGATATGATTCCAAGCTCATCTATCACGACCGAAAGACTGTATATTTTTACACAATGTTTAGCTGTATTTAGCCTGATTTGATTTTAGTTTATTTAACCACAAACATGTAGTGAGGTAACTCTAAGACTTCCCCAAGGGGGTGAACTTCTAGCCGTGCAACAAATGTTACAATAAATTTAAAGTTCATTTGTTTGTCTAAAATCAGATATGTTGGTGTCATCATCATCATCATGCTGTCGGTCGCGATGTGACAAAGACTGCTTTCATTACTTGACTGCCGCTCTCCATTTAGCTCTCTGCTGTGAGAGTGATGTCCATGAGTCTGTCTTAATATCTCTCAGCTTCAGGTTTCTCTTGATGGTATTCTTGAACTGGAGACGAGGGTGCCCTCTCTTTCTGTAACCAGAAGACAGTAGAGAGTAGAGGTTCTATGTTGGTGTATGTATACATATATGTAAGGATTTCACATTCATATATACATCTGGATACAGGACAAGTGATGTCGAAGTTACATAAAAGCGATTCAATGAATAGCCTTTTCCCAATTTGTTCCTATTTTAGAAGATATTCGTCAATGTTGATATTTATACAAGATGCATTGTTAAAACAAACCAGCAGGATCTACCCAGAATGCACCGACAAACTCTACTACGGGCAGTGATCCCGGCAGAAGACGAGGCCAACGTCGGTTGCTTGGTAGTCGGAGTTTTACGTCCTGGCAACATCTACGGTCATATCACATGGGTACTGACTTATGATAGTGCACACTTATGGCAACTTTATAATGCTTCCCCACTGGGAGACCAGGCTGCCAGCACCATGACCTGATATCCCACTCAGTCACATTATCCTGATGCTGAGCCAACCACTCCTTGCCCTATCCTAATAATACAGAGCGCCTGGCTAGGAAGCAACATGTATACATTTTAAAGTCATCGGTTTGACTCGACCAGGGTTCGAACCCATGGGTTTGAACCCATGGGTTCGAATCCCACGATCTACCAACACGGGAGACGGGCGTTCAACTCATTCGGCCATCCCGTCTGGAGGAGTCGAGTACAAAATGAAGAATGGATGTCTGACATGTGTGGGGTGTGTGTGGGGGTGGGGGTGGGGGGGTGCGGGGAGAGGGAGGGAGGGAGGGAGGGAGGGAGGGAGGGAGGGAGGAGGGAGGGGGCAGGGGGGATGCGGAGAAAGAGATGAGCGGGGAGGGGAGTGAGGTTGACCCGTGTAGCAAGACACAGACACAAAGCAACAACAAAAAAGAAAAAAAGTAATACAAAATTAAAATACAATTCAAGAAAGTGACAAAGCAGTGTGAAAAGACGACCCGGCGCTGTCGTGGGAAAGTTGCTTTAGCTCACCAACCATTTCATTAAAAAAATGAAGTCCAAAGCTAACTTAAAAAATAACTATATTTTTAAGCTGAACCTAACGTACATACACCTTTTAATGGTGGCCGAATCGGTAAAGCGCAGGCTTCCCGTGCGCAAATCGGGGTTCGAATCCCAGCCGAGTCAACCCAATGACTTGGGAAATTGGTATCTGTCGCTACCTAGTCTGGTAGTCGGCATTAATTATTTAATAGGATAGGACTGGTTAGTTCAGTGTCAGGATAATGTAACTGTGTGGGAAATCGGGTCATGGTACAGGTGGCCTGATCTCCCAGTGGGGCAGCACTATAACGTCACCATGAGTGCGCACTGTCACAAGTCGGTACCTGTCCTGATATGACCTTAGATGTTGCTAGGACATAGAACAACAGCAAACAAACAAATCTTCTAATGAACCAAATCAAGTCCACACGCTTTTAATTGGGTACGAGGTAAACGGCGAATCCATGTTATTTGAATTTCCTTTTTTCCTTTGAACTCAAATTCTTAGTAATAGCAGAGAGCGTGTATATAAACAGATGAGAGGGACAACTCCCGCGAAAAACGGTAACACAGGCTACAGTGGCGTTCCTGGCGGTTATTGTTGAACAAGCCTTGAGTTTGCCGGTACGCTCAATGCAAAACATTTGTTTTTATTCCAAATTAATAGAAATCCAGAACCCTAACCATATCAATTTAATATAATCTTGTTGGTAAACATGTTTTCTATGTGTATTCCAATCAGTTTGTTTCTAGGTCTTGTAGTTTTAGAGATATTTAATGTTTTCTGTATGAAGATTGCTCACTGCCATTGAAAATGCCTTGAGGTTTGCCCATATGCTTAAGCTGTTCAACAACCACCACTTGGAGCGCCACAGTCGGCATCTGTTACATGGTGTAGTATGGGAGTTGTCCCTCTCATCTGTATACACGCTCTCTGGTAATAGTTCCAATATGTAGGCGCCAAATTGATGAATGACACTGAAATTAGACTCTTTTGAGAGGGCTTTTAATGAGAGTTATCTGCCATTAAAGCTTGGCTGAAAAATACTTTTTTTAGTATTTGTTACCCGACGCACACAACGGATGGAGGCGTTTATTTAAAGACCTGGTCACCTGCATTTTACATGCATTTCTTACATATATATAAGTACAGTAAACCCCTCTAACCGACCATCTCCACCGATCGACCACTCCCCTATATCGATCGCTTTATTTGGGTCCCAAACGATGGCCCCCTACAATACCATTCTTATGATAACAAAAAAATCGACCACCTCCCTAAATGGACCATTTAAAGTCGGTCCTATGGTCGGTCGATTTCGAGAGGTTTTACTGTAATTACATTCAGACCTCTCTAAATAGACCAACTATGGTCCATTTAGGGAGGTGGTTGGCATATGGATTAAAAAAAATCATTACAATTGTATTGTATGGGCGATCATTTGGGACCCAAATAAAGCGGTCAACATAGGGAAGTGGTCGATCCGTGGAGGTGGTCGGTTAGAGAGGTATTACTGTATTCACTACATTTTAGCAAAATGCTCTTATTCTAGAACACAAAATCAGCTGCATTGCACTTAGAATAGTGCTCCTTGGCTGAATTGATCCTGAATGGATCAGTCATTACCTGATGAGTTGGCGCTCAAATAACTCATTCTGTGTACAAAAGTATGTGCATTACAAAGGTCTTCTAAAAGTAGGATCGACCGGTGGCCGAAACGGAAAGAGTGCAGGATTCCAGTGTGGAAGGTCGGGAGTTTGAATCAAGCCAACGACTTACAAAATTCATACTTGTCGCTACCTAGCCTGATTCTCAGCATTACAAGGATAGGGCAAGGACTGGTTAGCTCAGTATCAGGATAGTGTGTCTGAGTGGGAAATTGGGTCACGGTACTAGCGGCCTGGTCTCCCAGTGAGGTGGCGCTACAAAGCTGTTTTGAGTGTGCACTGTCACATTGTTGACTGTCGGAGTTTTACGTCCTGGCAACATTTAAGGTCATATCAGGACGGGTACTGACTTGTGACAGTGCTCACTCATGGTGACTTCATGGTGCTACCCCACTGGGAGATCAGGCCACCAGCACCATGACCCGATATCCCACTCAGTCACATTATCCTGACACTGAGCCAACCAGTCCTTGCCCTCTCCTAATAATACTGAGCGCCTGGGTAGGAAGTGATAAGTATACATTTTAAGTCATTACTTTGACTCGACCAGTGTTCGAACCCACCCATGGGTTCGAATCCCACCATCTAGCAAAATGGGAGACGAACGCTCAACTCATCCGACCATCCTGTCTGGCACAAATCGGTACCCATCCTGATATTGGCAGGACATAAAACCGCACCAAACAATCTTAGCTTAGGTGCTGACATTCGGGTTAAGGGGGACTTCATTACAAATACAATATCCCCCCTTCCCTCATCTCCAACCGCATTTGTACCGTTCTCAACTATAGATTCAGAACTGCAAATAAACTCACACACCATGTTCTATTCCGGCATCATTAAATGTCGTCTGGTCTGAGGAGAATGTACTAAGCTACACAAACACAATATATATCCTCTAAACAAGTAGTTTGTGCGGGAACTGAATGTCTTCTGTCTCTATTATTATTTTTCCATAGCAGCAGACGAGATTTAGCGGTAACAACAATGACTTCGAATTAGTTCAGCAGCCGTCGAACAAATACACACGTCCTTTAACTTTAGGATGGCCCATGCATTATAAGATATCTAAAGATCGCAGTGACATTTATTTTCATAAGATCCCATTGAAGATAAAAACCGAACATCCAGGGCCTCGCTAGAGTCAGCAATAAGAATAGGTACAAGCTATGATTAGTCCAATCGTCAAAACTACGCATCAGATTTATTTACAAATCAAAATTAAAATGATCCAAACATGATAAAAACCTCCAAACAAAGTACCAACCAAATCACACACACCAAATCCACTAAATCTATTCAAATGTCACTTGTTGGTTTGATTTGTTTAGCAGGAATGGCAATCTTTTGTCCGATGTGGAAATCATGAAAGGGGATAACAAACATTAGTGTTGAGGTTGCATATGTTTATTTAGCTGGAACTTGTCAATGGACGGTTAGTAGTTGACAGCTGCCACTATTGGGGTTCCTTGTCCAGGTACCTACATAATGACTGACACCTTCCGCATGTAGACAAACAAAGCAATCCGGACCCAGCTAATACCTCAGTCACACAAGGCCTGCGTTCGCTTACGATTGATTCGCGATGTCAAAACGTCCTCATTGCGCCCTCCTTACGCCCTGGCGCCATGAGGACACCAACCTCCCGGCGTCTATTTCGGAAATTTTGGATGCAAGGAGGTTGCAGCTGCTGCACCTGCAACCTCCTTGCGCCCTGTTCCGGCAGCGCCATTCAAAACTAGTTGGCGCCACCCTGGCACCGACCTGACGCAGCCTTGGTGCTGACCTGGCTCTGACCTGGCACCGACCTGGCACCGACCTCTAGGTTGGCGAGTTGCCAGCGACCTGGCACCGATCTGGTGCCAACCTGGCGGCGACAACCCAGCGCCGCCCTCACCCCAACCCGGCGCCGCCCTCGCCCCAACCCGGTCCTGCCCTGGCCCCGACTCGGCGATCCGGTGCTGACCCAGCGCAGCCCTGGCGCTGCCCTGTCGCTGCCCTGGCGCCGACCACGTATTTGAATCAATGTATTAAGTGGGACGCTGGGAGGTTGGCGTCCTTTTGGTTGTAAGGAGGTTAGCGGCGAATGCTGGCTCTCGTGTGACTGGGGCATAACGCCATGGGTTTTTGCTTAGTCATCAGAGCTACACTGTGAAACAAGTGCATTGGTGTCATGGTTCCAGGTCACATGTCTTTGGTATGTTCCAAAGTACTTGGACTTGATTTCATGTCATAATCCGATGGATTAAATTCCTGCCGTTTGTTTCAGATAAATGTAGTATGCTGGCCATTATACCCCTGTCATACTACGATGTGCGAAATTCACTCAAAATGAGAAATTAAAGAAAAAATTAATCAATGCTCCAGGCCATGCATTCAGAGAGTGCACAAAGTGCCCATACTGGGGCTCAGGTAGGTTCCTGGACAGTGCCAGTGAAGGGGAAACAATCAAACAGGGATACAAGAATAAAATGGGAGAAATCCTACAAAAAGTCAAGGTAAGCCTCACAAACGCTAAAGAATAGAAACCAAAATTAATAAGCAAAATAAAGTAAATATAAAATAGACACAGTAAACCCAAGCAAGCAAAACAGCAAAATAACTTATTAATTATGTATGAAACCATATATAACAAAACAGGGCATATGTACTGTATGCACCAGCCCATATGCCCATAAAACAATCTAAACAAAGTTAAAAACTCACGAAATCTAACAAACGCCGAACCTAAAGGTAAAGAAAGATGGTAGATGAAATTGAATGCAGGCTGGGAAGGGGCACGCACTTTGCCCACCTAAACTGCCAGAGTGCATCCAATAAAATAGACACAATAAAAATGCACCTAAAAAATGAAAATCTTGATGTTTTAACACTGTCAGAAACATGGTTCACTGAGAGACATCAAGACAACACCCTCAACATAGAAGGATATAGGCTTGTACGTAATGACAGACAGCAAATTAACATAGCAAACCTAACAAAAAAAGGTGGAGTGGTTGGAATCTACTGCAAAACCTCAAAAAATCTAGACACTGAGGCCCTAAAAATAGCAAACAACTCAAATGAACACCTGGAGCTACTATGGTGCCTAATAAAAAATGAGAAGCAGGCTAATATAGCCATAGCAAACCTCTACAGACCACCATCCGGGGATATTGAAACATTCCTTCAAACTCTAGAGAAAAGTATAAATACAGTGAGAAAACTAACAAATGCAGAAATCTTTGTGCTAGGGGACTTCAACATAAACTACAGTAGCAACGACAAAAATAAACTAATGCTACAAACCACTATCAAAATCCTAGGGCTACAGCAACTTATTACAGACAGCACAAGACTAGGAAACAATAGCTCAACAATTGACCTAATACTAACCAACTCAAACCATGCAACAAAATGGGGCACTAGAAGCTGGGGTATAAGTGACCATGAGCTAATATATGTAACGAGGAAAAAACTCAAAAGCACAAGCCAATATATATATAAGATGGGCAGATCCCTAAAAAACTACTCAAAAGAAACACTACAAAATCACTTATATGAAAATACAGACCTCACAACAGACAGAGATGACCCTGATAACTACTGGAATAACATTGTCACAGAAATAAAACAATCATTAGATGAGATGTGTCCCATAAAGAAACTAAAAATACAGAGAAACCAAGACCCGTGGGTAGACAGGGAAGCAACGCAAATAAGTTCTGGAAAAATGTAAGCTTACTATTCCCCAAAAATAAGATAGAAGAACGGATAAGCTTCCAGGATAAGGATGGAAATACATTCACAGATAGTGATGCAGCAAACAAACTAAATACACACTTTGCCACGGTAGGACAAAGGTTATCAAAGAAATTTACAAGAATCTGGGAAAACAAGTCAGAAAATATCCAGGATGAAATCCCCACCTGCAAAACTGACCTAAAAGAACTAACACAGCTAATAAATGACATAGATGAAAACAAACCAAGTGGAATAGATGGAATCCCCACAAAAATACTAAAAGAGGCACTCCAAGCCATCCCAGATACCATGGTCGACCTGTTCAACATATCATTTGAGCAGGGACACTTCATCACAGCATGGAAGATGGCAACCATCACGCCCATATACAAAAGTGATGACAAACAAAACATGGGGAACTACAGACCAATATCAATCTTGCAAATACCAGGCAAGCTAATTGAAAAAATATTCCACAGGCACATAAATGCGCACCTGGAAAAAACCAATATACTAAACAAGAGGCAAGGAGGTTTCAGAAAACTTCACTCCACATCAAAAACAATAGCAAACCTAACAAGTGATGTGCTGGCATCATTGAACCAAAAGAAATTAGTTGGAGCAGCGTTCATCAACTTCAGCAAAGCCTTTGACACTGTAGACCACAGCATATTAATAAGAAAATTAAGCAACATGGGCATTAAATCCAAATCAATAAACTGGATAAAATGCTACCTAAACAACAGGCAGCAAAAAACAAAAGTAAATGGTACACTCTCAGACCAACAAACTATCACCTGTGGAGTACCCCAAGGATCAGTCCTGGGACCACTACTATTTATACTATACATAAATGACCTAGAAAAATGGCTGGAGACAGAATGTCTCCAGCTATATGCGGATGACACTGTCATATATGCAGAAGGAAGCACAGTAGAGGAGGTAGCAACCAAACTGAACAACCTCCTGCTAAAACTGGACAGCTGGTGTGAATCCAATAAAATAACCATCAATGCAAATAAATCTAAAACAGTACTCTTCTCACATACAGCAATCACAGGAAGAAACCTACAATGCACACTAGGAAACCAAACACTGGAAAGTGTAAATCACTACAAATACCTAGGCCTAGAACTGGATAGCCAGCTAAACTACAATCTGTGTTTAACAAAAATCATACAAAAAGTAAATCACAAACTATGGCTATTTGCTAAACTAAGAAACTATATGACACAAAATATGTCAATAAAAATCTTCAAAGGCATGGTACTCCCCTACTTTGACTATGGCGATGTAATTTACATGGGTGCTAAAAAAGAGCTACTTAAAAAATTGCAGATACTACAAAATAGGGCCTTGAAAATCTGCCTGAAAGTAGACAAACTACACCCCACTTATGACCTACACAAAAGAACTAAAGTAAAACTACTAGAAAACAGAAGGATAATCCACCTAAAAACATTAGCATATGGATATAGCCAAGACATTAAGCGTCTAAGCCAACCACTAAGGGACACCAGAGCAAGCAAGGCACCACTACTAAGACAGACCAGAAGCCAGATCAAAGCCCATGAAAGGAGCACACTGGAAATGGCCGCCAAGGCATGGAATGCACAAATGGTGAAAGAAAGACAAATCCCTGACCTAAAAACGTACAAAAAATATCTCTGCAAAATAAAAACTGGGAACCCCAACTGAACTGCACCACAAGGGGGCAGGTGATATGTCACGGCCCACCAACTGGACAGCCCAGGGCAGGATAACCGGAAATATAAAAGCCAGATAACATATCCAACAACAATATACATCAAATCAATTTCAAACAAACATAACTCAACCACCTATTACGTACAAGCCTATGGACATGTAAATAAAATAGCCTAGTATAGAATTAAGTAGAAAAAAGCGGAAAACTCTTCCCAAGAAAACCCCAAAACACTAACATAGAACCTTAAGAAAACAACTAACATAGTAACAAGAATAGAACAAAAATACAATGCCAAGAGGGCCCAAAGAAACTAACATGGACTACTAGACGTACCAACGGACTATCTATCTGCTACTGAGGTGCAGACAATCAAATAACTTATCAGCAGCTGCTGTTTGGTAATACAACACCAACACTGCAGCTGGCCAGCATTGAAAATAAGCCTAGGTGCCCGGGCTTACATGCTATGGACAGAATAAATACAGCCTCAATAAAAAAAAAAAAAAAAAATGTAACGAGCGAACGTGAGCCTAACGTGGTCATTTTTCGTCATTACGTTGACGTATGTTGGGTAGCGTTATGATGACGTCAGAATGACGTTAGACTGATGTCGAGCTACATCACGTTACGTTGTGTTACGTCGAGTTACGTCGAGGTTTTGGACATGTTCAAAACTTTCCACGTACCTCGAATGTAAGGGTTTACATTCGCTGTACGTTCTGTACACGTTCGGCGAACGTCAATGACGTTAAACAGACGTTATTAAAACGTTGGTCACTACATTGCACTACGTTGCACTATGTTGCACTACGTTGACCTACATTAACACCAGTGAAAACGTGCAGTCCGTGTAGTGAAACTGTCGGGATAACGGACGCCTAACGTACGTCCAATGTACGTTTACCATTTTGCCACCGTTTCATGACGTAAATAACGTAAGGTAACGTAAAGCAACGTAGTTCTGGCGATGGAATAACATACATAACGTTCCCTGAGCGTAATTACGTTGTCCGCTCTCGTTGAATGACGCTATCACTACACTTTACCGCCATTACTTTCTCGGCCACTACGCTGCATCCACGTTCAACTTGTGCCCAAATTTGCATACTACGCCGAGAAGTTCGACATTTTTCATGTTCTCCCTGCGTTGACATCGTCACGTCATAGTGTGACAGGGCCTTTACTCTAAGGTACGTTGGAGTTACATTTGTGGTTGTTCTTGTTCTTGTTTTTCTTCTCCTCCTCCTGCTCTTCCTATTCTTCTTGTTCTTCCTGTTCTTCTTGTTCTTCTTGTTTTTGTTTGTTCTTGTTGTTCTTGTTGTTCTTGTTGTTCTTGTTGTTCTTGTTGTTCTTGTTGTTCTTGTTGTTCTTGTTGTTCTTGTTGTTCTTGTTGTTCTTGTTGTTCTTGTTGTTCTTGTTGTTCTTGTTGTTCTTGTTGTTCTTGTTGTTCTTGTTGTTCTTGTTGTTCTTGTTGTTCTTGTTGTTCTTGTTGTTCTTGTTGTTCTTGTTGTTCTTGTTGTTCTTGTTGTTCTTGTTGTTCTTGTTGTTCTTGTTGTTCTTGTTGTTCTTGTTGTTCTTGTTGGTCTGAGTGCTTGAAGCCCCGGTCACATAGCCGTTAGTGGACGTAGTTGAATGTAGTGGAGGCTAACGTAGTTAAAAGTAGTTGAACGTAGTTGAACGTACCGGCATCCATACTTGTCTGTGATGTTAACTTGGTAATAATGTGGGTGAGCCGTGATCTCCAATTACATTTTTGGACATGTTCAAAAGAGCGGTACGTTAGAGGCTGAATTTGCATCCGTGATGCTAACATACTCTAGCATACTCTAACATGCTCTAGCATACTCTAGCATACTTGGACAAAGCCCTGGTCACATAGTCATTATTGGACATAGGTGAACATAGTGGAAGCTAATGTAGTTGAATGTAGTTGAATGTAGTTGAACGTACCGGCATCCATACTGTAAAGTATTTATCCATACCGTAAAGTGTTTATCCGTACCAAAACCTGCTGTACCTTAATGCATTTTAATGTAGTTTAGCATACTTACACCATGTTTGACCCACATTAATCTATCCTACGGATCACTATGTATGTCCACTAACGGCTATATGACCGGGCCTTGAATGTCTGAGGGTTTACGGTCTCTGGTCACGTTGTGGCTATTAGTGTTGTTTTAACTCTAATGACTATCCTCAGTGACAGAGGCTAGGGCATATTAAGGACTTGGAAAGTAGTGCAAGCCGCTATTATGTTCTAAATACATCGGAACGTTTTTGAGAATCCCTTATAACCTATGTAGGATCACCTTTCCCATCCATGTGTGACGGCATCAAACTACTAATAATAGCCATGGAATACGTAGAGTTTACCGGTGGTGTTCTAAGTGTGATCTTTCATTAAGATGCATCCAATATATATTTAAGGAATACGATGTCATGTTTATATCACGTGACCAGATCTTTAATGAGGCCATATATCAGTGTATATGGGTTATTTTCCAAAAGTGGGCACCACATATTTAGTCTCCACGTTACGATGCTGATAATTAAATCTTTCTTTCATTGATAGCAAGTCAAATAATTATTGTAGCCTCTAACTATTAAGCGTTAGCAGTTCTAGATGTATTGAATCTATCCCACAAAAGAAATCAAAATTATACTTAAATGATTTTGTGCGAGAGTGAAAATGCAAAGATTTGCACATTGACACTGTGCATTTAGTCAAACACTTTAAACTTTTTTCAACTTTTGTATTGTAAGTCATAACACTGATTGCTTAACTGTAATCAATGCAATCTTGTTTGACTTTGTTGTGTATGATAAAGTGATGTTCTGGTTGTGTCTTTGATTTTCATGTTCCACAAGTAATATTAATAGCTCAATTTGTATAAGATCTAAATCAAAAAGTGAAATATATTTTTTCAACTCTGACATGTGCACAACCTACCAACCTTTGTAAAAACATGGATTCTGGTATTATTTGGAATGTTTTTTTGTTGCTATTATTTGTAAGGATTTCACTTTTGGTTTCTATCTCACACTTTAGTGCCCACCTTCGATTCCCAGCTCTCCTTTCAGAAACACATGAGGACTATCATCTCAAATGCTAACCAGAGAGTAGGAATAATTAAAAGAACTTTCCATTGCCTCAACAAGAACAATTTTCTCATTCTATTTAAGTCTCTTGCTATGCCAATTTTGGAATACTGTCCACAAATTTGGAGCCCAATTTTTCGGAAAGATATTCTGGAGATCGAAAAGGTTCAGAGATGTGCAACGAAATTAGTTGCAGTTATAAAGGACTTACCCTATGAACAATGGCTTAGGGAATTGAAACTTCCTACCCTTTCCTACAGAAGGAAAAGAAGTGACATAATTGAAGTATTTAAAATTATGAAAGGTTTTGATAAAATAGATATGAGCCAATTTTTCACCTTGAATAAAGGAGAAGGCAGTTGGGGGCCATACTCTCAAACTAGTAAAACCCAGAGCCATTTCAAAGTTAAGGCAACACAGTTTCTCAAACAGGATCATCAATTTATGGAACAGTCTCCCACAAAATGTTATTGATGCCGAGTCAATACATTCATTCAAGAACAGATTAGAAAAAGCATGGGCTGATGATCCAGGGAAATTTGACCCCTTATTCACCACATGCTACTAATTATTCCTTATGTTGCATATTTACTTGCACTCAAGCAAAAATGAGAGACAGATAAGTGTTCACACTTCCTGTCTACCATTCGCTATTTTGCTATTTCGCTATTTAGAGAATGACCCATATAGACAACAGGGAAAATGCGCCCATAAATGAAAAGGACATTGGTGTTTGCATTAACGTCTAATTATTTCCCCCTTTTTCTTCATGCATTGAGTTCTGCTCTTATATTACTTACCTAGTTTGCCCTCTCTTGGCTAACAACACATGTTGCTAGTATCTGCAAAGGTCACTGTCTAGTACAGCCCAATGCCATCATACTTAACCAATAGGATAGGTCAAATCTGATAAAAAGACCCTATAATACTAAGACGGCTCACTCAGCCTGTACTGTGTAATCAAAATGATCAAACCCACCACTTGGTGCGCAGGCTGTTCTATTGGTTAAACAGGTGCTATATTATATGTATAAATGTATACATGAATGTGGAAGATGTGTGATGATGGCGATGCTGATGATGATGCTGATGATGATGTGTATTTGTTAATAGCAATTTCATATTGATGTGTATTCATACTTACCTATCTCATGTATAATATAATTCTATGTGTTTACATGTGAAACACCAACCAGCAGCTGGGCTGATCAAACCCACCACAAGGTGGCACTGCAAAATTTACATTACCATGGGAGAGATAGGGAGTGAGCCGTCTTAGTATTATAGGGTCTTTCTCGGATCTTACTAATAACCAGATGCAGCGTGGATTTAGAAAATTTAAAAAAAAAGAAGAATTCCCTGAGTGATGAAACCATTAACTCAAATGATGACACCAATGACTTAAATGTTCCACGCTCACTTGATGCACTGCTAGCCTGGCCATCATGGTGATTGCTTCAAAGAAAGCTGAGTGTGAAATGTTAGGCTGGCTAGATATCACAGACGTGTGGGTGGGTGGGAGGGGAATATTGGTGGATGGGTGGGAAATGGTGATGGGGCGGGGGGGGGGGAAGAAGTCAGGTTTTCCAAATATCAAACTGGATAAATGCCATGTGGACAATCAACAAGCTGTTAAATCTATCTGCATGCCTTTTGCACAATGTTATATAGGACTTTGCTAAATGCATAGTTTGGTGTGGATAAAACATTCCAATCCCTGAGAGCTGTTGCTGTGTTAGTCCATCCGGCCCAATCTGATACAATTCATTGATATTGAACTGTTCCCATCCTGTCATTGGGTACTATGACTATGACTACCTATATGCTAAGATGCAATTCAATCTCAGCTGACTGGACGCAGTGGCCGAATCGGTAGAGCACAGGTGTGCGGGAAATCAGGAGTTTGGTTCCCAGTCGAGTCAAACCATGACTTATAAAATTGATACTTGTCGCTTCCTAGCCTGGCGCTCGGCATTAATAGGACAGGGTAAGGACTGGTTAGCTCAGTATCAGGCTAATGTGACTGAGTGGGATATTGTATCATGGTGCTGGCAGCCTGATGTTCCAATGGGGTAGCACTATAAAGTTGCCATAAGTGTGCACTGTCACAAGTTGGTGGCTGTCCTGATATGACCTTAGATGTTGCCATGACATAAAGTTCCAAAAACCAACCAATCTCCGCTGCTATTGATGACAGACTCAAAATAGAAGTAATTTAATAACACTTTATCAACATTGTCCGACTTTCTATGCGGAAGGCCGGCAGTTCGAATCTGCCCACCCGATGTCAAGCATCATCTGCCCTAGTCTATGTGCTGTGTGATGGGAGCCCAACACCCACCCGTCAGTTGTCAAATGTCGTCTGCTACAGGCTCTACAAATCCACAATACAGTACAAATATCACAGCATGGAATACCTACTGAATGCATACACTGACCAGATATACCACAAACTCTTAATCAGCTGAATTTAATAACAGTATTTTGTTATCTTACGATTGTTCTTGTAATTGGCAGTTGGGATGGCCGAATGAGTTAGAGCATCCGTCTGCCATGTTGGTAGATCGTGGATTCGAATCCTGGTCGAGTCAAACCAATGACATAAACATTTATACTTGTCGCTTCCTAGCCAGACGCTTGGCATTATTAGAATAGGGCAAGGAGCAGTGGAATGAGGAAGACCAGTCATCTGCGACTGAAATTTCCCCTGCTTAAACAACTAATGTACAAAGGTCTACAAAAAATAATTGAATAATACAAATGACTGAAGTTAATGGTTGCTAAGACTAGTGCCTCAGCGCTGAAAAGAGCCTGCATTCAGATGAATAAAAATGTGTACACAAAATTAATTTTCTTGCCTCCTACAGATTTCCAATTTGAGGACGCACATGGTAGCTTTTCTTTGACCTTTTCTGGAACCAATCAATATGGTTTCAATCTTTTTTTATTCTATTAACACAATTAGTTCCAAGTGGAAGGCCGTTATTTTCTTTTTCTCAATTAATCACCCAATTTCCTTTCACCACCAAATTCGATTATTGCGCAAATTGAAAGGATCAATCAGGTTAATATTATAAAGTTGTGATTGATAATTGAAAATTGATTGGAAGGACACTGAGGTTGCTGTAGTCAAGCTGCATTTAGATGGTGTTGCCTATCATCATCACCATCATCATCATCATCATCAATCCCTTACCTGGAAGGGTTGTTGGGGCACACAGGTATGCAGGTATTGCAGGTATAGCAATACCTCAGGGAGTTAGACGCCCCTGCCTTGCAGAGTTGTAAACCACTGCCTTGTGGTACAGGTTCTTGACAGAACCGAAGGCTAAGGGAGCAAACCCTAAACAGAAAACCATGTCACTGTGGCAGCATTAAGGGCGGTTGATGTATGGAACTCCCAACATCTCCCGACCAGCCACTGCAGGGACAAATAGTTTTGCGCCTGTCTTGACATGTTTTTGCCGGTGTGAAACCTCTATTTGCTCCCCGAGAGAGTGCCGTTGGTAACTTGCAAAAGCCAGCAGCACTTCAACACTTTTGCAGGCAGCTTTCATGAAATGTACAACTGCACAAAAATGGGAGAGCGGCAGTCAAGTAATCAAAGCAGTCTTTGTCGCATCTCGACTGATAGCATGATGATGATGATGTTGGGGCACCACAGATGACTTTCTAACCAGTGTTCTCCATTCTCCCTGTTCTCTACTGCTCTCTGGGATTTGCCAAGCTCCAGCCCTGCTCATACAGGGTGTAATCGATTAACACGACCCGGGCGATTCGGGTCACTCGAGTTGCTAGAATTTCAAATCGAACACCGCGAGTGGAGTTGACAAAAACACGTGGCGTGTACAAAACGACCCGACCCCAGTAACCCACCTCTTGGCTGGGGTTTGCTAGGAGCGATGACGTCACATCTGTGCTGGTACCTGTAGGATAACAGCTACCAGTACAGGCCCTACGTGTTGTTTTAATGCTTTTTATTAATAACCCAGATTGTCAGCTTCTACAATCATAAAATATTTTAAATCCTATTTTGCTGTACATATATCGGTTATTGAACAAATATATTAAGTTTTAGATTAAGCCACCATTTTGTCCACCCAGAGCGTATTCGTTTATTCAACCCGAGTCTGTAGGATGTGCGCATGCACCAAAAAGTGGCTCGGGTGACCCGAGTTGATTAATCGATTACGCCGTCCTTGATGTTGTCTTCGCAACTCTTCCTTTGTCTGCCTTGTCTTCTTTCCCCTTTCACTGTATATTGCAAGATGTTTTTGGCCAGACCAGATGGATGTGAAATATGACCTATGAAATATGACCCATGAAATATGACCTCTGAAATATGACCTCTGAAATATGACCTCTGAAATATGATATATGAAATATGACTCATAAAATATAGCTATGAAATATGATCGATGAAATACGACCCATGAAATATGATCTCTGAAATATGATCGATGAACTATGATCTATAAAATATTGCTATGAAATATGATCTATGAAATATGACCTATTAAATAAGACCTATTAAATATGACGTTTGAAATATGACCTATGAAATATAACTTATGAAGTATGACCTAGGAAATATGACCTAGGAAATATGACCTAGGAAATATAACCTAGGAAATATAACCTAGGAAATATGACCTAGGAAATATAACCTGTGAGTATGAGATATGATGGGTTTCATATTACCTATATTGGGTTTTAATCTATGGGTTGATCTCTTCTAACTCCAAGAAACCGAGTAACAATCTCTGAGTTACGTATTGCAGTGATGTCTTCGATGGCAATCCACTCCGCATCCTCCATTGTTGACTAAATCCGCCATTTTGGATTTCATTAGAATCTACGTAAAAAATAAAAATAAAAACCTCCTGCCCGATCCTGATTTTTATTTCAAAAGGACGACCACCAATTATATTTGGCCTAAAGCTAAGATTCCATATACGTGGTATGCGGTATGCGAATGCGAATGCGAATGCGGCAAAAAATCGAAAAGCATGTAAATGAATAGTGGTGCTTCCATGTGTCCGAATGCGAATGCGAACACGAATGCGAATGCGGCAAATGATCGACCCAGGGACCGATCGGTATGAATGTGAATCCGGCTGCGTTTGCCATAGAAAACCACAGTAATTTTGATATTTCTTCACAAATTTGGAGCAAAAAAACCTCAAAATGGCATGGGTATATTTTTTGGGGGGTCTTGTTTATTTAACGACACCCCAGCACAAAAAGTTGACATCAGGTATTGGGGGTAGGCATGGGTAGCTATGCCGCATACCACATTCGCATTCGCATACCGCATGCTGCATGCCGCATACCATGTGTATGGAATCTTAGCTTAATGTGTGGAATGAGGTTACGTTCGTCTTGTTATGTCACTAAAATAGGTGTGCTTAATATATTGGATGATGCCTTGATGGTTACTCACCACTGCTGACGAAAACTAGTAATTCTTGTCCTCTCAGTCTTACCTTTCTAGAGAAACTTTCGTCATCACTCACTATTATCACTTCAATTTTATTACCATAAATCCCAACTAAATATTCTAATTACATGATCAAGTACTCTTTTTCACCTTCAGTAAGCCATCTTTCTTTGCGGCCATTCATCTGCTTGTTTCCGAAGGTGGTTAATTTTGTTTTCTTTGAACACATCAGACTACTTAAATACGTCTAGAACCAGCATGCCACTGGTTTCGGCAATAATTTCCCCACCATTAATGAATAAATGACGATCAATCACAGAACTGGACCGCCAACCGCCCACATAGACAATCCACTCTCCCAGCACAAACCACAATGAAAGCCACCACAAAACAAACCGCACCCAGACTCTGTTTGGAGAGCGGCAGAGATCGTGATGGTCCTCTCACTTTCGCCCACATGCTGTGACGTCACGACTCGGTGTCGTCTGCGCTGACAGCGTGTAACAGATTTTGGCTTCGCGCCTTTCTAAACAATCTCACACCGGAAGTCGGTGTGCCACAAAACGTGTGAGGAGCTATCACGTGGCTTCCGGTTGTTTTATTGCCTTCCCAGAGTTCATGACTTTTAGGCAAGCGTCTGCCCAAGTTTGTGCATTATCACCCAGAGTGATTTCAGTCAGCCAGCAGCTGTCGAAGAAATTGACTGAATACAATATAGACCTTTATTCACGGCGCATGCGCACCCAGCTGAAACTCGGGTTCAAGGTCATGTCCAACTCCAAAGTTTGCATCGTATTTAAAGTAGCATATTCGGATGGTTTTGAGTTTCTGTCATTTTCTGGGAGAAATAATATTAGGCTGGTCGTTATAATCTACTTTACATTAGTTTGAAGAAACCTTTATTTGAAATGGCTAACTTTGGAGATATTTGAAGTGCAAACATACCAAATTAGTTTTCGTAAATATGCCAAACTCTGACACCATAGGCTTCTGCAGTAATGTGTTCTATTCAATTGCCTCAGCATTTCCTTTTTATGTGGCAACGAATATTTATTAAGTACACTAGTATCCACTAGTTTTGGTTTTGAAAATTTGATGTTTTCATCGGACTATGCAGCTTTAATGCAATGCCATACGTAAATAATGGATTTAATGTACAAATCATCTTTAAATGCCAAATCTACATCAAACCAATGTTATTCTGTTATCGGACTAGCTGCATAACAAATCCACCCTTACCCAGAGTAAAGATAAAGGAAAACCCTGCTTAAATCGGGGCAAAACTGTTCAGTAGGAATTAACTTTGAAGGTAGTGGTAGTTTCAGTGTACAATGTTCATCTATATTGGCTGAAAGTTGAGCAATTGAGAGAGAATGTAAAAAACAAGATGGCGGCCAGAGATAGCTCTCAATTTGTCTATTAAAGTGAATTAATGTACATGATTTAAGAAATTCCTTATTCAAAGATGGCGGGCTATGATTAATAGACACTTAATTATATATTTAGCAATTTAGTTTACAAAATCATCTGGCTATTTCTATAAACATTCACTCAAAAATAGTGGGCTATGATGAATAAGCATTTGAATGATATATTTAGCACTTTAGTTTACAGAATCATCTGGATATTTCTATAAACCTTCACTCAAAAATAGTGGGCTATGATGAATGATCTATCTAGCACTTTATATTAACAAATCATGTGGTTATTTCCATGACCCAACCTTCCGACACTTTTTCTAATCGGTTGTTCAGCAGCCCTGTCACGTGAACAGGGCTGCAATAGTAACTTACGGACCAGTCAAATTGGACGAAAACAGTTTTGTTTGTTGAAAAGCTATTTGCACATGGCAAATGGTCGCCAATCACAGTGTTCGCTGAAGACAGACACTACTGCTGGTAATCGCCAGATGGGATGGCCGAATGAGTTAAGCGTCCGTCTCCCTTTTTGGTAGGTCATGAGATTCATACCTATCGGTTTGAACCCTGGTCGAGTCAAACCAATAACTTAATAATTGATACTTGTCGCTTCCTAGCCAGGCGGTCAGCATTATTAGGATAGGACAAAGAGCAGTGGAATGAGGAAGACCAGTCACCCACGATTGGAATTTTCCCTGCTTAATCAACTAATGGTCCCCCAAAAAATAATCTTTGTTTGTTCTTTTACAGACAGCAAATCTGCTTAAACTGTTGACACCAGCAAACCCTGCTTCGTCTCCATGCACTTCCTCCCCTCCACCTCGTCCCACCGGCTCCCAGGCACACACACAATGGTGCCATTGTTGACCTTTTCAGGGGCGCCACCTTGTGGATAGAATCATCAAGCGAGCGATAATACGGGGCGCTTAGGAGCTCAGCGATGTATGGATGCCAGGTGGGTAGGACGTTGGCGCAGCTGGCACTTCCGGTATGGGTAACATACGCTCGGGGGTGGCGCCTCGGAATAGCAATGGATACCCACCCACCCACACCTATCAAGCACCGCTGTGATAGGCACTGGGTGCAAAAACATGGCTAGAGTCTTTGAAAATACAACCACCAGGGAAGCGCCCAGATAAAAGATCCAACACTATCACCTATCAAGTACCACAGTGATAGGCGCTGGGTGCAAAAACATGGCTAGTCTTTGAAAATACCACCACCAGGGAAGGTCCCAGATAAAACATCCACCACTGTGATAGGCGCAGGGTGCAAGTACATGGCCAGAATCTTTGAAAATACCACCACCAGGGAAGCACCCAGATAAAAGATCCAACACTATCGCCTATCAAGTACTGCAGTGATAGGCGCAGGGTGAACACGGCTAGAGTGTTAAGCGCCCAGATAAAAATCCACTACTATGACCTATCAATTACTGCCATGATAGGCGCAGGGTGCAAGAACATGGACAGAGTCTTCGAAAATCCCACCACCAGGGAAGCACCCAGATAAAACATCGACCAAAACCCAGAGATGGGGAGAGTGACGACCGTGTCTAAATCTGAACAAAAACCTCCGTGGTTTGAGTCACCTTTACCAGTCGCTGGTTCCAGCATGCACTGTTTTATCTTTATTGGTGCAGTGGTGGGGAATTGGGAGAGACTGCAAAGAAAACTAAATGGCAGCCACTAGAAGCTCTCGATTAGACTTTCAAGGGCTATTAAATCTATATTACACAATAAATTTGTCTAAGAGCACAGTATTAAAATTAAAACTAAAGGCCCAGTCACACCTCACCGGATTGAGCAATGGACAGAATTGTCTAGTCCGGTGGTGATAAGTATCAAAATGTATTAAAATGTGTCAAATTGTTGCAAAGGTCACCGGACGAATGGACATGAAACGGACATGAAACGGACATGAAAAGGACATGAAACGGACATGAAACGGACATGAAATGAACAGCCAACGAACGAAACAAACTCAAAACGGACAAGAACCGCAGACGTCAGTCCGGCGGCATCCGTTCTTAGTTTTGTGCATGTTCAAAACTTGTACGGACACAAAACGGACTTTGTTCGGTTTCTGTCTGTTTCCCCCAATCCGGTGAGGTGTGACTGGGGCTTAAAGCAAACGACAGTTCCGGTGAGGTGTAGGTATCCCCACAGTGTACCCTGGTAGTAGTTGTACAGAGGTCCTAGCGTCTAGTGATAGTTCCTGCCCTTGAACTCAGGCCCAATTTCACTGAGCAGATACATGTGATGTATAAGCATTATACAAATAAAAAAATTCTCGGCGTTAAGTGAGTAGGACAGTGAGCAGGCGAGCGGTGACGCCACCATCAGAGTTGAAGCCTGAGCAGTAGATGAGTAGTCTGAGGCTCAACCACCCGATAACTGGTGGGTGGGTGTTAGGAAAGTATAGAATTTCGGGTTATTATACTCGTATAATTCTTATACAGCATATAATTAATGGGAAGCTTTCACACCTTATTATATTCTAAGTCATCTACTATGCTGATCTGTTATTACATTGTTAATTATTTATGGAACCGGGCTGATTGTGTCGCCCCCTGCCTTCAAACTCGGTAACTTCTGCCGGCACTCACTCACTCTGTCCGCGATTATATAAAAGCAAATGTGTGTGTTTGTTTGTTTGCTTGTCTGTGTGTTTGTAAAAAGATCCGACAAAAAAGTCTTAAATGGCGGTGAATATGACATTGGTTGGGACTATGATTGGGACTATGATGTCGGCGATGACCACTGTGTTGGCAACATCCATGTCAATGGTGTCCACCATGACCCTTAGTTGTATGTGCCGATATCAATGAACGCATATGTGTGTATGTTTGTTTGTCTGTGTGTTCGCAAAAGATTCTGACAGAGGAATCTTAAATTGTGGTGAATAGGACATTGGTTGGGACTAGGATTGGGACAGAACAGCAAGAATCATCGCACACATAAGTATGTTCACTGTTCTGTATATAAATACTGAGATATTACAAATACGGAAACTAGCCCTACTAAGTACTAAGGAATTCGAAATGACTATCACCATAGGGCGCAATCCGTCTGGGTATGTGTACTGGCACAAACCAAAGCAGAACCAGGCAGGCCACGGTCATGCATCCGAATCACCCTGAAATACAAAATGGCTATCATACAACACAGCCATCTCACCTTATCGCAGTGCTGAAGGTCCAGGGGTGTTCTGGCACACTAGTGTACTATCTAAGGAAAGGGCATGGTGAAAGGATGCTGTAACAAACCACAATAGGATGGATCCTCTCCCACAGGCTGTATGCCATCTGTGTAATGTACAAGTAGACTAAGATATCGTTACGGTTAGGAAAACACTTGGAAATGAAAAAAAACTAATATAGAATCTACTAACACCAAAACCGGCAAATGTTGGCCCGAGAATGATCAGGTAAAGACTCCTGAATTTCGGGAGCCAGACCAATCCAGTATCACGATCGTCCACCTCTGAAGAACAGTCTCCATTAGCTATTATACTTATGGGCAGAGCTAAACATGTCACAAGAAACTATTATAGCTGTATCCTATTGATTGATTGATTGATATATATATGATACTCGATATATATATATATGCAAATGGTGGTTAAGTTTTAGGGTCGTTCTGATCAACACTCCTCTGCTAATAGGCACTGCCAATTTGCATCATCGTACTGCAGTGATGCTTTGCCATGTATGGGATGTTAATAGCATGTTTCTTTTGTGCCTACCATACACATTTCATATTAATTTTGATGGTCTTTACTAACTTTGGTCACTTCGACCAGCATGGTACCCATTTTGAGTCACCTAACTGTGAGTGTTGTTAACTCCGCCATTAGATAGTACCACCGATATGCTTACTGCATAATGGTACAGATGGATTCCACCAGATGGCGGCACTATAATGAAATGGGACAAGTCTGAAAAATAACAGAGAAAGTAGATATTTGTATGGTCGCTGAATATAGTCAGAGACCGTGAATATATATATGACAGTTCAGCACAATATTGGTCCAGGGATTAATGCGGAGCCTCACTATATATATATATATATACATATATATATATATAGATATATATATATATATATATTGATGACACTGCCCCATTGGTGAGGCTGGGTGCACAGTGGCCTCTCACTCTTGACGCATGGACACCCAGCGCCACGCAAGCGGCGTGGGGGTGTGGGCACCACTTCCGGGAGAAATACCAATCACCTCCGGTCAGTTGCGATTGCACGGCATCAACACTTGGTTGATCGGCCGGTGTGGCGGTTTCAGCCGTGCACCAGTTTCAGCTGTGCGCGTACCGTCAAACTCAAGGCATTGTCAATGGTCATGAGTCACTAACCTTATAAATTTAATATAATGTTTTTGGTAAAGATGTTTTCTATATGTGTACCAAGCGATTTGTTTCTAGGTGGTGTGGTTTTTGAGATATTTCACTTTTCCTGGATTTTCTGTATGAGATTGCTCACCACCATTGACAATGCCTTGAGTTTTACGTACGCGCAGTGCAAAACATTAGTTCTTATTCAAATTAATAGAAATCAAGAACCCTAACCGTAGGAATTTAATCTGATGTTTTTGGTAAAGATGTTTCTATATGCATACCAAGCGATTTGTTAATAGGTGGTGTGGTTTTAGAGATATTTCACTTTTTCTGTATTTTCTATATGAAGATTGCTCGACCATTGACAATGCCTTGAGTTTGAGTATGCGCATGGCTGAAACTGGCGCATGGCTGAAACTGCCACACCGGCACTTGACTACGCTGAGACTGCTGTGTTTAGCGGATATTTTTACAAAGGATGGCAGAGTAACACACACATACAGCTTGCACACTGCGCAGAACCAGGGTAGTAGTTGAGGATAGTACCCGCGAGCAGATGGAGAGAGCAGGCATTTAAGATGTATCGTCCGATGTAAGTGTAGTGTGTGTGTGTGGGGGGGGGGTGATGAACATGGGAAATGTTTCGCCTAGAGCAGGATTCAAACCCACACCTCTTGCATTCCTGGCTGCTAACCATTACACCACATAAGCTCTCTGATGTCATCACGCTAGCCACGCCTACCTGTCTATGTGGCTTCTTGCCTGATATGTCACTGTAGACTACTACACTCGTCCCTGGGAATTGTAAGCTTTTTTTTAAATGGTTCATTTCCACAAGTCAGTTTAATGCTTGCAAATACACATACATGCAATGCACTTAGATATACATACACAGGGTAGGTTCACCAACCATACAGTGAGTAGTTTGTACAGGATCCTGTTCACAGTACCAGTGTCATGGGGATGATGAAAATGGGAAATATTGTATCTAGAAGAGGATTCGAACCTACACCTCTTGAATTACAGGCTAGTGTGCTAACCTGTACACCACCTAGGCTCCTGATGTCATCACCCTACCAACGTCCACCCATCTATGTGGCTCATTGCCAGAGGGTCAGTGCATACTACTACTACTACTACTACAAAAGCATAAACATTTCAAAACAAGAACACTAACTTAGATTTGATCTGACATATTTAACTTAGGTACTGGTGCACTTACCACGCATTTGTTGCTGCATATAACTGGATATATAGTCAAGAAGGATAACAATAGCCCGAACAACATTCTCCAAAAATGTATAGAGTGTTAACATCAAGTAAGATATTAATACAAACAAGGAAGCGTATTCTTCAGTGTTATGTGTGGTCTACTCTAATGTATGGGGCAGAGACATGGACAATCTCTAAGAAAATGTACAAACGTTTTAGCAGCATTTGAGATGTGGACTTATCGAAGGATGATGAAAATATCATGGACAAAGAAGATCACCAACAAAGAAGTTCTCAGAAAAATTAAAAATAAGAAAAGCTTGTTTGCCACTATACAGACAAAGAAACTTATTTATTTTGGCCACATCATTCGTCAGAGTTCAATATAACCGTACATTGTTGGAAGGGAAGGTGAATGGCAGCAGAGGGAGAGGGAGACCAAGAACATCATGGTTTACAAATATTTCACAGTGGACAGGCTTGAATTATTCACAGTCTATCAGAACAGCACAACATCGGGACAAGTGGAGAACCATTGCATCCAACCCTCGACTAGAGGATGGAACTATTGATTGATTGAATGAACATTAAAATGCTAATATTAAAATTACAGATTCATTTTCAAATGGTCTGTGGCTGTCATATCACAAGCGTGGCTCTAGATTTGGTGATGTAACACCCGGGAACCAGCATTAACTACATGCGGATGTCATACCTATCATGAGTGATTACTAATTTCCAAAACATTTCTCAGTATCATCAGGTGAATGCGCTATACAAGATACCGACGACGTGGACATAATGGCCGACACAAAGGCTGTCTGTGGTAGCTTCCCGGGCATGCGCCACCAACTATTCGCCGTCCAATCTGTGTTCAATATATGCTACATAGAGAAGGATCCGTTTTACTACAAAATGGACGGTGACCTCATTAAACACAATCAGGTCACTAGATTTTATATAGATGCTGCTGCATTTCAATGATTACATGTATATGGTGCATACAAATTATGTGATGTATAAGAATTATGTGAGTATAAAGGTGTGGAAGGGAATGCTCCCTATATTATAACCCATATGTTGTGTAGGTATTGCAGGTAGTGCCATACCTCAGGGAGTTTGACGCCCCTGCCTGCAGAGTTGTAAACCACTGCCTTGTGGTACAGGTTCTTGACAGAACCGAAGGCTAAGGGAGCAAACCCTAAACAGAAAACCATGTCACTGTGGCAGCATTAAGGGCGGTTGATGTATGGAACTCCCAACATCTCTCGACCAGCCACTGCAGGGACAAATAGTTTTGCGCCTGTCTTGACATGTTCTTGCTGGTGTGATACCTATATTTGCTCCCTGAGAGAGTGCTGCTGGTAACTTGCAAAAGCCAGCAGCACTTCAACACTTTTGCAGGCAGCTTTCATGAAATGTACAACCGCAAGAGAGCTAAATGGAGAGGGGCAGTCAAGTAATGAAAGCAGTCCTTATTGCATCGTGACCGACAGCATGATGATCTTGTGTAGTACTTTATGGGTGACCCCTTTTCACAGTTTGGCCAGGTGGCACCACCACCCCCAAACCTTAGCAGTGGCACGAAATACTGTCACTAATAACCCAGAATTCCGTACCCGCTCCTCAACTCCACCCTTCAGTCATCTGGTGATGGAGCCTGGGGCTGGTCATCTACTGCTCCAACCTAGTCAACCTCAGCTCTGACAGTGGTGCCACCTTCCGCTACTCGCTATACCGGCTTTTAACCTCATTCCCTGTACCACCGAAATAATATGTGATGCATAAGGATTATACGAGTATAAATACTGGGATTTCTGTAAGCTCTCACCCCACTCTTCGACTGCCTCGCTCTATGACTCTACCAACTCGACTGGTGGTGCCACCTACCTATGACTGCCTCTCTAGCCATCCATCTGTCCCTGTACCATATACTATATCTTTTTACATATACTATTAATGTTAGTGGTGATTTTCCACGATAATTCATTAATGAAACCGTATTGTGTCGATATATATATATATATATATATATATATTGTTTTACATATACTATTAATGTTAGTGGTGACTTTCCACGATAATTCATTAATGAACCCGTATTGTGTCGATATATATATATTGTTGGCTATTGCAGAGTATAACAATAATGATAATAATTCCATTCCGTATCTTTCTACTCGTATAATTCGTCATACATCACATATATATAGAAAGAGAGAGATATTTACATAGCTATATATTTACATATATATATAGCTATATAGTTCTCAATAGCGCCTACTTTATGCCACCTAGCGGGCTGACGGCGCACAAATAACCCATTGAGGGCCATGCTTGGAGTGTCTCATAAGGTGTGAGGTGCTCATACAGTGTGATACAAAGCCTGTCTATAGGTGCCAGACGTTGGGAACAAGCGCCAACCCCATCCCCACATCCACACACACAGGTGTGTTAACCATATACCAGTCAGCCACCACTAAACAAAAAATATTAATCAACCAACTATGAATGAATGTCACCTGCCTCGAATAACCCTTTCTTCCTTAACGAGATGATTCAATTCGATTGTGACTCGATTTAATATTACTTGATTGCTCTCAATTCCTCTGATTGGAAATCGTCTACTGTGAGAAAACGTTGTCTGCTCTAGCATGACCTCAGCTGCTCTAACCGCTCTTACCTAATGGCCTAAGCTGACACCTAGTCTATTGTCTAAGGTGTTGCCTAGTCTGTAGTCTAGGTTGTAAGCTAGTCTGTAATCTAAGATGTTACCTAGTCTGTAGTCTATGTTGTTACCTAGTCTGTAGTCTAACCTGTTACTTAGACTGTAGTCGAAGTTGTTACATCATCTGTTGTGTAAGCTGTTACCTAGTCTATAGTCTAAGTTGTTACCTAGTCTGTAATATAAGATGCTACCTATTCTGTAGTCTAAGATGTTACCTAGTCTGTAGTCTAAGATGTTAGCTAGTATGTAGTATAAGATCCTACCAAGTTCGAGTTCTAAGCTGTAAGCTAGCCTGTAATCTAAGATGTTAGCTAGTCTGTAGTATAAGATCCTACCTAGTGTGTAGTTTAAGATGTTACTAAGTCTGTAATCTAAGATGTCACCTAGTCTGTAGTCTAAGATGTTACCAAGTCTGTAGTCTAAGATGTTACCTAGTCTGTAGTGTAACATGTTACTAAGTCTGTAATCTAAAATGTTACCAAGACTGTAGTCTAAGATGTTACCAAGTCTGTAATATAAGATGCTACATAGCTGTAATCTAAATTGCTACATAGTCTGTTGTCTAAGCTGTTACCTAGTCTATAATCTAAGCTGTTACCTAGACTGCAGTCTAGGTTTGTTACCTAGTCTTTTGTCTAAGATACTACCTCGTCTGTAATCTAAGATGTTACCTAGTCTGTAATCTAAGATGTTACCTAGTCTGTTGCTTAGGATGTTTCATAGTCTGTAGTCTAAGCTGTTACCTAGTCTGTAGTCTAATCCATTACATAGTCTATGATCTAAGATGTTACCTAGTCTGACTGAGTGTTGCCTCTTTTGGTTAGGCGCATAATTCAACCAACGCGACACAAGTACAGTATAAAGTGGCATTTATTCAATCTTTTTAACCTGTTACATTAGTCTTGATTTGTGAGTTTTAAGTCAATGATTCGAGGATACCAGACACTAACCCAATGAACACCATATAGCTGGGTGGGAGGGACGTCAAATCTGAACCTTATGGACACGTCCTCCCAGTCCAGGTGCTCAGGTCGAAGTGATCATAAGTTGCCACGTCATCCATTAGTTATAAGTATTTTGCACCAGGTGGCAGCTCAATCGGTAGATATTATTAGTTCTCGGTTGGAATATAGATGGCGCCAATGGTCTCGTCCATAGAAAGCAGTGTACATGTTTCGCAGGTTAAATTACCCATGTTGATATCAACATTGACAATCTAGCGGCGAAGTGCACAGGATTCATAATCATGTTCAAATTTATCACCTATTAATCCCATAATTTAACATCACTAATAAATACTTCACCCCCTTAACCTGTCATACAAAATGAAACTCCTAGTTACCCCATTCTGCTAGTTACCCCAAGTCATATTACATTCACTTGAACTTGTGTTGGAGTTGTTTATTTATTATTATTTTACCCGAAGGAATTATTATACTGTATCGTGGATGCACGTTTTGCAATTTATGTAATGTTTGTTTGTTTGTTGTTGTTTTACATCCTAGCAACATCTGAGGTCATATCAGGATGGGTACCGACTTGTGACGGTGTGCACTCATGGTGACTTTATGGTGCTGCCCCACTGGGAGAACAGGCCGCCAGCACCATGACCTGATATCCCACTCAGTCACATTATCCTGACACTGAGCCAAACAGTCCTTGCCCTATCCTAATAATGCCGAGCGCCTGGCTAGGAAGCAACAAGTATACATTTTTAAGTCATTGGTTTGACTTGACAAGGATTCAAACCCACAATCTCATGGGTTCAGAACTCCCGATCTTCCAAACCATGAGACGGACGCTCTACTCATTCGGTCGCCCCGTCTGGTGCAATTTGTGTAATGATATTGTAGCTTTTTAACGTGAATTCAATTTTGTATATACACATTTTCTTTTTCGTTTTGAACCCCACAAACTCACAGCTTATCATCGGATAAAGCTAGGATTCCAGTTACAGTAAGACCTCTCTAAATCGACCGTGGGACCGACTTTAAATGGTCCATTTAGGGAGGTGGTCGGTTTAGGGAGTTGTATTTTATCGTTACAATGGTATTGTATGGGCGATCGTTTGGGACCAAAATGAAGCGATCGATATAGGGGAGTGGTCGATCTGTGGAGGTGGTCGGTTAGAGAGGCTTTATTGTAAGCAGTATAAGGTATGCGGATAGAAATGTGAATGATACAAGGTATGTGGCCAATGTTCGTTATTTGAATTTGAAATGGCGTACTCAGTTCACATTCACACTGGATCGCTCCATGTAGTGACTGATATAAAGGCCCTGTTACATTATAACGCATCTCGGAAGCATGCAGCCAACGCGTAAAATCACTTTTTTATGTTGAGAAGCGTACAACTTTTGGGTGTGGGGGGCAAAGTTGGACGTATACATACCGTAAACATAGCATATGGCCAACGTATGACCAACGTATGGCTAATGTACCTCCCGGCGAAAAATGCTCGAATTATTCTCATGGTACCTTCACAGAACGCCGATGAATGTTCTATATGTTATTCGATCGCCAGAACTATGACTGATCCGCTACATACGTCAAGACACGCTGGATAAACGCTAAATGTACGTTAGACGTATGTTAGGCATACGTTAGCAATACATTGTCAGTACGCGGACTGTACGTTCCCACTGCCTTTAACATAGGTCAACAACATTTGTCTAACGTAGGTCTAATGTACATCAACGTACGCCTAATGCATACATAACATACGGCGGACATAAAATCCACACATTGTTGAACATTGTCGTACATCAAAAGTTTTGTGCATGCACAAAACTTTGCCGACCCCCTGACATGTGACGCCAGTGTCTCGATGAACGTCGACGTACATTGACATATACCAACGAGTGCCTAACGCATGCGTAACGCATAATGACATATCCTGCCGTAGTGGCCAAAAATCACATACGTTGGCATACATTGGTGCGATGCATCGTAATGTGACAGCCCCTTAAATGCGAACCGAGTGTACTGTTTCTAATACAAACAGCAACAATTCGCCACATACCTCGTACCTAGTCGCACACTGCATACCCCGTATGTGGAATCCTAGCTATATTTGGTTTCCGTTATTGCATGGACTCAACCACCACACAATTAACACACACATACTTCTCGACCTCTCCCCCAAACCGAACCTCCCAACCCCCACCCACGAAAACCAGACGGGGTGGCCGAATGAGTTAGAGCGTCCGTCTCCCGTGTTGGTAGATCTTGGGATCATGTGTTCGAACCCTTGTCGAGTCAAAGCAATGACTTAAAAATTGATACTTGTCGCTTCCTATCCAGTAGTAGGGTAGGGCAAGGACTGGTCTGCTCAGTGTCGGGATAATGAGACTGAGTGGGATATCAGGTCATGGTGCTGGCGGCCTGGTCTCCCAGTGGGAAAGCACTATAAAGTCATCATGAGTGCGCACTGTCACAAGTTGGTACCCATCCTGATATGACCTTAGATGTTGCTGGGATGTAAAGCAACAATAAACAAACAAACCCACCAACTAACGTCGTCTGCCCTGCTAAGAGTTACTAAGACAGCCCATAGGCACCCTGTAGCTACCACAGTAGCGTTCAGAAGGATGTTGGCTATTATCATGCACAGGCGCATAGGGATATTTCGCATGCCTGAAAAGCTGCATCAGCCTTTATATATAATGAGGTGCTTCCTATCTGTCCCCCCACACAATTATAGAGCTAGGCACCAAGAAATGGCGAATTTTCTTCCCTTTTAGTCCACCCACACAACTATAGAACCAATCACGAAGAAAATGCGATTTTCACTTCCGCTCTATCCACTTATGCAGGTATAGATAGCAATTGGCGCCAAGAAATGATTTTAACTTCCTATATGTCCACCCACACAACTAACTATAGACCCAATCACCAAAAAAAGGGACACCTCAACTTCCTCTCGGTCCGCCCACGCCAATACAGAACTAGCCCCCCCCCCCCCCCCCCCAAGAAAGGATGAGTTACTGGAAGCCTTGAATATCCGATATCTTAGTTGGTTGTTGGAGTTTTACGTCCTGGCAACATCTAAGGTCATATCAGGACAGGTACCGACATGTGACAGTGCACACTCATGGCAACTTTATAGTGCTGCCCCACTGGGACACCAGGCTACCAGCACCATGTCCTGATATCACACTCAGTCACATTATCCTGACACTGAACCAACCAGTCCTTGTCCTATCCTATTAATGTTGATCGCCTGGTGAGGAAGCGACAAGTATCAATTTTTAAGTCATCGGTTTCAACCCCACTATCTACCAAATATAGAACCTATGATATGATGCGTGAGTCACTTATATATATATATATATATATATATATATATATATATATTTGACCAAGAGCAATTGGGTTTTAGCATGTGTATGACACCAACTTTCAGTATGTAGCGATCTGTGCACATTGTTGGTGTGAGATAAACTTCTTACTCCCATAATAAAGTGACTCCCCATTTGATATATTATTATGCATAATGAAGTAAATCCCCCTATCATATTGTGACTGCCCACTAGAGTTCTTTTCTAATATGAATTGATGGTTACTTTTGGTTAAAAGAATCACAAAGACATATAAGGACATTTTTATTTCAAACAAACCATTTTCTATAATATACATATACACAATATACACATACGCTTGATTGATTGGTGGTTGCTTTACGCCGTGTCGGCAGTACATGCCATATTCCAGGCGACATATCTGCACATACACAAAAACATACATGAAAATGAGTAGCTATGAGTTTTATGTGTTTAAAATAATAAAACATGAGTTGACATATTTCCTAATCCACCACAGAGTTAGGTGCCGTATCCCAGATGGGCATTGTTAGTTTGTTTGTTGCTGTTTAACTTCGGCTCCCGGTTCTCGGCTCAGCTGTGACTTCCGGTTTGTGTAGCTTCGGCTCTAGTTGCTGCGCCCGCTTAGTACCAGCCTATCACAGCTCAGTCCTGAATCTACAATGAACCTGCTTCAAATCTTCCACAAATCTATCCCATATCTACTCAGATACTGCTTGGACTGCGACAAACACCGCACACCACCACGCATTGCCTACCCCCTCCGTATCCCGAAAACCCCATCAACCCCCACCAACCCCTGTCAAGCCCTGTCAACTGCTACCAACTTGTGACTTTTCACTCATGATGATTTTATAGTGCTGCCCCACTAAGAGGGCAGGTCGCTGGTATCCCACACAGTGACATTATCCTGACCATGTGCTAACCAGTCCCTGTCCTATGCTATTAATGCTGAGCGCCAGGCTAGGCAACAACAAGTATCAATTTTATGAGTCATTGGTTCGAAGTCCTGACCTTCCGCACCGGAAGCCTCCGCTCTGCTGACTCGGCTCCCGCGTCCGGTACATTGTAGGTAATCTATGGGAGGGAGGTGTAACAAACACTGGCTTGACTCACCGTTATCTCCGCCTAAGGAGGCTGATGGCATATCCCACCCATTCATCATCTAATCCCCACACACCACTCGGACAGAAATCTCTCAGGGCATGTCCGCTCAGTCATGCCCGCCTCACACACACACACACACACCTCCCCGCGAACATAGAGACAATGGCGGCAAATATTGTTGGTGTAACAGCCTGGAGACATTACAGGTTAACAGGCTGACGCTACGTCACGTGATCTCCTTTCACACTGCAGAGGGAGCCCTGGAATGGTGGTGGGTGGTGATGTGGTGATGTGGTGATGTGGTGATGTGGGGATGTGGTGATGTGGTGATGTGGTGATGTGGTGATGTGGTGATGTGGTGAGGTGGTGAGGTGGTGAGGTGGTGAGGTGGTGAGGTGGTGAGGTGGTGAGGTGGTGAGGTGGTGAGGTGGTGAGGTGGTGAGGTGGTGAGGTGGTGAGGTGGTGAGGTGGTGAGGTGGTGAGGTGGTGTGGTGAGGTGGTGAGGTGGTGAGGTGTGAGGTGGTGAGGTGGTGAGGTGGTGAGCTGGTGAGGTGATGATGTGGTGGTGGTGTGTGGTGGGTGATTAGTTGTGGCTGTGGCTGTGGCTGTGCCTTTGGCTTTGGCTTTGGCTTTGGTTGCGGCTTTGGCTGCAGGTGTGGCTGTGGCTGTGACTGTGGTTGTGGCTGTGGCTGTTGCCATGGCTGCAGCTGTGGCTGCGACTGCGGCCATGGCTGCATTTGTGGGTGTGGTTGGGTCTGTGGGTGTGGTTGCAGCTGCAGCTGCAGCTGTGGCTGTGGTTGTGGGTGTGGCTGCGGCTGGGGCTGTGGCTGTGGGTGTGGCTGCGGCTGGGGATGTGAATGTAGTTGCGGCCGTGGGTACTGTGGCTTCCGGTAAGAGCTCTGGCTCTGCTCTGGCTTCGGCTCCCGGTTCTCGGCTCAGCTGTGACTCCCGGTTTGTGCAGCTTCGGCTCTAGTTGCTGCGCCCGCTTAGTACCAGCCTATCACAGCTCAGTCCTGAATCTACAATGAACCTGCTTCAAATCTTCCACAAATCTGTCCCATATCTACCCAGATACTGCTTGGACTGCGACAAACACCGCACACCACCACGCATTGCCTACCCCCTCCGTATCCCGAAAACCCCATCAACCCCCCCCAACTCCTGTCAAGCCTTGTCAACCTGTATCAATCCCCATCAACACCCATCAAGTCCTGTCAACCGCCATCAAACCCCATGAACCTCCTATCAATCCTCATCAACATCCAGTCACTCTCCCCCAACCCCATGAACCCCCCATCAACCTCCCAGCATTCCGCTATCAAATGCCTATCAATCCCAATAAATCCCCAGCAACCCCAGTCAACTCTCTTTAATCCCCATAAACCTCCCATCAATCCCCTATAACACCCAATCAACTCCCTGTCAACCCCTGTCAACCCCTGTGAACTCCTGTCAATCCCTGTCAACTCCCATCAACCCCCATCAACCCCCATCAAGCCCCATCAACTTCCGCTAACCCCTGCCAACACCCATCAAACACTGTCAATACCCATCACACCCGTTTACCCTGCACAACCGCAGTCAACCTCCACTAACTCTCGTCAATACCTGTCAACCTATGTCACCCCCACCAATCCCTGTCAATCCCCTTTAACCCAGGTCAACACCCATCAACTCCTATCAATCCCCATCAACCCACATTAACCTCTGTCAATTCCCCATCAACCCTCATTAACCCATCATAAACCTCCGTCAATTCCCCATCAACCCCCATCAAGCTGCTATCAATCACCGTAGACCTCCACCGACCCCCATTAACCTCTGTCAAATCCACATCAACCCCATCAACCCCATCAACCCCATTACCCATATCAACCCCATACACCCCAATCAAACCCCCATCAACCCCCATCAACACTTCATCAACCCCCCATCAACTCCTCTCAATTCTCCATCAGTCTCCATCAAACCCCTCTCATCCCATCAACCTCTGTCAACCCCCATCAACCTTTGTAAATTCCCCGTCAACCCCCTACCTGATGCTCCCCACTAAGTCACTGCCTGCCCGAATTCTGTGCGTTCGGGAACCATCCAAGTTCCAGTTGCGTGCCAAACCACACTTCTCCTTTCCACTCCAGCTGCACTTGAGCGACCAACCCTGGGTACATACACCCGATTTCGCCGTGGTCTTGGCTCCGCCCCAACGCGCCCCACCCTGCCTCACCCCGCCTCAGCCTGCCCCACCCCGCCCCGCCCCGCCCCGCCCCGCCCCGCCCCGCCCCGCCCCGCCCCGCCCCGCCCCGCCCCGCCCCGCCCCGCCCAGCCCCGCCCCGCCCCGCCCCGCCCCGCCCGCCCCGCCCCGCCCCGCCCCGCCCCGTCCCGCCCGCCTCGTTACGCCCCGTTACGCCCCACCCCGCGTCACCCTGCCCAGTTCCAGTCCGCCCCCTCCCGCGCTGCACTCCTGCGCCCCAGTGCCTCCCCACCCTGCCCCAATCCACCCTACCACGTCACATCACCGCCCCACCCAACCCTATCTTGCAACCCCACTACCCGCCCGCCCCTTCCCGCTCTGCTCGCCGTTAGGACGACGCAATTGCCCGCGGGCATCTCGGGTGGCCGCCGACAAAAGGCGGGCTGGACGGAGCGAGTCACGTGATGAACCGCTCTCCAGGGCAAACATTGTTGCCGCTTCCTGCTGCTGTGTCCACCGGCACGGATCCCGCCCGGTGTGGTGGTTTCAGCGTGTTCCCGTGCTCAGACGTGTCCCGTTGCTTCTGCGCATGTGCGGATTTCGCATCAACTCGGGTCACCCCAGCCACTTATTGGCGCATGCGCACATCCTACAAACTCGGGTTGAATAATCGAATACGCTCGGGTGGACAGTTTGTTCTTTTTTTATTAATAACCGATAAAGGTACAGCAAAATAGGATTTAAAGTATTGTATCATGGCCCAGTTTACCTATATTTCCATTTCATTAATCTAAGTTATTCTTTTTTTGCACATGGGACGTGTATTTGTCGACTCCACTTGCGTGTTCTATTTGAAATTCGGATGACCCGAGTCGCCCAGTTTGTGTTAATCGATTACGGCCATGTTTACTAGATTCTGACGCATGCGCAGAAGTGAGGGACACGTCTGAGCACGGGAACACGCTGAAACCACCACACCGGGTCGAACCGGGACGGGCGGAACAGGGGCCGCCACGGCCGGAGTCGGCTCAGGGTGTGGACGGAGGGGAAGGGGGGGGGGGGGGTGAGAGGACGGGCAGGGGTGAGGGTGTGTGCGGGGGGTGAGGATGTGTGGTGTGTGCGAAAGTGTGGAGTTTGACGGTGTATGCGTGGTTGTGAGGGTGTGTGCGGAGTGTGTGTGTGTGTGGTGTGTGAGGGCTGGTGGTGTGTGTGGGGTGTCTGTGTGAGGGTGTGTGCATGTGTATGGGAGTGTGGTGTGTGAGGGTATGTGGTGTGTGGGTGTGTGTGGGTGTGAAGGTGCATGAGAGTGTATGTGCGTCGTTCCGACCTTATATGCTGGACTGTGGTGTGTGAGGGTATCAGGGCCCGTATTCATGAGCGCGGGGTACGGTTAGTCGGAGGTTAGGCTTAGCCATTGGGTAGGTATCCCGCCGGTTAACGGCGGAGATTAATTAGGTCAATTGGCATTCACGAATGTTCTAGCCGGTCGGGATAGCTACCCCTTCGCTTTGTTTACATTCGTCGATTCGAAAATATTAATATCGACGCCGTTACGACGTCAGCATTAATATCGGTTCGCATTTAGGGTTAATTTGAGCAAATTTCACTTATTGGGTATGTAATTCTGTTAAATATGACAGCATTGAATAGATTTGGGCGTAAGGAATTCACGCCGATTCGGCGGTGATGGCGACGGCCATTTTTGCGGCGATTTGTGTACTTTACATTCAGCGATTCGAAAATATTAATATCGCCGCCTTTGCGCCAGCAGCGTGAATTTCGCTTCGGATTTAGGGTTAAATTGATAAGATTTCACTTATTGCGTATGTAATTCTGTTAAATATGACTGCATTTATTAGATTAGGGCGTAAGAAATCCACACCGATTCGACGTCGCTGCGGAGGCGGCGATTTGTTTACTTTACACTCGTCGATTCGAAAATATTAATATCGCCACCGTTACGGCGTCAGTGTTAATTTCGCTTCGGATTTAGGGTTAATTTGAATACATTTCACTTATTGCGTATTTAAATCTATCAAATATGATCGCATTGAATAGATTCAGACCCACACAGGCTCACTACCCCTCGGGGTAGTGGCTTACCCCTGCTTCGAAATAGGGGTAGGGTACCCCCCGGTTAGAGCCCCAGGGTAGCGCTACCCCAAGCTCATGAATACGGATTTTCCACCGTTAGCCAGGGGGGGGGGGTAGCGTACCCCCCGGTTAGAGCCCCAGGGTAGCGCTACCCCGAGCTCATGAATACGGCCCCTGGTGTGTGAGAGTGGGTGCAGGGTGTGGAGTGTGAGGGTGTGTGGTGCGTGAGTGCCTGTGGTGTGTGTCGGGGATGAGGGTGTGTGAGGATGTGTGTGAGGGAGTGTGGTGTGCGAGGGTAAGTGGTGTGAGAATGTGTGCAGGGTGTGGAGTGTGAGGGTGTGTGGTATGTGAAGGCTTGTGGTGTGTGTGGGATGAGGGTGTGTGAGGGCGTGCATTAGGGACTGGGGTGTGTGAGGCTATGTCGTGTGAGAGTGTGTGCAGGGTGTGGAGTGTGAGGGTGTGTGGTGTGTGAGGGCTTGTGGTGTGTGTGGGATGAGGGTGTGTGAGGGCGTGCATTAGGGACTGGGGTGTGTGAGGGTATGTCGTGTGAGAGTGTGTGCAGGGTGTGGAGTGTGAGGGTGTGTGGTGTGTGAGGGCTTGTGGTGTGTGTGTGGGATGAGGGTGTGTGAGGGTGTGTGTGCAGGTTGTGGAGTGTGAGAGTGTGTGCTGTGTGATGGTGTGTGCAGGGTGTGGAATGTTAGGGTGTGTGGTGTGTGAGGGCTTGTGGTGTGTGTGTGCGGTGAGGGTGTGCACGTATGTGTGAGGTGGTGGTATGTGGGAGTGTGTATAGAGAGGTGCTTTTAAACATGAGAGCTTCGGATGTGTGGGCAAGGGAGCTGTGCGGTTGTTGATGGGAATGGATGTTTAGAATGGAGTATGGGGGTGTCTATGTGTGTATGGGTGTGTGGGTGTGTGGGCTGATGGTTTAAGTGTGGTGTGGGTGTGGGTGTGGGTGTGGGTGTGATGATGTGCATATCTGTCAGTCTGTGAGGGCAGGGGCGTAGCTAGACCTTTAACGATGTGTACTCCTAATTTCGGCAGGGGGTTTAGGGGGCCGCTTACGGCGTCACACCCTTCTGAATATGAAATCATATCTAAGTAACCCCCCCTCTCTCTCTATTATTTTTTAATTAATATTTTTGTGGACAAAACGATGTGGACGTTTTGGCATATGCGAATACGCCTAGCTATGCCCCTGGAGGGTGTGGATGTGAAGGTGAGTGAGTGTGTGAGCATGAGGGTGTGTGAGTTGTTTATTTGTTGGGCTTTGCATCCTAGCAACAACTAAGGTCCTATCAGGATGGGTACCGACTTGTGACAGTGTACACTCATGGCGACTTTATAGTACTGCGTCCGGTGTGGCTAAGTTTGTGGTGGCAATTCTTTATAATACCTGTGCTACAGAGCATTATGCACAGGGAGCTGATAACCACAATATTAGTTTCTCCATTGCCGTCAGAGGGCCATTCGGTGGTGGAAATCCTCTTTTTTGCAGTTTTCTATATCTTAATATGTCGTGGTCTTGCTCTTGTAGTAGTCTGTTATTAGCCCTACCTACCCCATGGTGGTGGCCTGACTACGCTGACCCTTTCTGCTAAAAGTATCGGCAGGTGGCAGCACAATAGCAGGAACAGTCCCTGTGGGGCGTAATCAATTAATCGACTCTCGTCACCCGAGCCACTTTTTGGCGCATGCGCACATCCTGCAGACTCGAGTCGAATAATCGAATATGCTTCTTCACGCTCGGGGTGAAAAAAATGGTGGCCCTTTTTTTTGTTTTTTAATAGACGATATAATTACAGCAAAATATGATTTAAATATTTTTATGATGTCATAGCATAGTAATATTTCCATTTCATTGATCTATGTTATTACCCACAACAACAATTTATGACTGGTACCGGTGGCTGTTATCGGTACCAGCGCAAATGTGATGTCATCGCTCCTTGCAAAACCCAGCCAAGAGGTGGGTTACTTTTTGTTTTTTTTGGTAAATATATTTATTCTGCTGAATAAGTCTTTTGTCAGTGCCGAAGCACTGGTCTTCCAGCCATTTTTCAATTCAGTGTTATTTACACAAAAGGTATATAGAATAAGGTGTACAATACCTGTTGAATAGACAATTTGCACCATGTAACGCAATGAAATTCTGAAACCCAAAAGTTCCATAACAATATGGTACAGTAGTGTCAAATAACTAGATCAATATTAGTCAGATCAATGTGAGTATTTACATAGTATTTAGAATGTAAGCAGACGTTATCTTCTGTATTCAGTTGGTAAACTTGTAGTAAGTTTTAATGTTCAGTTGCAGTTAGGCAAGCGGTATATAAATGTTGGTTTGCTAGGAAAATTCTAGTGTAACTCTAATGTAGCTAGTTATGTGAGTTTATGAATTATGTTGTTGGGGTGGGGTTGTTAATAATACACTGGACCATCTGTGACCAGTGAAGCAGTGGGACCAATCCCAGTGCATTTAGGTCTTAAATTTTACATTTTTACCTGGACTGTGTCTGTCATCGTATATGGTTGACTGGAGATAACAGAGGAACAGCAACAAATTAAAAAAGTGGGGGCTGGGGGGGGGGGGAGACTTGGGTCGGGTTCTTTTGCACACAGCATGTGTATTTGTCGACTCCACTCGCGGTGTTCTATTTGAAATTCTGACGACTCGGGTGACCCGAGTCGCCCGGGTCGTGTTAATCGATTACGGCCCCAGTGGACCATTCCACCCATGGTTAGCGGCCACCCCCAGTGGGACGTTACCTGAGTCCTGGCTGGGCAATCGGAGGTCACTTCTATTCTGACCATGGCCGAATAAACCAAGGAAGGCCCCCGAGGTTTGATGCAACTGTAGAGTTAACCTCCTCATCCTACACTTGGAGCAGAAACTAATCCATCATGATATGCTAAACCTGAGTGTCGTCTGCTTTATTTGGAGTCCCAGGGTCTGAATGATGAGCATTGCCCTGAAGGAACTGAAGCGTTGCATACCTATGATGATGCATTACTAAAAAATCTTTTCTTTTTAGCGGACAAATAAACCCACCGCAATACCCTGTCAGAAATATCTCCAGGGACCCGCTTGATAAATGTGGACTTCATATACCAAAATAGGACGTAGTTCTACTAGAAACCTCCCACCCCGCCGTCCTGATACGAACTTAGATGTTGCAAGGACGTAAAACTTCAAACAACCAACTAGATATTTAATTTGGGGAAACTACTCGATGAGCAGTTAGTGTAGTGGGTGTTTACTTGGCTGCGTTCCATATCTACTAGTAATGCACGTCCTGTGCTTGTAGTTTTATGGCATGTTCCTTATTGCTTGCTCACTCGCTCACTTGGTTGAAAATAAATGAGTTGACTCAAGCAAAGACAATCAGACTTGCTCCCCAGACGGCGCTGTGTACCTATCAGGTTGCACCGTTGCGCACGCGTCGTTCTGAGGTTCGACTCCTAGATTCTCTTTCAAAGTGTGCAGAGCTATTTCCCCCTTTTTTTTCCGAAGCTGCATAATCCGATGAAAATGTCAAATTTTCAAAATTAAAACAATTATCTTGATTTGATTCTACATATCTAAGCAAAATACTGTTGCACTTATTAAGCATTTGTCACCACATCGAAGGGATACTGAATCAAATCAATAGAACCCGTTGCTGCAGAAGCCTATGGTGTCAGAGTTTTGGCGTGCTTGCCAAAATTAATTATAATTTTTCCACTTTAAATATCTCCATTTAAGATACAAGTTACTTCAAAGCAAGGTAGATTATAACGCGCAACCTAATATATTTATCTCAGAAAATGACAGAAACTCCAAAACCATCGGACGATGCAACTTTAATACTTATCCTTAACCACGTTTGAAACAGCAACTGGAGTATTCCAGTCGAAACAATAACATGCCCTATTTCTTTGCTACTAATGTGGACATTCTTTTGAACCCAGAACCTTCAGAATCATTTGTAATTTCTGCTGTTATTAGAACAATGCTATAATTAGACGATATAGAACAGGTGGGGGTTCATTGTTTCAATGTATGGACATCTGTGATCACATGATCTGTGCTATATTTAGAGGATATAGTACAGTTGGGGTTCCATGTTCACTGTATGCTTATGTGTGATCATGAAATCTGTGTCATAGGTCTTACATTATTTATTAATAGATCAATGTATAGCATATGAAATGCTATGTCATTTATACATCACATACATCACGCATGTTGGCGTGTCAACAGGGATAATTTACTGGCGGGAACACAGGCACTACTTTCTCCGCACTATTTTCTTCTACTCTTTACTTCATACTCACCGGTGTCCTGCACTTCACTTTCACGCCAGTCTTCCTCCCTGCAAGTCGCTTCACCCACCCACCCGCCTGCTAAACAAGTAGGTAAGGGGTAGGGGTTGAGGGTTGCTGGTCTGTGCTAGTCGGTTCTTTCATCTTGTTCCTGACCTATCTTCATCTCAACATAACAACATTTAACCAGTCTCATCTCTGATCACTAATCCTTGTTCGATATGCCTGACAACTATCATGATATCATTTACCCCAACTGGTACTCTATACGATACCTCGATAACAACAACTGTCATTCAATTCATGACACGATACACGATACCGATATGTTCTCCAGCCAAGATCGACCTGCCTGCAGGTTATGTTCTCCAGTAAATTTTTGTTATCTCCACTCATGTCTTGTCTTCAGTTTGTTCCCGTATGTAAATTATGCTATTTATGTGAACCACATAATGGAACACAATTAATGTACATACTTATATAATTTTCCAGCGGTACAGTGAGTGCCGGTTAGAGCATGCAGGGGTGGTAGCGCCACCATCGGAGCTGGGGTTGGGGAGGCTGGAGCAGTCGATGACTAGGACAGACTCCATCAGTCCATGGAGCTGAGTGAGTGATGAGGGAAAGGAGGGATATCCTGGGTTATTATACTCATATAATTCTTATACATCATATGAAGAGTTCATGTGCAAAACCCTTTAAACGCCAATTCAAAAATTGATTTCAAATTTGAAAGATTTACCTGAAAGTAATTTTAATTCCCTCTAATCCCTCTAATTCCACATTAATTGTGAAGAACTTGTTATGGAGCAATGATCAAATAAATAGGAATATACAAAAATGACCTTTTTGAAGGTGTGATTCAAATGTTTATTGACATTTTTGGAATGGCGTCTCCAGGGTTTTGTGCATGAACTCATCATATATGTATATGCATATATTATAAATTGTGCTACAGTGAATTAGCGTGCATAAAAAGTACATCATTTTCCATCAACGTGTACTAGAGTGCACATGAGTGCATCACAGTGCATCACAGGGAACTAAGGTGCATCATAGCATTCGAGTGCATCAGAGTGGAACAGAGTGCAGCAGAGTATACCACAGGGCACCAGACCAAATCCCAATGCGCCAGAATATATCAGAATGCATTAGAGTGAATTATCATGCATCAGATTGTATACTAATGCACCAGAATGCATCATCATGCACCAGCTTGCATACTAATGCACCACAATGTACCAGAATGCACTATTGTGAATTCCAATGCATCAGCTTGTATAATAGTGCACCAGAATGCATCAGCATGCACCATATTGCATACTAGTGCACCAGAACGTATCAGAATGCACTAGAGTGAATTCCAATGCAACATATTGTATAATAGTGCACCAGAATGCCTAATAATGCATCATTGCATATTCACCACAATGTACCAGACCTAGGTGTCATGCACATGTATAATATGCCGAACATCAGCATCACCTAGCATCTGTGCACCGCGCTGCATGCATCCTCAGTGTAGTCACCATATGCCAATAACATCTCCACATAATGCACCGAGCACACCACTGCACCATGTTACCTGCCCACCATCCACACCTCCCGCACTCCTCCCCCCATCCCCCGCCCCCTCCCACGCCCCCTCCCCACTACCCCCTCCACATCCATCCGGCCCCCGCGCCGAGCCCCCCCCCCCCCCCCCACACACACACCCGTGCGGATGACCACACTCGTCCTATGATAACAGGGGGTAACGTAAAAGCAAGCAGCCCACATCTCGCGAGACCTCACGAGACGGGAAACTGCCCCGCTCGACCACCCGCTCGCTCATCAGTAACGAGGATCTGTCGACTGCCACCTCCATTTACCCGGCTTTAGCTGCATGCCGGTAAATATTTGACTGGTCAGGCAGTCATCCCGCACGTGTCCTCTGACCCGGAAGCAGTATCCATCTTGGTTCGCTGTGTCAACAACACCGCCCGAATGCTTGTATCTTCAAGCGCGTTGCCATGGTGTTGGGTTTCCCCTCATGGTTCCGCGGCATTTTGTTGTTGTTGTTCGTGGAAATTTGGTGAAGGTTTTCACTTTTTGTGATGTAAAGAAAGGTTGGTTTTGTAGTTTGGTGTTGGGTTCCCCCTCATAGTCCCCACAACATTTGTTGTTGGAAATTTGGTAAAGCCTTCCAGGTTTTGAGGTGTAAAGAAAGGTTGGTTTTGTAGTTTGGTGTTGGGTTCCCCGTCATAGTCAGTCGCACAGCATTTGTTGGTGGAAATTTGGTAAAGGCTTCCAGGTTTTGAGGTGTAAAGAAAGGTTGGTTTTGTAGTTTGGTGTTGGGTTCCCCATCATAGTCAGTCGCACAGCATTTGTTGGTGGAAATTTGGTAAAGGCTTCCAGGTTTTAAGGTGTAAAGAAAGGTTGGCTTTGTAGTTTGGTGTTGGGTTTCCTCTCATGGCCCCGCAACATTCTGTTGTTGTTGTTGGAAATTTGGTAAAGCCTTCCACTATTTGAGATGTAAAGAAAAGTAGTTTTTTTAGTTTGGAGTTGGGTTTCCCCTCATGGCCTCGCACATTCTTTTATTATTTTTTGTTGTTGGAAATTTGGTGAGCGCTTTCAGCCTTGAGATGCATAAAAAGGTTGGTTTTGTAGTTTGGTGGTATTTAGGTACATATACGTTGATTGTCCTTTCTGTCAGTTATCTCAGTTTATTGGGAAGCTGTTTTGTCTACCTACATAATGTTGTGATATAATTTATTCTTCTGAATATAGTCTTTTCGCAGCGTCCTGATGTTGGCCTATCAGCCATGAACAAATACACCTATTTATGTGATATATAATTTATTATATGAGTATAAAGGGGCGGAGCTTCTATTCTGTATGGGTTTTCTGGAACTTGTATTTAATTGCTTGCTATTTATTATTTACATCTTATTTATTTGTGGTATTTGCTGCGGGCCTTAACCCGCTGCAGTAGGCTGCCACCGCCACCGTTTAGGCAGATGCCAGCCAGAGCACGTCAGGATCACATGAGCTCCGACTTTTAAGCTTTTGTTCTGTAGGTAGGGCTGTTTATTGCTCGGCCAATGGGCCTCTGGAAATAAAGGTATGCTTACACCACTCCTCGTCTTGCCTCCTTTTTTGTGTCTCTTATTTCGTAGCCTATTTTATGCAAGCATATGGCAATAAGTGACAAGAGCAATGCAGTCTGTATGATATTCCGTATGTGTACACGTGATCTCAGTCAAGTATAATGAGGCACTAAATCAGACGAGAGTAGAGAGAAAAAACACTAAGCCCAAACCCAAAACAAACAGTACCCCAAAATTGCTTGTTTTTAGCACCCTTCTCCAAAGTTTTCAAAATTTCTCAGTCGAACAAAGCAATTGTAACTCCTTTAACCAGATGAGATGGACGAATGAGTTAGAGCGTCTGTCTCTCGTATTCCTAGATCGTGGGTTCAAACCCTGGTCGAGTCAAACCAATGACGTAAAAATTGATACTTGTCACTTCCTAGCCAGCCGCTCGGCATTATTAAGATACGGCATAGAGCAGCGGAATGAGGAAGACCAATCGTCCACGATTGAAATTTCCCCTGCTTAAACAACTAATGTACAACAACAAAATACTGGGAAAGGGCGTATCATTGAAGTACAGCTTTTATCATTTCAATCAAATGTTGATATTCTTGGGCATGCTTTATATGATGTATTAAAATGTTAATGTGTACAACTTTATTTTTTGTGGGGTGGGGGGAGTCTGGAAAAGTAGGCCTACTATGCTTTGTACGACCGTGAAAATGTTGACAGCTTTAGTGCACAGCAAGTGACATTGTCTGTTAACCATCTGCAAAGGTATGGTGTCATGTAACTTATGTGTAATATATGCACAGGTGGGGGGCAATGATGGAAATATGACCGTCAGTCATGAAACAAACAACAGCACTAAAAACGAATCAAGCCAACAAGTTAGGTCAGGATATAATATTTTCTTTAAAGGCTGGGAGGGCTTGGCAGGGATTCAGGGGATCAGTGTGGTGAATGACGCCATTTAATGCTAATTAGACAACGACACAGCATATTAGTTTAAAGTTGGGTTTAATTTCTTAAGCACCAGCATGCAAGTTTTTGATCAGCACAAAGTTCAATTCAAATAACAGCAGGTTCAATTACAGTGAGGTCAAGAAGCTTTTAACCCTAGCCCTTAACAATGTCATGTAAGCGTGGGTGGGTGGCAATTTTTAGGCTAGTCAGTGTCCTCCTCGTGCCCCCGTCGATGTGAGCTCTCAGCCGCTGGTCCTGGCCTTATATAGGCACAGAATGCGATTAGTTCAGGAATTCGACCACAGATGGCAGATCGATATGATTAGTTACGTAATCAAGTTTTGTATTTTGAAAGTGACTATAGGCGGCGCTAGTGTACAAGGCATAACGCAGTGCGGCCGGTTCTCGATAGGTGGCAGCATAAGGCCTTCTTAGTACTACGAGGCTATGGCTGTGTCCGAATGTCAAATTACCCGTGTTGCCGAACATCACGGACAATTGGGAGAGTGCATGAATTGTGTCAGAGTTTAGTGACTGAGAGGCGGATCAACCAGCCGTTACATTGAGTAGGCTTAGACTAGGGGCCTGCGAGGGAGGAGACCCGAAGAGCATACTAAAAGAAAATGGTTTCATTGAGTGTACTAAAGTTCAGCCTAGGGGTATAGGGTCCTATGACCCTATGGGCCTATGTGCCTATGTGCTTATGGGCCTATGGGCCTATGGGCCTATGGGCCTATGGGTGAAGCTGCACCTAGGTCCCTGGGTGAAGCTAAGACTATGAGTCTGAATTCTGTACTCAATCACTCAATTCTTATTAATCATCCAACTTTTGTCAGCTGAACCGAATGGCCGACTGGGTAAGAACACTGATTACCCATGCGGGAGGTCGTGGGTTCGATCCACCAGCAGAGTCAAACCATGAACTTACAAATTTGACTCTTACTAGTATGACACTCTCACCAGTGTTAGGTTAGGACAACGACAGGTTGGCTCAATGTATAAATAACATGACTGAGTGGGATATCGATTCGTGGTGCTGACAACCTGTTTCTCCCAGTTAGTAACGTCACCATGCATACACACTGTTACAAGTATGCGTTGGAACAAGTCCTGATGGGACCCTTAGATATCTGCTTCTGTATAGTGTCATGGAGGTTACAACAATGGGAAATATTGCCTAGAGGGGTTCTTTCAAATGCATACTTCTTGCAAACTTCTTGCACGCATGCTAACCATTTCACTACCTAGGTTCACTAATGCAATTCCCCTATCCATGTCTACCTGTGTGTGTCGTTGCCTGAGGGGTGAGTGCATACAACTGTGGTAGTAAGGTAAAAACTCGGCCTGCAACAAGAAGGGCCACATGTAGAGACAAGGTAGGACAAGAAGCCGGCAAAGTTCGCCGAAAAACAGTAATCGTCATCTTCGAATAATTTCTGTCCACTAAACAATTATCCGTCGAAAACTCTTCCCAAGAAAACCCCAAAACACTAACATAGAACCTTAAGAAAACAACTAACATAGTAATAAGAATAGAACAAAAATACAATGCCAAGAGGGCCCAAACAAACTAACATATGCTACTAAACGTACCAACAGACTATCTATCTGCTACTGAAATGCAGACAATCAAATAACTTATCAGCAGCTACTACTTGGTAAGACAACACCAACACTACAGCTGGCCAGCTTTGAAAACAAGCCTGGTTACCCGGGCTTACATGCTATGGACAGTATAAATACAGGCTCAATAAAAAAAAAAATCCTGAATTGCCAATTAAGAGAGAAGGCGCACCTAGTGTGATTTTCCTCTACTTCTGACTTCATTCTACAGCAGTTAAAACAACAACAGGATGCAGGAACTATTTTTTTTTTATTCAGTAGTAACTCTTTTCAATGGACAATTCTGCATTCAGAGCAATGTTGCTATGCGATATCAGCTGTCCTATCATCGAAGGGTCAGGCAAATGAAGCAAAAACAGTTTGCAGATTGACAACACAAATTGTCCACATATGGCAAGGGTTTGCCGATCACAGGGGTCGCTGAAGACAAATACTACTGTCGATGGTTGCATTCTCCACACACTAATCTCACCACATTCCGTCTTTGGTAATATCTTCAAAAGGTTAACATAGTGTCGTGGGGGAGATGAAAATAGGACAGTTTGCATCTACAGTAGGACGCGAACCTTGCCATTCAGGGGCTAGCATGCTAATCACTTCACTACCTAGGCTCCCTGATTCAATCACCCTATCTACACACTTTGTGCATGTGGCGCCCAGCAGGAGAGATCAGTGCAGTCTACTACACTCGTCCCCCTCAAATTGTAAGTCTCTTAAATCGGCTATATTCATAAGTCGCTTAATGCTTACAATAACATCCATACAGGCAATGTACCTACATATGCATACGTAGGGTAGGTTCAGCAACCATACAGCATGCAGCTTGTATGGGATGCTGGTCAATGCATGTTCTAGTTCTCGCGAATGCCGCAGATTAAATGGGGGCGCATCATCCTTCCTGAAATACCTGCGCGAGTTCCCAGCAAGGCTGCAGTTGGAGGCGCAGTGGTTGCCATGGCTACTGTGGCCAGTGTGAACGGACGCCTATAAAAGAGTGCAGGAATTCCCACCTTTGCTCACGGCAGCTTCTGATGTTGAGACACATGGCTCAAAATTGTGAACTATATCACATTTAGAACTCTAGTCATTCTGTTCTAGTTTAGTTTTTTTCCCTCATATAGATTTACTCGTCTGAATATAGTATTTTATTTCAGCATCGAAACACGAGTCTTTCGGCCGAGAACAATTATAACTATTTATACCAATCTGTTACAGTAAGACCGCAGTCACACTAGGCTTGCAACCACTTGGCGATCACTTTCGACCAAAGAAAATTGCCAACCAATCACCACCCGATCGCCAACCGATCACCAACCGATCACCAACTGATCGCCAACCGATCGCCAACCGATCGCCAACCAATCGCCGATCAATCGCCAAACGATCGCCAGCCAATCGTCAACCAATCGTCAACCAATCGCCAACCTATAGCCAACCAATTGCCAACCGATCGCCAACCAATCGCCAATCAATCGCCAACCAATTGTCAACTGATTGCAAACTGATCGCCAACCAGTTGCCAACCGATTCTCAACCAATCTCCAACTGATTGATAACCGATTACCCATCGATCGCCAACCAGTCTTCTCCTGGTCTTCAATGGCAGTCGCCAATCCTTTATTTCCCTGCATTTCTTTTCCTTTTGCTCGCAAGGAGGTTGCTGACCGACATGGGGTTTTGTTGTTGTAAGTGGTCGCAAAGCAGTCGCAAGCCTAGTGTGACTGGGGTGTAAGTGATGAAAGCAGCATAGTATGAGCAGGGCTAAACGCAGTGATTCAGAACAATATAATATCTAAATTATTAACTGATATATAATGACAGTTTGTACATATAACTATTTTTTCTCACATGAATGGATTCTCTCTGATCACAGGTACCACTGTATATGTATATATCTCACGATAATCTAGTCTGAAACCGTCCTTAGAGTATGATCACCCCACTTCCAAACTGCCCCTTCAGTGCGAAGCATGGGGCTGTCACATTACGACGTTTCTCGCCAACGCGTGTTGACGTGTGTGAATTTTTGCTGCAACATCGGGATACCTCAGGAAGAGTTATGCGCGCGTTAGGCGCATGTTGGTATTTGTTCATCTATGGCGAGGTCGGCGAGGGTCGGCAGCGCGCGTCAGGAAATCGGCAAAGTTTTGTGCTTGCACAAAACTTTCGACGTGCGACAATGCACGGGTGCTAACATTATGGCGATGTTAGGGGCACATCGAGATAAGTTAAACGTGCTGGAATGACGTTATGCGAACGCTAGGCACACACCGCGCGTGCGTGCGCCAAGCTATTGCTTTGTTGTTTTATGTCCTAGCTATATCTAAGCTCATATCAGGACTGCACGCCAAACTTTGTTGTTTTTTTCCGCACAACGTTCGCTGCACGCTACCAATACGTTGCGCTGACGCTGAAAAGCTTGACGTTTCTCGACGATTAAAAGTGATTTTGCGCATTGGCGGGGTGCCGGCGAGAAGTGTCATAATGTGACAGGGGTATTAGGACGACCTCTAACTTCTAAGACATGCACCTACACACAGACATTGGGCGTAGCTACATTGTCGCACCCTCAACACATACACATTTGTTCCCATACTAAGTTTTTTTCATAGTTATGCACTTTTTAAAATGTTGTGCTTACAATCTTGTAATTTCCTGTAAGCATGTGCAATCAGTTTTGCGCTTGCAAGTAATACATTTCTGGCTACGCCCCTGCCGACTGTGACGTCATCAAGGCACATCTCCTAATTTTAACCTTCAGGCTTTGAAATACCCTACTTTGGTCCTTTAGGTTTTGGACAATGTGTGACGACCAAACATTACCTGTGTTGTGCAGGCAAAATCGATAAAAAAAAGCGAGTTGAAGATGTGACACTAACATCAGTTATCAATCATTGTACAAGATATTAATCGACTAATTCACGATAATCACCCGGCTACTGCTTTGTTTGCATATAATACCGCAAATATACCATTTACACAGTAAATTCCCAGCCACTGCATCAGTTGTTGCCACTGTCATCAGAGAACAGGTTGGCAGTGGAAATCCTTTATAGATCTTTTCCGCAGAGCATGGTGCACAGTTAGCTGCTACCCACATGATTAGTTCTTCCGCTGCCAGCAGAGGGCAGGATAGTGGTGGAAATCCTCTATGATGCATTTCCCAGAGAGCATTCAGTGATGCGCTTTGACCCACAATATTGTTTTTTTCAAATGCCGTGAGAGTGCGAGTTCGGGGTGGAACATATCTAATGCAATGCAATGGCATTTGGAGGTTTATGCTTAGAGTTGCATAGTCCGATGGGTTTTGAGTTTCTGTCATTTTCTGAGATAAACATATTAGGCTGATCGTTATAATCTACCCTACTTTCATTTGAAGTAACTTTGATTTTAAATAGGTAACTTTTGAGATATTTGAAGTGCAAACAAGCAAAATTAGTTTTGGCAAGCTTGCCAAAACTCTGACACCATAGCCTTCTGCAGTAATAGGTTCTATTAAATGGCATCAGTATTCCTTTCTATGTGGTGACAATTGTTTAACAAGTGCACCAGTATTTAAGTTAGATATGTAGAATCAAATTGAGATACTTGTTTTAGTTTTGAAAATTCCGTCCCGGATGTACTTGATGAGTTGCTGCAGTGTGTGGTCCTGTGCTGTCGCGTGTGTAATGTCTGCTAATTCATCCGAGCTGTAGTCTACTGCTGCAACAGACATATGATCATCGTATAAGTTCATTCGTTCAACCTTTGTGGTATGTGCTCTAGACAAGGCATCAGCAAAGAACATGTTGACACCGTTTACATATTCCAACTTTAGATCATAGTTCTGCAATCGTAATCTCATTCTTTGTAACCTGGCCGTTACTGTATGTAGCGGCTTCAACATTATGTTTACGAGGGGCTTGTGATCCGTTTCCACTACGACTTGCTTTCCAAAGATGTAATTGTGAAATTTTGCACAGCCGAAACAGATCGCAAGCATCTCCCTCTCAATAACCGCATAATTCCCTTGGCATTTATTCAGCGCTTTGGATGCCATGCTGACTGGGTGATTATCCTGAAAAAGTGCAGCACCAAGCCCTGTCATTGAAGGGTCTAGCTGCATCTTTAATGGCTTTGCTACCTCATAAAATTTCAGCACCGGCGCTGTTTTCAACAATTCTTTTAATTTTACAAATGCCTCATTCTGCTCATTATCCCAGTGCCAGGTGACATCTTTGGACAGTAAAATTCTTAAGGGCTTAGCGATATCTGAGAGACTTGGAATAAACTTATGTACATATCCCACCATTCCTAAGAACCTCTGTACACCTGCCTTGTCTGTGGGTGTAGGCATCTCCGTAATCGCCTGGACTCGGTCAGGGTTTGGCTTAAGGCCATCACCAGTTAATAAGTGACCCACATACTCTACTTGTGCCCGACACAATTTCCATTTTTCTGGATTCAACTTTAACCCGACTTGTTGTGCCCATTTCAGGACAGACTCTAACTGCTCGTTGTGTTGTTTGATGGTCCCACCGTAAATAAGAATATCATCTGCGACTACGTCTACACCCGGCAGATCCCTTAAGATATTGTCCATTTCTTGTATAAAAATATCCCCGGCCGTTTTGATGCCAAACGGCAGCCGGGCATACCTATACCTCCCCTAAGGCGTATTGAACGTACATAACAACAAGCTAGGCTTGTCTAACCCTATCTGCCAATATCCGCCAATTGATAGCCAAGTTTCCTTTCAAACAGAGGAACCGGCTGTTTCAGTCCTGTTAGCGCCATGTTTGAAGTCGATCCACCACATCTGACACCATGTAGTAAAGTAACAGACGCGAATGCTTAGAAGTCTGAACGCTAAGTGGCGTCTATTCGAATCACCATCCACTACGTCACCTGTGTCACGTGACCCGCCTCGCTGGATTTGGCATGCTCTGCGTACATACACTACAGTGCTAGGACATAAAACACCAACATATCAAATGGATCGAAGAGAAAGTCTGATGCCCACTTATATTCACTCCATCCATAGAGTCTGTTATCATGTATACTTATTTACAGCAAAACCTCTCTAAATCCGACCGACCGACCTTGGGACCGACTTTAGGTGGTCCATTTAGGGAGTTGGTCGGTTTAGGGTGTTAGAATATGGTTACAATGGTATTTTTGGGACCCAAATAAAGCGATCAATATAGGGGAGTGGTCGGTCTGTGGAGGTGGTCGGGTAGAGAGGTTTTACTGTATATGTATATATATATATGTATATATAGATGTATATATGTATGTATATATGTGTATATATGTATATTTGTATAAATATTTCGCCGAGCGAGTGGAAGATTGGCTCCACGCAGGAGCTGGAGTGGTACATGATGGTACTTCACCCCCCACCCGGATAGGGGTATATATATGTATATATATGTATGTATATGATTTGTATAACGCATTATGCGAGTATAAAGGCGCGGAAGGGAATTAACCCCTCTTAATTTTAATTATGTGCTAATTATTGCTAATATTACAATACATACTGTACTGCCTCCTCCATCTCGCGACTGGTGGTGCCACCCCCGGCTGCGCCCGGTATCTGCCTACCCTGAATACATCACTCGCATCTCTAATCAACCACCTCCACAGATCGACCATTCCCCTATATCGATCGCTTTATTTGGGTCCCACCAATACCATTGTAAGGATATTCTAATTTCCTAAGCCGACCACCTCCCTAAATAGTCCACTTAAAGTCGGTCCCATGGTCAGTCGACTTAGAGAGGTTTTACTGTATGTACATATATCTGACTGTGTAGGTATATGCGCATGCTGCAGTTTTTGTGACATGCAAGGAAAGCTCATCACATACCTACGGTCGAGATGAAAGGTAATATTTCGGCAGCATTAACCTGCTAATCTCTGCAACCTTTGCAACAAACAACCTTGTCCCAGAAATGTATTGGACCAGACAAGGTAGCCGCATCGGTGCTTGGCTAGCTTCATGTGCTGGAGGTCAAGGGTTGAAAGCACGACAAAGTCAATCAAGTTCAAATATTGACACTTTTGATTACCGATCCTGGCGCTAATAGCATTACTAGGATAGGGCAATGACTGGCTAGCTCAGTGTCACGATAATCTGACTGAATGGAACATTGGGTTATGCTGCTGGAGGCCTGGTTTTCCAATGGAGCAGCACTATGAAGTCATTAGGAGTGCACACTGTCATAAGTCGGTACCGGTCCTGATGTAACCTCAGATGCTGCTAGGACGTGGAACCCTTAACAAACAAATAAACAGCAATTTAATCCTAACATGAAGAAGTAAATTCCCTGCTTCAGGCAGGGCCTACATGCAGTAATCGATGCTTGATGAGAAACAGGCCCAAGATACCATTCGTGAGTACTATGATGTGAGTAAACCCGGTATGTTGGTCATTATGCTCAGACGTCCACACATGTGCTGAATATAGACAATTACCGCCACCCCCCCCAATCCTGCCTTGGCCCTCCCCAAGTCTCACCAAGGCCTTATGCCAAGTACACACCTACCGTATACGATTCACACACTAAAACTCGCGACTCGACCCGACCCGCTTAAAACTGAAAACGGGCCGATTCATTTTTCGAATCGCGAATCGCAATTGTAATCGGCCCGTTTTAGCCCTAAAACTGAGTTTTTAGTCGCGAATCGCAATCGCTAGGTGTGCGCGGGGAGCGCACACCTAGTGATTTTTGTGTGCGAAACGGGCAGTTTTACATCGTAAACGGTAGGTGGGTGCGGATAAACGGTAGGTGTGTACCTGGCATTAGTCCCCCTAGTCTCCCAAGTTTTCCAAGTCCCCCAATTTTCTAAATTCCCCAAGTTCCCCAAATCCCCCGGGTTCCCCAATTTCTAAACTCCTCCAAGTTTCCGCAAATCCCCGCAATACCCCCCCCCCCCCACCAATGTCCCGCTAATGCCCCTAAGCCGCCCAAGGCCCTTAAAGTTCCTCCAAAGCTCCCCAAGGCCCTCCTAAGGTCTCCAAGGTCCCCCCTAGTCCCCCTTAGTCTCCCCTGGTCTACCACATCCCACAATCTCCATAGGGCCCCATAAGCACCCCACCCCCCACCCCCCATCACCCCCCCCCCTATTAGAAGGATTAGGTAGACATGAACCTCGGCAGAAAGGACACAAACATTGGGGTATCGTTTCTGATTTGTAATCCCCCAAGAGGTTGAGCGCTGGCCATCCTGACCCTGAGGCGCGTGTTGCAGGCTCTTAAATATCCTGCCCTAGCGGGGCGGGTCGGGCATCTAACCACAAGTGGTAGATCAGTGGCCCATTCGTTATAAATAGGCGACCACTTCCCTATGCTATCACTCCACTGTCTCCTGGCCAACGTCCTATGGTAGGAGAGTTACCGCTGTGTGCAAGCATATGTGGGCTCACTTCAACTCTGCTATCGTGTATTCTTACAGATTAACTTACAGATCCTCTTCTGGCTGATCTAGGCCCTATTGGGCCTCTAAGGATAGCTTGTTATGGTGAAAATTAACTCTTTTTGGCACATATATGGATGTCGATGGATCCCTGAAGTCATATAATTGTGGGTGTCCTCTGCAATGTCTATCCTGCCTTCTCTCAAATGCTTCCACCGTTGGGGCTTCAACCACTTCCTGTATGTGTTGTATTGCTTAATTCTAATCTAATCTAATCAATAATTGTAACTAAAATCCTAGCGCAATGATGCATTGCCTTTGTTTGCATTGATCTATTAACTCGACAGGAGCGGAATAGTCAGTTTCAATGATTTATCGACTATTCTCTGGTAGTACATAAACGCATCCGGGCGATTCTTTTTTAATTAAAGATTGCGCTATGACTCTGTGGCTCCTTTCTTGGTATTTTGTTATTCTTTTCTTTCAAAAACTTTATTCAATAGAACCACCGTAGATCAGATGAGATGGCCGAATGAGTTGAGCCATCCGCTTCGTGTTCCGTAAGTGGTGGCACTCGAACCCTGGCTGAGTCAAAACAATGACGTCATAATATATGCTTTTCGTTATCTACCCTTGCTGCTCGGCCTTACTATGAGATGACAAGGCTCATTTTTAGGACAATATCATAATACTTTTCGCTAAATTCTCCCAAAATATATTTCTGAAGACACATAAAGCCATAGATTGCAGCACACTGGATTAGTTTTTAAACGTTGGAATGTGGTTCAAGACAATTATTATTTTGATCAATCGTTATAAGTGTGTGTTTTTCAGTGCATTGGCAATGTCTGAGTGCAACCTAAAGCCCCAGTCACACCTACCCGGATCAGGGGCCGGACGAGCCCAGGACCGTCATCTGGGGTGGTCCATGGCGATCCGGTGTGATCCGTGGCTGGTCCATGGCGATCTGGCCTGATCCATGGCTCGTCTGGCCTCATCCAGGCTCCACCCCGGATGTTTTAAAATGTTAAAAACATCCGGGGCGGTCTGGGGCATGTTGCGATCCGGGCTCGATCCGGCATCGTCTGGGATGATCTGGTGATGGTCCGGGTAGTCCGGGGGTGCTCTGGGGGTAGTCCGTGTACTGTCTGGGGCCACAGTTTAACCCAGATCAGCACCGGACTAGCAAGATAAAGTATGGACCGGTTAGCTCAGTATCAGGATAACGTGACTGAGTGGGATATCCGGTTATTGTTGCAGCACAGCGGCATAATCTCCCCATGGGGCAGGATTATGAAAGTCATCATGAGTGCATACTGTCACAAGTAGGTACCCATCATGATATGACCTTAGATGTTGTTAGGATGTAAAGCTCCAACAAACAAACAAACAAACGAACAGCAATATAAGTAAGGTTATTTGTTTGAAATCAGCCAACCAGATACGAAATGTCAGGCGTGTTGGCCGAATCAGTAGAGTGCAGGAGATCGAGAGTTCAATTCCCGGTTGAGTCAAACCAATGACTTACAAAATTGATACTTGTCGCTTCCTAGTCAGGCACTCGGCATTAATAGCACAGGGCAAGGACTGGTTTTGCTCAGTGTCAGGATAATGTGACTGAGTGGGATATCGGGTCATGGTGCTAGTGGCCTGATTCCCCAATGGAGCAGCACTATAAAGCCACCATGAGTGTGCACTATCACAAGTGGGTACTCATCCTGATGTGACCTTAATTGTTGCTAGGACGCAAAAATCCAACAACCAACAAAGATACGAAAGAGAAAGCTTTAATCGCAGATACCGGCTCGTGTTTGCTGGGCACAAGCGCGTCTGTTCTCCAACTCACGAAAAGGCGTTACACAAAAGGGCACAAAAAGGCATTACACAAAAGGGCATGAAAAGGCATTACACAAAAGGGCATGAAAAGGCATTACACAAAAGGGCACGAAAAGGCATTACACAAAAGGGCACTAAAAGGCATTACACAAAAGGGCACGAAAAGGCATTACACAAAAGGGCATGAAAAGGCATTACACAAAAGGGCATGAAAAGGCACTGCACAAAAAGGCATGAAAAGGCACTACACAAAAGGGCACGAAAAGGCATTACACAAAAGGGCACGAAATGGCATTACACAAAAGTGCACGAAAAGGCATTACACAAAAGGGCACGAAAAGGCATTACACAAAAGGGCACGATGGAGGGATTCGGACTAGTTCCGTTTACGTGGGACACCTCAACTGGCCAAAGAGAACTACTTGACATTTTCTTCTCAGATTACAAAGTAATTACAGACCCACCGTGTTTCCCTGGGGCGACTGTTAATTTCTGAACGCTAACGTATTGAGTGTTTATGTTTATGTCATAGACTCCCCGCACATGCGCATTGCCTACCTGTTCGGCTGGAATAATCAGGAGGCATAAGCCGGTTGGTAGGTTGTAAAACCCCAACAAACAAGCAGCAATATAGTTTTTGGTTGTTGGAGGTTTCCGTCCTGGCAATATCTATGGTCATATCAGGGTGGGTACCGACTTGTGACAGGGCACACTCATGGGAACTTTATAGTGCTGTCCCACTGGGAAATCAGGCTGCCAGCACCAAGGTCCGATATCCCACTCAGTCACAGTATCCTGACACTGAGCTAACCAGTCCTTGCCTTATCCTAGTAATGCTGAGTGCCAGGCTAGGAAGTGACAAGTATCAGTGTTGTACTTGTAAGTCATTGGTTTGATTGGACCGGGAATTAAACTCCCGATCTCCCGTACGGGAGGCCGGTGCTCTACCAATTCGGCCATCGCATCAGGTAGCCTTATATTTGTTTGTTTGTTGTTGTTTTACGTCGTTGCAACATCTGAGGTCATATCAGGACGGCGTAGCCTTATATTGTGCATGCCTGTAAAATCCAGCAAATAAGCAAACTAAACCAAATGATGCACTAGCAGAACCGCAGCTTGCCTTAGTGGGTGGGGTGGGTGGTGTGGGGGGGGAGGGGAACTTCCCCCCCCCCCGTTCCCCTCCATAAAAAAAACCCTCCAAAATGCCACTATATAACCTCCCTGAAATGGCTGGAAATGGCATTTCAGGGCTTCTAGATTAAAACAGTTTCTGCATAGCCATACCCCTAGAACCCACTAGTGCATCGCACATTTAGCACTCATTCATTCCAAGAAATTACTACCCCCCCCCCCCCCCCCCCCCCCCCCACAAACAAATCTGCCAATGCAAACAGAAATTCCTAGCTACGGCTATGTACTAGACAGACCCATTGATGCTCAATTCTTCAGATCTTCGACTGGATGCGGTGGCCGAATTGGTAGAGCACAGGTATCCCAATGCGGGAGATCGGGAGTTTGATTCCCAGTTGAGTCAAACCAATGACTTGCAACATTGATAGTTGTCGCTTCCTAGCCTGGCACTCAGCATTAATGGCATAGGACAAGGACTGGTTAGCTCAGTGTTAGGATAATGTGACTGAGTGGGATATTGGGTCATGTTGGTGGTATAATTTCCCAGTGGGGCAGCACTATAAAGTCACCATGAGTGTGCACTGTCACAAGTTGGTACCCATGCTGATATGACATTAGATATTGCCAGGACATAAAATTCCAACAACCAACCAACCAATCTTCAGTTCTTTGCAATATTCAGGCCGCGAATGTTGACGACCGACGACTCGCGTTCCACCATGCGGGAAAAAATTACCTGATTCCCTTTCATGTGTTTCGCCACCTATCGATTAGTAGAAGAACTAAGCAGGCTTCTCTGATGACCGTGACAGGGATACCGTCTGTTTTCTTTACGCCATCCATACCTCATCAGCTCTGTCCGTATTGTCAGCGCTTAGATGATGCGCCTGTCTAGACCTATTGCCATAATGGTAGACGGGGTGGTGTTAGACTTCAAGTAAGGGGGAAAGAATGGTCACATTATACAAGTCTCTGATAAGACTGCACCTGGAGTTTGCAAATCAAGTTTGGGCTCCTCATCTGGTTAAGCACATTGTAGCTATGGAAAAAGTACAACATTGCACAACAAGGATGATTCCAGAACTGGGAGAGATGGCATATGAAGATCAGCTGAGGAGAGTTAAACTACCAACGTTGTCATATCGTCGTATCAGTGGAGATAAAATAGAGACTTATAAGATTAATACTGGAGCCTATGACAGGGATGTCACAACAGGTTTGTTCAACCTCAGAATAGACAGCAACACCAGAGGCCAGTGGCATAAGATCTTCAAGGAGAGGCCCAGACTTGAGGCCAGGAAACACTCATTTTTCTTTCGAGTGACAGATCCGTGGAAAGCCTTCCTGACCAAGGCCAATTATAAAAAAAATCTTACTAAATTATTTCATTATTCCATTTATTTGTTATATCCTTCAAGATTAATAATTCTATAAAATATAGGAATATTCGCTCTGAGTCTATTACTGGGAAGTCCACTTTAACAATTGCCCATTTAAAACAGTAGAGGTCAGTTTTCTGCTGACCTATTCTAATCTACATTTAAATTACATTTGTTGGCCTCAGCCCACATGCTGATCTGAGCCTTCGCGCTGAAGTAGCAATAGAAAATTCGCTAACACGGACCCATTGAAGGCAAGTCTAATTGCATTGCCACATTTCATCACTTTATTCCCCCCCTCCTTCCCCCCCCCCCTCCTCCCCATGTACTTGTTCTGGTGTCTTCGAATCTGTGTTTAGCCTTTAACCTTTCGACACAAAGGCAGTGTATGTGTCAGCGCTTTCTGTATTCTGAATTACTCATCCATAAAAATAGATTACATTTCATCTATTATCACAAAGGAACTCGGCTTAGACTGTTCCTTTCGAGAACATCCTTCAGAGAAAATGTAAATGAAGTAACTAAGTAGACTTGTTGTAATTCACGAAAGGCTGAGAGAGTGTGTGGGTATACTGGTTTTTAGTTTAAAGCATGATAGAGAGAAGCGCTTAGGTCCAAATGAGCATTATGTAACATCAATCAATCAGTTTGGGGTCATCAAAGGTCAACGGTCACGGTCAAGGTTCAAGGACAAAGTTCAAGGTTAAGAAATGCCAAGGGCAGGTGGGCAGGGCTCGAACCCTCAACCCTACCCATCAAGTGTCTTCTCAGCAGCATGGGTCGGCAGGGGAAGGAAGGGTAGGCATTCTCGTGTCGGGTAGTTAGGCAGTTGTGTTGTTTGAACCTGGCGGGGTTTGGTCACGTGACCCTTTCGGCGGGAAATTTGACTCCCGGGAGGATGGAGCCGTTGCGGCCCTGGAGGCTGTGACCGGCCGCTAGTTCGGGGCAGATCCGCCAGACGGTGTGGGGGAGCCGAGCCGGTAGGTATTAGTTCCAGTGTTTCCCTGTAGATGGCACCTCCATAGCCATTCGTGTTGGCCCAGCGCCACCCCGTGAATTACGCATGTTAGGACTAACATGTACAATATCACAGACATCCCACATGATCCCCAATGAAAGTACTGCGCACGCAGGAAATATACTACCTTTCTGGCAAATCATGCACATTGAGCTTCTATCGTCAAGATGAATTCTTGCCACTCCCACCAGAGGGCGGATTGGTGATGGACATCCTCTGAAAGAGCTCTTCTACAGAGAAGGCTGCAAATTGAGCTGCTACCCACAACATTAGTTCTAATCACTCTCACCAGAGGGCAGGTTTCTAGTAGAAACCCCCTATGAGAACTATTCCACAGAGCATTCTGCACAATGAACTGTCACCCACAACATTAGTTCTAACCACTGTCACCAGAGGGCAGGTTTGTAGTAGAAACCCTCTATTAGAACCATTCGACTGAGCATGCTGCACAGTGAATTACTAGCCACACCATTAGTTCTAACCATTGCTACCAGAGGGCAGGCTGGGGGTGGAAATCATTTATTTATGTAGACATGCAGAAATATGAAAACTAATAAAGGAAGTAAAATGCAGCATATAATAGGAATAAAGGAGTAAGTTTGAAGCAAACTTGCATAATAATACTTCAAATAATACCTTCAACATTCCCATTATCCACATTATCCCACAGTCATATTATCCTGACACTGAGCCAACCAGTCCTTGTCCTATTCTAGTGATGCCGAGCAGCAGGCTAGGTAGCTACAAGTATCAATTTTAAAATTCATTGGTTTGACTCGGCTCGGATTCGAACTCCTGACCTTCCACATGGGAAACCTGCGCTCTACCGATTCGACTACCGCATCCGGTAGGAAAACTAACAAAGGAGGTCAAATGCAATATATCATATAAATAAGTTTGAAGGAAACTTGCTTCATACTACCCAAAATAATACCTTCAACATTTCTCAATTTGTATCGACCTGCAGTTCTTTTTAAAATTTGTTTAAATTCTTAAGTTTTTTTTATTGAGGCTGTATTTATACTGTCCATAGCATATAAGCCTGGGTATTCAGGCTTGTTTTCAATGCTGGCCAGCTGTAGTGTTGGTGTTATTTTATCACACGGTAGCTGCTGATAAGGTATTTGAGTGCCTGCATTTCAGTAGCAGATAAATAGTTGGTTGGTCTGATTAGTAATCTATGTTAATTTTTTTGGATTTTCTTTGGCATATATGTGTTTTAGTTTATCTACTCTTACTACTAGACTAGCCTACTCCTACATACATATCATAGGCTTGTACATAGCTGTGTGGTGTGCTATCTGGCTCCTTTTTTTCACCAAAGCTCGTGCATGACCTTACACATTTTGGAGCATGAACAACCTCTCTCATTTTTACTAGCGCCGACAGTTAAGAAAGGTTCGATTGTATATAATTTCATATACATGAAGTTGCAAATGCATGTATATATAAAATTAGGCTACGCTCTGGAAGACAAAGAACAACATGGGTATGGATTGATCAGTTTAATACTAGTCTCTGGCTAGGCTCACTGCCTAACCGGTTACAAAGCTTGAAAATCCGGTGCCGAATAGAGGGGCGCATGGCACGAACACGCGGTGGCGCTGCAGTAGCGGGTGGAGGGATCGATCCCATCAGGCCATATTAGGCCAAACCAACTTAATTTTTGTTGTACACGCGAATAACCTACTGGGCAGTAATAATTCAAACAATAATCGGAGATGAGCCGCTCTGCCTTTTTATACATTGATAAGTGATTATCCTATCTATATATATATATATATATATGAAGTTGCATACAATGACCACCCTTATGAAATGGATTTATACTTTAGTAGCGTTCAATATTTTGTCCCGAGTGTCTAGGAGGGAGCAAGGCATAAATCGAGGAGACTAATTAGATCGTGACTGTTGAAGCACAATTGGTAATAGGTTTGTAACTTCACAGGATGTTGAATATACTATCTGGAATTAAAAGTACTTCTTTGGAAAATTAGAGACATGTAAGAGCCTAATTCCAATGCAAGCAACCAGGCACCGTGGCCGAATCGGTAGAGCGCTGGCCTCGTGTGCGGGAGATCAGGAGTTTGGTTCCCGGTCGAGTGAACCCAATGACTTATACAATTGATACTTGTCGCATCCTAGCCAGGCGCTTGACATTAATAGGATAGGGCAAGGACTGGTTAGCGCAGTGTCAGCATAATGTGACTGAGTGGGATATTGTGTCATGGTGCCGGTGGCCTGATTTCCCAGCAGGGCAGTGGTATAAAGTATCCATGAGTGCGCACTGTCACAAGTCGGTGCCTGCCCTGATATGACCTTAGATGTTGCCAGGACGTAAAACTCCAACAACCAACCAATGCGAGTAATGCTTCCATCGTTGAAGCAAGTATGTGGGCGTATAATACAGCTTATTTCCATAGCAGTTACAATGTTGTTTATTTGTCCAGCCGTCATAATGAACAAGAGATCCGGCCACTCAGACTAGTGTTAGAGCCATAGCCAGAGTCAGTTTTACTCATTTTATTCATGTTTTTTATTTATACCCTATGGTTAATAACATTTGAAATGGGAAGGGTTAATCAGACATTGGTTATATATTTCTTTGAAACAAGTTTTTGTTGACATATTTGACATTTTAATATTTAGAACAAGAATTACTTCTGTCTAATCAACAATGGTGATGTAAACATCAGCCTGTAAAGTGACTGAAATTGTATGTGTCTTAGCTCAAAATGCTTAATTATGGAGAGTTGTGTCTTAAACACATTCATTATATTATTATATTGCATCCATCCATCAATGTTTGTGCCAAATTGTTATGTATTTTGATTAATTTTGAATAAAATTGAAGTTTTACCCTATGCATATCAGCAAACTCAATGGCCGTATGCCTTTGCTTTGCTGCCAACGTCGTTTTCAGCGCATGCGCAGTCGGAACGGTGATCTTGTCTATTCACCAACTCTATGCCAATATAGATAAACGCTGCACACTGAAACCAGGGCCTCCACAAGCTACTTTATAGTTTATTCACGCCTAAGCAGTTTTGACTTGGATTAGGCAGGGCTGTAATTCCCTATTCCAGGTGGGAGTGGGGGGGAGGGGTGGTCCCTATTTTATCTATAGCTTAAGGAAGTAAAAGTGGCAACAAGGTTTCCGTAGGTGTACCTGCCGAAGGATTATTACCGAACTGGCTGCTGACTGCCGACGCGCGCGTTTTCAATATCAGAGGTCATGGGTTTCATGGGTTTCATGGGTTTCATGGGTTTCATGGGTTTCATGGGGTTAATTCCCTTTCATTGAAATAGCTATTTTGGAAGTGAAACACATGATTTCTACCATCAACCCACATCCTCTGATGGCAGTGGTTAAGAATTCGTATTCTGAGCACTGCTGAGTAGGACTTTAGGACTAACGCATTGGCTAGAACCCAGACCGTTTAATCATATTATTTTGCGCCCTAGCAACATCTAAGTTCATATCAGGACAGGTACCGACTTGTGAGAGTGCACACTTATGGCGGCGACTATATAATGCTGCCCCACTGGAAGACCAGGCTGCCGGAACCATGACCCGACACCCCCACACAGTCACATTGTCGATGTTGATTTCAACATGGGTAATTTAACCCGCAAGAAAAAGTACATACTTAATATGGAGGTGACTACTGGCGCCATCTATAAAGTCTTTCTTATTAATAATGCTCCGACTGTGGCGCCATCTTCTGTAAATTGGCATAACGAGATGCAACCCAGTTTCATTACAGACACTTCGACCAGAGCATTTCGATAGACAGGACGTGTTCTCTCCTTTGGATTTTAAAAGATTCGACAAGATGCCGGTTCGAAAGCACACACGATTCAAAGATCGAGACAGGAGACTCTGCAAGAACATGCCGTTAAACCCTAACAAAAAACATTAAGGTAGGACGACCTCAGTGGCAGTACTTGATAAATTAGACAAAATATGTTCGTGTTGGTCAAACAAAAGATCGGCGTGAGCCCTGGACAGACGAAAAAAATCAACGCACGGATGCGGGGATCGAGCTACGGACGTCGGATTAACTGTGGCCTGGTTACTATACACAACGGATGGTCGATGTCAGTGACGGGATTGATGCTTGGATCGTTCGGCTTCAAAAATGCGACTGTCGTGTTTGCAGTCGACTATGCCATGGAAATGACTTGTGACGTCATGCCACATGGAGGCGCCCATGACGGCATGCTCGATTCTTCACGACATTGTCTGATTGGATCGACACGCTTCATTCACCTTTGCTTCAGTCAGCTGCTGCTTCTGGCCGTACCTGACGTCCTGTGCACGATTTTTGAAGACCGTGAGTTTTTAATCGTACCACTTGGGTTCGAATCTTATTCGTTCCCAGATATTCTAACATCTGACCTACTTCAGAGGTAGGCCACGAGGATGTTCTGGAAAAAGTGGGTGCTCCTCCGGGAACGGGGGATTTCATCTAACATCCTGACATTCGCAATACGGCTTAACATCGCCGATTACGCCCATACTCTTACACCATGCTATCACCCTACTAGGTACAACAAAAAGACGTTGGATTAATGTGGCTTGGCTGCTTGGCCATGCCGTGTGAGGCGGCCATCATACCTTCTAATCTATCATGACAGGGATGGCCAGTTCCTCCGACTATCCACCCTAGTCACCAACATTCGTCAAACACCACAGGTAGTCATACTGCCTATACCTGATTTAACAAGTTGGTGCTTCTACAGGAACAGGTGATTTCATCTAGCAGCCTCAGCTACCGCCAACATGGCCTCATATAACAATCAAAGGCACACATATCTGTGAGTTTCTTTTCATCTACCACTCTACGCAACATATATGTTTGGGTTGCTCCTACTCTCGCCGGTGGCCATAGCACCAAAGCAATTCTCAATCATGCAGCGTGCGTTATACAGACCAGTGGCAGCTGTGATCATTAATGTCACTGCCCTATGAGGCCTGCACATCAAGAGCTCATGCTTGGGCTGGTCCTACTCAGCCACCAAAGATAAACGGCCATCGCCACAACTAAATATCATCCTACAGGGGTGGGTTATGATGTTTCGACATAGGCGCATACCTCCCCCACACTCATATAGACGATTTAGATAAGGCCCGCACATTAAAGAGCTCATGCTCGGGCTGGCGCTACTCAGTCACCAAACGGACAAGTAGACATAGCCAACAGGGTGGCATCAACTATTACTGCCCAGATGGATTAGTACACCCATACGGGAGAGGTTCCTAGTCACTGCTCTGACCCCAGGGGTCACACAGGTGTCGATCTGGGTCAATCTCACCCATCACCAAGACACTGACTGCTGGGCTCCTTCCAGGATGGCCCATAAGGACGTTCTGGGCCGTCATGGCATTCCTCCAGAACCTGACACTGCTATCACTGCTCTGATCATAGGGGCACTTCACATGGGGACTCTATGGGAAGTACTCTCTCTTGGTGCAATGTCGGGCCATCTGAGGTCCAGTCTTCCAGTGGGCACGCACTGTAGCCTTATCCGTATGACAATACCATCGTTAACTCTAAGATATCATTGAGGAGTTTAACTCAAAGCATGCATCATCGCATCACTGGAGAACCTCGCCGAAGGTCGGGTGGTTCCATATGTTGCAGGGTGTATGGGCTCCACTACTAACCGCCGTCACCCACAACCACATATTATAACCTGGGATTCGACTGCATTATTTTGCCTTTCTTCCCAGATTATCCACAATACCACACCAGTGCCTCTGACACCCCATAGCCGGCCTCCCGGCTGTACATGGACAATAAGGTACTGCACAGCAACTTCACGACATCTGGTGGCCTCCATGGTCACTCAGGTCGTGCGAGGATCTGAGGCTAACACTCCTGGGCATCAGTGTCCGTGTCGTCATCCAAGACACCATTCAACTCATCGTCTCCTAGAGACATCGCATTCCAGGAACCCTGGTTCACCTTCTGCCCAGCACCTGCTCAGGGCGAGTATGTGTCCGGGACACCACATTGGCATGACGGCCGGCCTTCTTGACTCATGTGGCTACCACTCACATGTTCGTGGATTAATTTAAATCATAACACTGGCCCTGTCCGTGGCAGGCCACCTAGCACACAGTGCTTTCAATCATAATACTAGCCCTGTCCATGGCGGGCCACTTAGCGCCCTGTGCTTTCAATCATAAGACTAGCCCTGTCCGTGGCAGGCCATTTAGCACCCGGTGCTATAATGCTACACACTATGCGTTCAACTCTCCATAGTTCTGCCTCCAAGGGTCATCGAGGCATGACGTAAGACAATGGTCACTGGACCTCTGCTGCTGTCTCAACATACAACATCCAGTCTCAGCTTCCAGGCACTTGTGCTATATTTTTGGCTACGTTCCTGAAATCCTCGAAATCTTAATAAATCAAACATCTCATGGCTTAAATGTAACAAAGAAATAGTAAGAATAAATGCCACTTTATACTGTACTTATCTTGCGTTGGTTGAATTGTCGATGTTGATTTCAACATAGGTAATTTAACCAGCAAGAAAAAGTACATACTTAATATGGAGGCGACTACTGGCGCCATCTATAAAGTCTTTCTTATTAATAATTCTCCGACTGTGGCGCCATCTTCTGTAAATTGGCATAACGAGTTGCGACCCAGTTTCATTATAGACACTTCGACCGGAGCATTTCGATCGACAGGACGTGTTCTCTCCTTTGGATTTGCCGTCCCTCCCACCCAAACTACAAGTGACATTCATAGGGCTATGTGCCTGAAATCCTGGAAATCTTAATAAATCAAACATCTCATGGCTTAAATGTAACAACGAAATAGTAAGAATAAATGCCACTTTATACTGTACTTGTCTTGCGTGGGTTGAATTATCCTGAGACAGTGCTAACCAGTCCTTGTCCTCTCCTATTAATGCCAAGCTTCAGGCTAGGGAGCGACAAGTATCAGTTTTATAAGTCATTGGTTTGACTCGGCTGGGAATTGAACTCCCGACCTGCCGCACCGGAAGCCTGCGCATGCTCCATAGGAGTTGTCCATAGCTACACACAGGGCCATATTAACAAGCTCCTGCGGCCTGTTGATAGTGTTCCAGCTCTGTATGGGCACGCCCTATTTGACAGTGGCGCCACCCCTCACCTTGCGGACAGAGGTAGAAGTACGACAGGCAATCATGGCGGCACTTGTCTGAGTGTGTGTTCGGTAAGCAGGCCAATGGAACACACTGCTAGAGATGCTACCTACCACACACAGGCGTCAAGAGAATGAAATAAACCTCAAAAACAAAACTACACCGACTTAATAATATAAATAATATAAATATTATAAATGAATACTGTTGACTTGAGCCCACTATAGAACTGGTCCAATGATTGAGACCAGATATATATATATATATATATATATATATATATATATACACATCAATTACGATGCAGCTATAAAATGCATGTTTGCACTATCGATTGGCCTATATCTATTACAATCCCGCTATAAGATCCATATTTGCACTATCAACTGACCTACACCTATTACAATGCATAAGATGCATATTTGCACTATCAACTGGCCTATGCCTATTACAATGCCACGGTAAGATGCATATTTGCATTATCAACTGGCCTATGCCTATTACAATACCACTAAAAGATGCATATTTGCACTATCGACTGGCCTACCCTATTACAATGCCGCTATTCGATGCATATTTGCACTATCAACTGGCCTACACCTATTCCAATACCACTAAAAGATGCATATTTTCACTATCGACTGGCCTATGCCTAATAGAATGCCACCATAAGATGCATATTTACGCTATCTAACAGTGGGTGTTTTCAAGCTGGGAGACCATTTCCTGTTAGGGTGAACAGATCTGTGCAGCTGCGTCCTGCCATAACAAGCAGTTGACTCGGTGTTGCGGTTTCCGAGGCACACCAGTTTGCCAGGGACACATCCATTCAAATGCATTGTCAACGGCCGTGAGCAAATCTTCATACAGAAAAAGTCAAATATCTCTCAAATTACACCACCTAGAAACAAATCGCTTGGTACACCTATAGAAAACATCTTTACCATAAAGATTATATTAAATTTATAAGGTTAGGGTTCTTGATTTCTATTAATTTTGAATAAAACTAATGTTTTGCACTGGGCGTACCGTCAAACTCAAGGCATTGTCAATGGTCGTGAGCAATCTTCATACACAAAATACAGAAAAAGTGAAATATCTCTAAAACGACACCACCTAGAAGCAAATCGCTTGGTACACATATAGAAAACATGTTTACCAAAAACATCACACCAGATAGACATGCAAGATGGGTGGTTGTTGGAGTTCTACGTCCTGGCAACATATAATGTCATATCAGGACGGATACCGACTTGTGACAGGGCGCATTCATGGTGACTTCATAATTCTGCCCCACTGGGAAATCAGGCCGCCGGCACCATGAACCGATATCTCGCTCAGTCACATTATCCTGACACTGAGCTAACCAGTCGACGTACAAGATGAACGAGGGCATTGAGATATGGTAGGAGAAGTCAATAAAGACCAGGCATGGTGGCCTAATCGGTAGACCACGGGCCTCGCATGCGGAAGATCAGGAGTTTAGTTCCCTGTCGAGTCAAACCAATGACTTTAAAATTGATACTTGTTGCTTCCTAGCCTGGCACTTGGCATTAATAGGATAAGGCAAGGACTGGTTAGCTCAGTGTCAGGATAATGTGACTGAGTGTGATATCCGGTCATGGTGCTGGCAGCCTGATTTCCCAGTGAGGAAGTACTATAAAGTCGCCATGAATGCATGCTGTCACAAGTCGGTACCCATCCTGATATGACCTTAGATGTTGCCAGGATGTAAAATTCCAACAACCAACCCAGTCAATAAGGTCAAATCAGCGGCTTAGTATCAGAGTGACCGGAAGTGGTTAATCTGGCACATGTTGGGGGCTTTATATATACAAGTATGCATAACATAGCGGGACCAGATGGGGTGACCGAATGAGTTGAGCATGTGCCTCCTGTTTTGGTAGGTCGTGGGATTTGAACCTCTGAGATTGAACCCTTGCTGAGTCAAACCAATGAGTTGAGCACCCGTCTTCCATTTCGGTAGGTTCTGGGATTCAAACACTAGCTAAGTCAAATAAAAGATTACAAATTGATACTTGTCGCTACATAGCCTGGTGTTCGTGGGCATTACTAGGATAGGGCAAGGATATGTGGAATGAGGAAGGCTACACACATACTCCCCCACCAACACACCCACATGACCCAGAACCCACACCCATACTCCCCACACCGACACACCCACATCCACACACCCGCATACCCACCCACCCACACATATGCGGATGCCTCATCCTTCTCCTGCCTAGGCACAATGCACCCCAATCCTCCCACCCCTACAGCCATACGGCAGTCCAAAGATTTGCACAGGTCGCTGTCGAATGAAATACAAATACTATGATCACACCCCTGCGGGGTAGTCATCAGATCTCAAAGCGAGGCTCCTGAGAAGGTAAACATGGCGTCTCGGAACCTAAAGGGGGAAACGCTGTAGTGTGTTCACAATTCTTCTGCGACTGCATCGAATTAATCCCACTAGGATTACTATCCAGCAAAGGGACATCAGCTGTTCATCTACGTGTAGGGGTCGGGATGGTGCAGTGTTTGTTGTATTAATGAAGAAGGCGTCATCATCAGTATTATTACGAAATAGCACAAGCATATGGGCACTTTTCTTCCTTTACACAAAATACTAGTTATTTAGTAAAACAGCACAGGGGTCATTCATGGACATATGATTCTAGGATTGACATTGATGATGTTGGCAGGACATACAACTCCAACAACCAGCCAACATAATATGAGACTGACAATGTGGGCACCAGGTGGAGGGTGGAGGTGAGCGCAGGAGGCGCCACCATTCTGATATGACCACATATATTGCCAAGACATAAAACCCCAACAAACAAGCTGAATGATTGAAATATTTGAAGTTGTAGTTGTTCTAATATCGAAAGAATACTACATCATACTATCATCATCATCATAATCATCATAATCATCAATTCCTTAAAGTTGCATAGTCCGATGGTTTTGAGTTTCTCTCATTTTCTGAGATAAACATATTAGGTTGTTCATTATAATCTACCTTACTTTAGTTTGAAGTAACTTTTATTCTAAATCGCAAACTTTTGAGATGTTTGAAATGGAAACATGCTAAATTAATGTTGGCAAGCTTGCCAAAGCTCTATCACCATAGGCTTCTGCAGTAACAGGTTCTATTAATTGACTCAGTGTTCTCTTCTATGTGCCAGTAAATGTTTACTAAGTGCATCAGTATCTAAAGTAGATATGTAGAATCAAATCTAGATAATTGTTTTGGTTTTGAAATTTTGATGTTTTCATCGGACTATGTAGCTTTATCTATGAGGGTAGTTGGGGCACCACCGATGACTTTGCAACCAGCTTTCTTCATTTCCCCCTGTTCTCCCCTGCCCTCTTGTACTTTACCAAACTCCAGGCCTGTCCTTACCCTGATGTTGTCTTACCACCTCTTCCTGTGTCCGCCTTGTCTTCTTCCTTCTTAGAAGACCAGACGGGATGGCCGAATGAGTTAGAGCGTCCGTCTTCCATGTTGGTGGATCGTAGGGTCGTGGGTTCGAACCCTGGTCGAGTCAAACCGATGACTTAAACATTGATACTTGTCACTTCCTAGCCTGGTGCTCGGCATTATTAGGATAAGGCAAGGACTGGTTGGCTCAGTGTGAGGATAATGTGACTGAGTGGGATATCAGGTCATGGTGCTGGCAGCCTGGTCTTGCAGTGGGGCAGCACTATAAAGTCGCCATGAGTGCGCACTGTCACAAGTTGGTACCCGTCCTGATATGACCTTAGATGTTGCTAGGACGTAAGACAACAACAGACAAACAAACAAATCCTTCTTAGAATATTCAACGAATACTCCCCCGTGCTCCCTGGGTGCTGGTCTATAATTTATTGCTTTAATCATATTATGTTGGCTGGTTTTTGGAGTTTTATGTCCTCCCAACATCTAAAGTCATATCAGGACGGGGTTATAATATGTCACTCTGAAAATAAACGTTGCATTGTGCTTTTTTTTTTTTTAATGTGTGTGCCACGCAGGGGTGTATGTGTTTATTGGGTGGGGATGGTAGGACTTGGTCATGAAAAATGGCATTTAGATTTTCTTTTTCTTAAGACAAAAAAAAGAGAGAAGTCAGTTATCTCTGTTTCCATTGTGAATTGCTCCACTTTGAAATCTAAGGTGGGTGGCACACCTTCGTAATGCCCCAATTTAAAAAAGGTTAGTGTTCTCTAGAGGTCATTTCCATTGCAACCCCGCGTGGCGGTAAATGCGATTTGTTGCTGCCCTGCCCGGCACGCTGCCTGGCAACTTAGTCTTAAAGTGCTGATAGTCCAGCCTTGAAGGCATGTCTAATTACATTGCTGAAGTTCAGTCTCCTTATGCCACCATTAACAAGTTTTCCTTGCCGACGTGTCCTCTTAAAGACCGCCATACACGTAGCGACAACTTTACCAACTTTCATGTTGCTCCATTGATCAACAATAACAAAAATTCCGCCTTTAATATATATATATATATATTTTTTTTTTTAGTGTAGATTAATTTATTAAAATTGCATAGTCCCGATGGTTTTGAGATACGGTCATTTTTTCTGGGATAAATATAAATATTAAATTGACTATTATTATCTAGCTGACTTTAACTTGAAGTAACTTTTATTTTAAATGGCTAACTTTAAAGATATGTTATGTGTAAACAGGCCAAATTAATACAATTCTGACACCATAGGCTCATGCAGAAACAGGTTTAAAAATAAATATATATATTTTTTTAAATTTTCTTTTTTTACTAAATGTATTTTATTCAGCGAATAATGTCTTTTGTCAGCGCCAGAGCACTGGTCTTCCGGCTCAGTATGCCCTTCTATATGGCAACAAATGCTTAATGAGTGCATCGGTATCTAAGTTCGATATGTAGAATGACATGTAGCTGAATGTTTTGGTTTAAAAAATCTGATGCTTCATCAGACTTTAAGCAGGGGAAATTTGTCGATTTGGTAAAGACATTATTGACCTATATATATATATCTATTGCATAAATATCGACCTCATATTTTTGTTTGTAGTTTGGTTGTACTAGTACAATTTGGCTGGAACTAATTTGTGTTTTCAACAGTTCTAATCGAACTAGTTTTTTGTTGTTGGTAAATATTTTTATTCATCTGAATACATATTTTGTCAGCGCCGGGGCACTGGTCTTCCAGCCGTCGGAGTGGTCGCATTTCATCTGTACATAGTGGAAGTGGAATGTGTTGCATTGTGTGCAGCACAACCCATTCTGAACATAAAAAGAAAGTGGGGGAGCAGCCTATGCTGCATAGTGTACAGCATATGTACTCAGCATATGCACTCAACATACTCCACAATATCGGATTAGAGAGTTGGCGCAAGAAACAGTAACAATACATGGATTCAAAATTACAGTCTACTGGAAAATTAAAGCCACAACATAGAGTTAGTTTGTTTGTTGTTGTTTCACGTCCTAGCAATATCCAAGATCAAATCAGGAGGAGCTAGGAGATGGCATGCAAATATGCAGAAATATTCTCTCTTTTTATGATTAAATTAATCTCACCTCATAATTTTTTATTTGTTAAAATCTCAGTAACAACTAGGGCTTCCTGCTATCAGGCTGTGCTTTGTTGGTTTGTTAGGGTTTAACATCGTGGCAACATCTGATGTTATATTAGGATGCGCACCGACTTGTGCCAATGCACACTCATGGCGACTTTATAGTGCTGCTTAACTTGGAGACCAGGCCGCTGGCATCATGACCAGATTTTCCACCCGGTTTTCCACGCAGTCACATTATCTTGATATTGAGCTAATCAGTCCTTGCGCTACCCTAGTTTTTTTTAATTTATAATTTTTTTAATTTAGGCTGTATTTATACTGTCCATAGCATATAAGCCTGGGTATTCATGCTTGTTTTCAATGATAGCCAGCTGTAGTGTTGGGGTTGTCTTATCACACAGTATCTGCTGATAAGGTATTTGATTCCCTGTATTTCAGTAGCAGATAGATAGTTGGTTGGTCTGGTTAGTAGTGTATGTTAATTTTTTTGGATTTTCTTGGCATATATGTGCTTTATTTTTTCTACTCTTATTACTAGACTAGCCTACTCCTATTTACATATCATAGGCTTGTACGTAGCTGTGTGGTGTGCTATCTGGCTGCTTTTGGCATGGTTACCTTCCATTGGGCGTCTAGTAATGCTGAGCGCCATGCCAGGTAGCAAGAAGTATCAATTGTGTAAGTCATTGGTTTGACCCGGCCTTTCTCATGGGAGGCCTGGGCTCTAGCGATTCGTCCACCCCGTATGGTACCTGCGCTTTCCTATCCAACCATGACAGAATAAAGCAGGGAACGCCCTGGGCTTCCAGGCTGAGTCAAACCAAAGAATTGTTCATATGGATTCGGCAACGTGGGTAATTTGCGCGCAAACAAGGAGTCTCCCCGGTGGCACCACCTGGGTTCGACCCCTTACCCACCTAGCCCCGACCGGGTTTCTTGCAAACCCAGTCTCTCGCGAGACCTCTGATGTCACCGGCGCTCATCGTCAGCCCGCAAGACCCATCAAACTTCACTACGACCCCAGCAGCCGGACGAGCAACACCCCCCCCCACCCCCCCCCCCCCCCCCCCCCCCCCCCCCCCCAATCAGCCACCCATCCCTTCAAATGGAAGAACAAACTTAGACGGCGGGGTTGAGGGCCTGAGTCAACGAACAATTAACGGACAAACTTCCAACTTGTAACTTTATTGTTTAATGACTATTACAACAATATATGTTATTGAATAAAATCTATTTCAATGAGCTGCTTGTTTGTGTTGTCAATTACACAATGCATGCATGGTCACACAAAAAGTAAAGCTTGTTTTATTTAACAACGCCTCTATTCCAACCTTGACGGAATAAAACAGGGAATGCCCTGCGGTTTGAAGCAATCTCAGCGTTAATCTTTTATTCCTGAAGCTGAGCAGAACAGGGTCTATCATAGTAGTAATGCCAAGTGTCAGGCAATGTAGTGACCATGTGGAGCGGGACATAGCTCAGGCGGTAGCGTGTCCACCAGTGAAGGTGTCGGTCATCCTATCGATCCAGCTTAGTGGACCCGTTTGCAGTCTGGCCTATTTTCGTTTCCAACCAGTGGTCCACAACTGGTTAATCAAAGATTGTGGTGTTGTGCTGTCCTGTCTGTGGGAAAGTGCATATACAAGACCCCTTGCTGCTTATCGGAAAGAGTAGCATATGTGGGGCAGTAGGTTTCTTCCAAAGAAATATGTCAGAATGACCATATCTTTGACATTCAATAGCCGATGACACAAGAATCAATGTGCTCTAGAGGCGTTGTTAAAGTTGCATAGTCCGATGGTTTTGCATTTTGGTCATTTTTCTGAGATAAATATATTACATTGATCATTATAATCTACCTTAGTTCAGGTTAAAGTAACTTTGATTTTAAATGAATAAATTTTGAGATATTTGAAATTCAAACATGCAAACTTAGTTTTGGCAAGCACGCCAAAACTCTGACACCATAGCTTCAACAGTAACAGGTTCTATCAAATTGTCTTAGTGTTCCCTTCTGTGTGGCAATAAATGCTTAATATGTGCATCAATAGCTAAGTTAGATATGTAGAATTAAATCTACATAATTATTTTGGTTTTGAAAATTTGATGCTTCATCGGACTATGCAGCTTTAAATAAAACAAGCTTTACTTTTTGTGTGACCATGTATGCACTGTGTAATTCTTTGGTTTTACTCAGCCTGGAACCGCACCCATGACCTCGAACGCTCTACCCCTTCGACCATCCTATCTGGTGTTACGGAACCACCATCATCATCATCATGCTGTCGGTCGCGATGCGACAAAGACTCCTTTCATTACTTGACTGCCGCTCTCCTGTTGTGTTGCGTTTTGTTCCTCCTAGCTGATTTTCCACTGTCAACGGAAGATGAGCTCGAGCAGCGTGGTCCTTGGTAACCCGGGTGACGACCGAGCCAGTATGGTGTTTTGTGTGGTTGTACATTTCATGAAAGCTGTCTGCAAAAGTGTTGAAGTGCTGCTGGCTTTTGCAAGTTACCAGCGGCACTCTTTCGGGGAGCAAATTGAGGTTTCACACCAGCAAGAACATGTCAAGACAGGCGCAAAACTATTTGTCCCTGCAGTGGCTGGTCGGGAGATGTTTGGAGTTCCATACATCAACTGTTTCGGGTTTGCTCCCTTAGCCTTCGGTTCTGCAAAGAACCTCTACCACAAGGCAGTGGTTTACAACTCTGCAGGGCAGGGGCATCAAACTCCCTGAGGTATTGCAATACCTGCATACCACCACACTGCTGATAAACGGGAAACTCGCCAAGTATCCATGGGGCATTAGCATTTATTCCCACTGAGACGGTGATTTATGCTTCCCTATGCAGGTGGTCATTAAGATAAGTTGACTTTACAGAGATTGATTCTAAGATAAACTTAATATTTCACTTAAACCTGACACACTGCGCAACACAATCACACTCGAACAGCATTAGCTCTAGTTGAACCTATTTAGTTGATTAACAATCAGTTCTGTTTATTTATGCAACTTACGCCTCCAAACAAATGGGATTAATCGACTAATACAATAATAGCGTAGACTACCTTGGTCATGTTCTCCATTAGAATTAGGTAAACCTCACTTTAAATCTATAAATGTATCAAATACAGTATAACCCCATTAAACCAAGCTCGGTTAAACCAAACGATCGGTTAATCCAAACTTTTTTCGGCGGCCTGGCAAAATACTACCATTTATCATATAAACAAGTTGGTTAAACCAAAGTTGGTTAATCCAAATTATCGGTTAATCCAAACAAAATTGTCAGACCTGAGGCCACTTCCGTTGTGGTTAAACCAAACTTTCATGTGGCTATAAGGTCATCTGAGACCGCACCAACTTTTTTATATGATAAATGGTAGTATTCTGAAGGGACTCTAGAAATTTGTTTGGATTAACCGATCGTTTGGTTTAACTGAGCTTGGTTTAATAGGGTTATACTGTCTGTACATAAAAAACGCACTATATCAAGTGATGGACGCATTGATGCTGAAATAGAGAGGAGGATGGCCAAGGGTAGCGCATCTTTCGGCCGACTATGCCAGAGACTCTGGAACAACCACCATGTGTCCATTCAGGTCAAAGGCAAGATCTACCATGCGATTATGCTATCCACCCTACTATATGGAGCCGAGGCATGGACAGTGTACATGAGGCTAACCTGGAAGGACAAAGTGACAAATAAGGAAATACTCGAACGGATGGGGCTGCCCTCTATGGAAGATCTTCTGATCAAAAAGAATCTCCAGTGGGCTGGACACCTCATGAGGATGTCACCAGACAGGCTACCAAAGCAGATCCTCTATTCTCAACTGTCTTCTGGTTACAGAAAGAAAGGGCACCCTCGTCTCCGGTTCAAGGATACCATCAAGAGAAACCTGAAGCTGAGCGACATTAAGACCGGCTCATGGACTCAACTCTCACAGCAGAGAGCTAAATGGAGAGCGGCAGTCAAGTAATGAAAGCAGTCTTTGTCGCATCACGACCGACAGCATGATGATGATGATGATGATGATGATGATATAAAAACCGATAATCAAAGTGTCCACATACATTGTAAATTACATGTGCAATACACACTTACTCAAAGTCAAAGTCAAAGTCAAAGCTTGGTTAAACCAATGGTCGGTTAAGCCAAACAAATTTCTAGGGTCCCTTCAAGTTTGGTTTAACGGGGTTATAGCGTAGTCAGATTAAATGGCCGAATGTGTATGTAACATTTCACATGGTGATGTCAATGTGAAAATATATTTATGCTGTATAAGAATTGTTATGAATATAATGACCAGGACTTCCATACTCGCTCCTCACATCCACCCACCAGTAATCGCGTGGTGGAGTCTCGGGCTAGTCATCTACTGCTCCAACCTACTCAACCTCAGCTCCGATGGTGGCGCCACTGCTCGTCTCTGCTCATTAATCTAATAGACAAGATCACCGTTCCGACTGCTCATGCACTGAAAAGGGCATTGGCAGCAAAGCAAAGGTGTACAGCCATTGAATTTGCCGATACGTGTAGGGCAAAACTTCGATTTTATTCAAAATTAATTAAAATACATAACAATTTGGCACAAACATGGACGAAAGGACACAATATAATAATATAATGAATATGTTTAAGATACAACTCTCCATAATTAAACATTTTGAGCTAAGAAACATACAATTTACGACGCGAACAAGCAGCTCATTGAATCGGAATTTTATTCAATAACATAGTTAATAAGAGTAAGTTACAGGTCAGAAGTTGTGAGGTCAATAGTATAGTAGTACATAAATCAGTTAAATGTCAGTAGTTGGTGGATCATGGTGAAATTTGACTCAGGCCCTCAACCCCATCGCGTTTGTGTGTTCGTCGTTTGTACGGATGGGTGGGCGGCTGAGTGGAGTGAGTTGCTCGTCTGGCTGCCGGGGTGGAAGTGATGCTTGGTGGGTCTTGGGGGTGCGAGGATGGGTGGGCGTGATGTCACAGGTCTCGTGAGAGACTCAGGCCCTGGGGAAATCCAGTAGGGGTTTTGGGTTTGGATTCGAACCCAGGTGGAACCACCGGAGAGACTCCTCGTTCGTGCACAAATTACCCATGTTGGCGAACCAACATGAACAATTTCAGTCACTTTACAGGCTGATGTTTACATAACCATCGATTAGGCATAACTAATTCTTGTTCTAAATATTAAAATGTCAAATGTGTTAACAAAAACTTGTTTCAAAGAAATATATAATCAATATCTGATTAACACTACTCATTTTCCATTTCTACATATGTCATCAACCATAAGATATAAATAAAAACATGAATAAAATAAGTAAAACTGACTCTGGCTATGGCTCTAACACTAGTCTGAGTACCCAGATTTGTCTAAATCTAAATGCACATGGCATAAGATATGCTGACTATATTGATGTGAATGCAATGCTGGATAAAATATTAATATCTTAATTTATTATATATATATTTTTTAGTTAGTGTTCTATGTTTCAAACAAGAGCTGAGATGAGCTGAAACTATCACATTTCATAGCTGCACCCAGTGTATTAGCATGTGCCATGTGCTTCTCGCGGGTTTGTTTTGCTTTGACACATCCCACAATGCACCGCGCCACTGGAATGGTGATGTAGTCTATTCACTTACTGCCTATATATATATATATATAAATATATATATATATATATGTTATATATATATACATATTTTGGTAAGAAACAAGGAAAACTGGAGAAACCTGGAGAAAACTGGTTGCAAAGTTATATGTTATATTATCTGTGGTGCCCTCAATGGCCCTTGCGGTTAAGGAATTGATGATTATGATGATGATGATGATGATGATAGTGTGTGGTAGTATTCTTTCGATATTAGAATATTATATATATTGGTCAACATACTTCTATGTCGTCAGTTCCCTGTCTCCTGGAAGTTGTTTCCAGCCAACACGGGCCGGCTATGACCTTATATGGTGCTAGGGCATAATTCCGCCAGCAATTTACTAATTCGAATTTTATTTCTGCCAGTTCAGTAATTTTTGTTTAACACTTCCTAGCGCCACCTTTGCCATCAACACTTATCTACATTTGATTCTACATATTTAACTTAGACACTGGTGCACTTATTAAGCATTTGTTGCTGCATAGAAGGGCATAATATGTCAATCAATAGAAACCGTTACTACTGAAGTCTATGGTGTCAGAGTTTTGGCGTTCTTGCCCAAATTATTTTGGCATGTTTCGACATCAAATATCTCCAAACTTAACCATTTAAAATTACAATTACTTCAAAGGAAAGTAAAGTAGATTATAATGATTAGTATAATGTGTTTATCTCATTAAAGAGCAAAACCTCAAAAGCATCAGACTATGCAACTTTAGCAACTAATACTATCGAAATAATTAATTAATTCAGTATTTTTACTAACGTCTATAACGCAAGTATTGGCAAGAAAATAATAATTGACCATTTCATAATGTAGATTTGTCAACTCAGCAAATTTTATGTAGACTAATTTCTGCAGTAAATATTGGTATAAAAACAATTAATGAATTCAGTTTTTTTACTAAGTAACTTATATCATAACTCTTGGCAACAAGCAGAAGATACCTTCTGCTTGCATTCTAAATACCAAGTAAATACTCACATTCATCTGACTAATGTTGATCTAGTTATATGACACTACTGTTACCATATTGCTATCAAACTTCTGGGTTAGATAATTTCATTGTGTTACATCCTGCAAATTGTGTATCTAACCTTGAATTGAAAAATGGCTCGAAGTCCAGTGCTTCGGCACTGACAAAAGACTTATTCAGCAGAATAAACATATTTACCACAAAAAACAACAACTTATAGGTAACCACTTTATGGTATATTTTTGTGTTAACTCGGCATCCTTTTTTTTTCTTTCTTGCTAATTGCTATGCCAACTCTGCGGTGATGAAGTGCTTAGGGCGACTATTGCCATTCCAGCCTTGTTTGTCAAAGGAGTATTTGGCAACAGCGCCACCCTTAAGCTAGCGGACAGTGCAAGAAGCACGGCAGGCAATCATGGAGGTACTGTCGTATTGTGTGTGTTCAGAGTGGGCACGTACAACTAACAGATCATCACATAAACTCACCAAAATAGTTGGTTGTTGGAGTTTTACGTCCTAACAACATCTAAGGTCATATCAGAACGGGTACTGACTTGTGACAGCGCACACTCATGGTGAATTCATAGTGCTGCCCGACTGGGAGCCCATGGCCCAAGTACCATGACCTGCTATCCCACTCAGTCACATTATCCTCACACTCAGCCAAACCATCCTAATAATGACGAGTGCCTGGCCAGGAAGTGACAAGTATTAATTGTGTAAGTCATTGGTTTGACTCGATTGGGAATTGAACTCCCGACCTTCCACACAGGACTCCTGCGCACTGCCGATTCGGCCTCCGTGTCCGGTAACTCGCCAAGATAGAAACAAACAAACAAAATACAATCATAAACACACCACATATAAATAAAAACGCTTTCCCGAACGCAGGCAAATGTCGCAAGAGATGCGCTTTGAAATTGATTAATCATTCTAATTTTAATTGTTTAAATTTCAAAAAATTTCAAAATGAAATTTCCTTGGTTCCTTCTGGAATTAGAAAATTAGCGAAACAACAACTTGGTAAGAAGGCTATTTGAAATATTCCTTGGTAAACTGACGCAACATGGATTGCTCGTGCGTATTTGCATAGTTTATCATCTGCTGTGCTCTAAATTTATTGTTTCAAAATATTTGTTCGTGCCAAAATATTTGTTAATGCCGTAAATTTAGGAGCAGCTTTATTTGTCAAGCGAGGTAGCTAAGAGATTATTACCTTCCAAACGTAAATACAGCAAACAGGTCTGGACAGCTTACACTGGAGCAGGGTTTTCAAAACAAAATTGCAGGAATGCCTGATGAGGAATAACTGACCAATCAGGTGACGCCTCTCATTGTGAGTATTGCTACCGAATCCGAACATCTCCATTAGGTGATGTTTGATTGGCTGCTGCGTTCAGACGTGGGATCTATCCCACACGTGGTTTCATCAGACATTTTTAATTTAAAGAATCCGTGACATTTGTGCTGTGAGGGTAACCTACTTAAGACTGATGTTCAGAAATCAAATAAAAATCTCCAGACCCATTCATCTTTTTCCCCTCCCGGGCTTACTTTTCCTCCTGATCGAAGGAGTTGTTTTCTTGGGTGGAGCCCTTTTCCTTTTCGCTGCTTCTCTGTGCTCTTTTGTTGTGGATCCCCTCTTTTCCAGTTGCCTCTCCAATCCTTCGGACTCAAGTGCTCTTACTGCGTCTCATTGAAGTTTATACTTCATCCAAAATTGGACCGATTTATCGGTGCTGATTCAATCCTGCAGTTTTACAGCCTGTAATCGAAAGGTTACAAACAACCCAATCAGTCAGTCATGCATCGGGGTCAGTCCATGACAAGCACCTGACCTCACAGGGGGAATAAAATGCCGTACCGACACGCAGATGTTCCCGTCTTTTTATCTTTGTGTCTTTGTGTCTTGCCTTTGTTTCGTTGTTTCTTACAGTTTGCAGGTTCAAGTTAGCAGCACCGGGCTGGTTGGTTGGTTGTTGGAGTTTTACGTCCTGGCAACATCTAAGGTCATGTCAGGACCAACCTCATCACACTGACCCTGTTATCCGCACATAATCTGAAGTCATCCTATACCTATTTCCTCCTACACCTACACATTTATCTCATGTATCCAGCCATCCAACTGGAGAATGCCATCCCATGTGGTTCTTCCCTTATGGCCCTTTCACACTACGAAGCTTCTTGCCGGCGTGCCGTCAGCAGGCAAAATATCTTCTACGAGTCGAGACACGTCCAGCTTTTCGGTGGTTTGGGGAAAAAGTTCGGCGTCAGCGTGGCACGTTATTCGCGCACGGCTAACGGGTGTCGACGCATGAGGAAAAAAAAGAAAAAAAGTTTGGCATGATGTCTTCATATGACCTTAGATGTAGCTAGGATGTAAAACAACAAAGCAACAGTTTGGTGCAACGTGTAAGAACGACCGTCATGCGCACAGCGACTGCCTAGCATTCGCATAACGTTATTCCAGCGCTGTCGACATGCTTCTGACGTCGCCATAATATTGGCAACCGCGAGTTGAAGCGCGTTGTCGGTCGTCACGTTTTTTTGACATGCTAAAAACCTCTAGCGACCTCCTATGCTCCCCGACGTCCCCCGGCGACTTTCGACATCCAGGATAGTGTGCTGATGTGTACCGACGTCCCTCTAATGTTTCCCGATGTTTCCCGACGTTTCGCCAAAAAAGGACACACGTCGCCGCGCGTTGGAGAGAAACGTCATAGTGTGACAGGCCTATAACCTACACACAAACCTGCTCTCCAGTACCCCCCACACACCCCCAACCCGTCCGCCACGCACTAGCCACCTACTTCGCGTTACCTCTCCAACCCAGCACCACACCTTCCATTCCTGTTCCCACCCACACATATCTTTCCCACCCACCCACATAGGCCGCGTTCGATACCCTGACGCGTGCCGCCGACCATCGCCGTAGATCAACGAATACCAACGCGCGCATAACGCGCCCGTAACACTACCTGACGTATCCCGACGTTGCGCCAAAAAATCACATACGTCGACGCGTGTTGGCGAGAAGCGTCGTAATGTGACAGCACCATATGATGTGGTACTGGTAGTAGCATGTGACTTTAGTATCCATCTTGTCTCCTTGAGGTAATTACATTGCAGATGGCGTGAGGAGCGGGTGAGGGGAGGTGGGAGCGTCGGCAGGAAGTCTACGTGGTAAAAAAAAGAAAATTAAAAATTAAAAACATTTCCCCCGTTGTGAATATTGATTTGCATCTAGTGCTTCCACGCGATACTCAAAGCAAGCAGCCATTGGTTGATACAGTAGCTGACTCCCTGATAATCGATTGGAGTACATACCGTGGTTTTACCGATTTTTAAGCCCCCCTCCCCCCAATACAGACACCGGCGCCCCCCTCCCCCCCTCCCCCCCCACACACTGGTAATGGATGGGGTAATTACCATGGTGGTGCCCATACTAAATGACCGCTCCTTAAGGTGAGCCTCCCCCTCCCCACATACACACACCCGACACACCCGAACCCCCCTCCACCGATAATGGATGGGGTACCCACTGTGGTGGTGCCCGTACGAAATGGCACCACCTTAAGGTGAACATACCGCCCCCCTCCCCCCCCCCCCCCCATCTCCGATAATGAATGTTTACCGTCCTGGTATCCACACGAAATGACCGCTCCTTAAGGTGAACATCGCCCCCCCCCCCTACCCTCGAATAATGAATGTTTACCGTCCTCGTACCGATACTAAATGTCCGCTCCATAAGGTGAACCTCCCTCCCACATCATCCCCATCTCCATTCTCCGATAACTAATGGCTACCGTCCCGGTATCCACACGAAATGACCGCTCTCCCCCTCCCCCTCCCCGACCTCGGATAATGAATGTTTACCGTCCCGGTGCCCATACGAAATGATCGATCCTTGAAGTCGGATAGTCTGATCAAAACAATTTGGTGTGCCCCCCCCCCACAAAAAAACAAAGATTAATTTTCCTTTTATTGTTCACTTAAAATATCTGCAAAATGAAACCTGCAAAGCATAACAAACTTGAAACTAAATTTATTTGTTTGTTTAACTACCCCCCCCCCCCCCATGGCAGACACAAAAGTAAACATCAGCTATTGTGGGTTCATAGCTTGAAATTAAATCAAAATAAATGCTAATAATCAACCTAATATACTATCTAAAAACAATAAAATAGATAATGCCGAAGCTCAAGAAAAACTTGATCAAGCATTTCTAAGACGAACACATACAACAAACAAACACACACCTGCCTCCGTCCCTCTCCCCTCCATCCACGATAGCAGAAGACATGGCCGCTCCGGAAATGTATCACATTGCTGGGCGCGAAAGGTCACCTCAGTCACGTGACATTTCACTGCGAACTGTAATAACCGCCCGGCGAATACCTCGGACAAAACGTGGGGCGGCGCTTAAATAGCGCCACGGGATGGCTGTCATAATGAGATTGATATTCAAAACTAACTTTGCTGCGCCTGCGCCTAAATACTATTTCTGCTTCCGGTTGATTGTCCAGATATGAGGAGACAGAGAGAGAAAGAGACAGGGAGGGATCGATGAGATGTGTGCGCGTCCATGCCAGCCTTATGTCAGGTACACACCTACCGTTTTTCCGCACCCACCTACCATATACGATCAAAAACTCCCCAAAAGTCGTGAGGTGTGCACTCCCCTAGCACACCTACCGATTGCGATTCACGACTTAAAACTCACTTTTAGGGCTAAAACGTCTTCCTTACGATTGCGATTCGCGATTCGAAAAATGAATCGGCCCGTTTTCAGTTTTAAGCGGGTCGGGTCGGATCGCGACTTTTAGTGCGCGAGTCGTAAACGGTAGGTGTGTAGCTAGCATTAGTGGGTCTTCTTACAGCGCATGCGCACCTGAACTGTCAACACAGCGCATGTGTATTAGGGATAGGGTTCAAGACAGTTGGTTTGTATGGGTGTTGGAGGTTTATGACCTGGCAACATCTAAGGTCATATAAGGACAGGTACCGACTTGTGACAGTGCACACTCATGGCGATTTTATAGTGCTGCCCCACTGGGAGACCAGGCCACCAGTACCATGACCCGATATCCCACTCAGTCACAATATCCTGATGCCAAGCCAACCAGTCCTTCCCCTCTCCTATTAATGCCGAGCACCTGGCTAGGAAGCGACAAGTAGAATTTTTGTAAGTCATTGGTTTGACTCAACTGGGAATTGAACTGCCGACCATCCGCACGGGAGGCCTGCGCTCTAGCGATTCGCCCACCGCATCCGATGGGGTCAATATATGTCTTTACATGACACTCCCCACCCCCTTAAAAAGAGTGTGACTTAAGGACATAATGAGACAATTCTTGAAAGTTGCACAACCCATGATTTGCAGCTTCATAACAAATTGTTATTTTATTGTAATCTTTTGATTAAACAGGGGAACTTTAAATCACCGATTCCTCCCCGCTCCTCATTCCACTGCTTCTTGAGCTACCCTAGTAATTAAAGCTGCATAGTCCGATGAAAACATACAATTTTCAAAACAAAAACAATTATCTAGATTTGGTTCTTCATATCTAACTTAGATACTGCTGCACTTATTAAACATTTGTTGTCACATCTAAGGGGATACTGAGTCAATTAATAGAACCTGTTACTGCAGACGCCTCTGCCACTATGGTGATAGAGTTTTGGCAATCTTGCCAAAATTAATTTAGCATGTTTCCATTTCAAATATCTCAAAAGTTATCGATTTAAAATAAAAGTTACTTCAAACTAAAGTAAGGTAGATTAAAACGATCAACCTAATATGTTTATCTCAGAAAATGAGAGAAACTCAAAACCATCGGACTATGCAACTTTAATGCAGAACACTAAGCTTAGCTAGGTGTCAACAAGTGCCTCTTTTAAGTCATTGTTGTGACTTGACTTGTGTGTCAGACCTTTTCCATAAAGTGTGCTGCACAGACAGCTGCTACTCACATTGTTTCTTGTCAGTACCATCAGAGGGTGGAAATCTTCTATGAGACCTTTTCCACATAGCATCCTGCATAGTGAGTTCCTACCCACAACTCTAGGTTTCTTGCCACTGCCATCAGACGATCGGTTGGTGGTGGAAATCCTCTATGGGGACCTTTTCCAGAAGCCATGCTACCCACAACATTAGTTTTCTTGCCACTGCCATCAGAGGTGGACATCTTATTTTGTTGTGTTCAAGTGGTTTTATTCCTTTGAATAACATGTCATTAGTGCTGATGCACTGTTGACGATTGCCACTACACGCTAAACAAAGCTATATTAAAGCTGCATAGTCCGATGAAAACATCAAATTTTCAAAACCAAAACATTTATCTACATTTGATTCTAGATATCTAACTTAGATACTGGTGCACTTATTAAACATTTGTTGCCACATAGAAGAGGATTACTGAGACAATTTACTAGAACCTGTAACAATAGAACAGTATGGTGTCAGAGTTTTGGTGTGCTTGCCTAAATTAATTTGGCATGTTTGCACGTGAAATATCTAAAAAGTTAGCCATTTAAAATAAAAGTTACATCAAACTAGGTTAAGGTAAATTATAACGATCAAGCTAATAGATTTATCTCAGAAAATGACAGAAACTCAAAACCATCGGACTATGCAACTTGAATATGGACGGACAATTTACAAGATATTAAACAAAGCATCAATCAATATGAATGATGGGTAGTGAATGAGACAAGAGAAAAAGGTTGCATGCGTGGTGGTAACTATACTAGACCTGCATGGTGAGGGTCAGCAAGGGGGGGGGGCACAACTAAGTAATAAATATTCTTCATGAGAACGCCAGTCTCAGACTTTGAGATGCAAATTCGCTGGAAAACCGCTCCCCTACCCACCGCCACCCCCACCACCCCCATCACACCCCCACCCCAACACGCCCACCCACACCCCTACCCATACTCCCTACCTACACCCACACCCAGACCCTCATCCACAACCAGGCCCACACCCACACTCACGTCCCCACCCACACACACCCACACCCACACATACCCCTACCCACACTCCCCCACCCCTCACCCAGACCCACACCCACACCCAGACCCACACCCAGACCCACATCCACCACCCCACTCACGCCCTTACCCATATCCCTACCTACACCCACACCCACACTCACGCCCCCATCCCCCACGCACACCCCACACCCCAATGTTACCACCCACACGCCCACCCACACGCCCACCAACACCCACACCCACACCCACACCAAACAAGCCTGCTTCTCGGCTGGTGTGCGGGAAGTTAATTCAGGGTCACTCACTCCTCACCCCACCCACACACACACCCGACCCCAACATGCCCACCCACCCCCACCAACACCCACCCCCACCCCCACACTCAAACACGCCCACTCACACCCCACCCCACCCCCTCACACCCACCCACATCCACATCCACACTCACATCCACATCCACATCCACATCCACACCCACACTCCCACATCCACCATCCCCCCCCCCCCCCCCCCCCCAACACCAACACCCGCACACATACTAAACAAGGCTGGCTTTTCGGCTGGTGTGCAGAAAGTTAATTCAGGGTCACCCGCTCCTCACCCCGGATATCACCCAGGCTCAAGCAGCCTCAGCTGCTCAGTGGAGCGTGTGATACCTCTGGTACCTGGTCTGCACAGCTCACGCCCTCCAGACCCAACTCCGACAGCTGTTTACACCCGACTGGTCTGCTGGATACCAGCGGATTCCCACAACGGCCCTTGGCCCCTTAAAGGGGCGGTAAGTAACCACACGGGGTGACCAAGTGAGTTGAGCGCCCGCTTTCGGTTTCAATAGGTCATGTGATTCGAAACCCTCTGCTTTGAACCCTGGTCAAGTCAAGGCGATGACTTAATATTTTTATACTTGTCGCTACCTAGCCCGGCATTTGGCATTACTAGCATAGGGTTAGGAGCAGTGGAATGAGGAAGACGAAATGTCCATGATTGAATATTGCACCTGCGTAAAGCTGTATAGTTTGATGAAACAATCACCATTTCTAAATCAAAATAATTATCTAGATTGTATTCTACATATCCATGTAGATACGGGTGTACTTGTTAAACATGTTGTAAAATATTTCGACTTTTTAGGTCTGGTTCATAAATAAATAATAGTTTAAATAAATTCTAAAATATCTCCATTTCATCAAACTCATATGTGAAGCATTAAGAACACTGTTTAATCATATTTAAATCATCCGGTTATTTCTATAAAGTCACTATAATAATATTCAAATTATATAAGTACCACTATACAACCTCTCTAATAATACCTAATTCATTCTATCATGTTGCTAAATACATGTGCATAATATTCAAACCAAGTTGTGAAACCATGGTAGATAATGTATATTAATTGAAGTGATAATTAATATCAGATTGTTCTAAGGTTCTACATCAAATATAACCACTGGAGATAAGAACTCTGGAAAATTGGTTGTAATGCGTAGCATTACGTTTGATGCGAGGAGAGGAAGAGACCCTCCCCCGCCCCGCGCTGTCGCGCTGCTTTCCCACCTCGCCCGACGCCGCCGCGCGCCGCCACCTCCCCCCGGCCCCGTCTCGCGCAGCACTCGCGCCTCACCCGACGCCCGCTGCTCGCCACCTCTCGCCCTCCCCCGGGCCGGCAGCATTCACACCTCACCTGCTGTCGCCCGTCCCCTTCCCCTATAAGGTCGCCCGCCGGCCTCCATCAGACACTCGCCCTCCTGCCGCCTTCCAGCTCTCTCCCCATATGACTGTATTGGTATATTTACATGTATTACTGAATTGAAGTATGTTGGTATTATATATTGTATGAAAGGAGGTAAATGCTAAAACTAAGGGCAGCATATACAGTTGATGCAGACTGGTTTCTTCACCCAGACAAATAGTCTGTGAAGAATGCCACAGAATGGGTATAATAATTAAGTCAAGAATTAAGTTCTGTGTGCCTGTTATGGTATGATTTACAGATGCCAGTATCTGAGGGAGTGTTAGCACACAGGTGACAATGCATGGGGGCTGTGGCTGTGTGTGTGTGTGTGAGTGTTTGCAGGACCTGACAAAGCCAGGTTTCAGGCCAGAGGTGGGAGGTGGAGTGTGTGTGTGTGTGTGTGTGTGGTGAGCCCTCCCTGCCCCACCTGGTGGCAGCTTGCTGAACTAAAGATGATAAAATATGTAATTATCAAAGTAAGGCATGTAGAAATTCCTACTATTTTGGAGTTGTCCCAATCTAAGGGACTCGTGACCACGGGTGTTATGTAAATATAAACAGGGTTGATATTCCCATATAAGTGTAATTGGTGAACTTGATGGAAAAATATGTATCTGACTTGGGGTTGGTGGGTTGTCCCCCCCCCACCCCTTACCTAGCTGGGGGAGGGGGCTGGTGGGAGTGGTGGGGCTCCACCCACTCCCACCCTGCCTCCCCCACCACTGACTGGAGGAGTTCAACCAATGAAATGCCATGTTACTGTCTCTGACTGAGGAGACTCCCAGCAACTGTGTACCTGTATTTTGAATGTTTTCCATCTGAATAAAAGAGCTGGGCAGGGGGTGTGGCAGGCAGATGACCTGGAGACAGCACAGCAGGAGGAGCCAGCCAGCCCTCCCAACTAGACTTTACCACACTTAATTTCTGTTGGTTTGATATTTCTTGGAACAGATATAGTAAGTAAGCAGATATAGTAAGCAGATACAGTAAGCGGATCATCGCTTGAGTAATATCATACATTAGTGCTTTCCGGCCTCCACACACAGAAGTTAGGGTTCTATTTCCTATAAAGATTCTAGTGTGTAAAATACCGCTAGTTAACAATGTGTTGCTGCTTAGAGGAGAATACTATTTGAACTCAATAGAACATATTACCGCAGAAGCCTATGGTGTCAGAGTTTTGGGCGGGCTTGCCGAAATTAATTTTCCAAGTTTACACTTCTAATATCTCATAAGATAGCCATTTAAAATAATAGTTACTTTAAAGTGAAGTAATGTAGATTATAGCAATCAACCTAATATAATGTATAGATTCACAAACCATGACTGAAAGTCAAAACCATCTGACCATGCAGTTTGAATGAACTAATGTATCAAAAAAGCACAGACACCTGCATGTTCGATGAACATTTGCCCTTATATCAGCATCAGACATACTTTATAGTGCTGCCAGAGTAGTTCCATCGGCCCCATCGAATGGTTTGTTCAGTTAATTTGTCAGTTAAGGCTTTACGTCCTAGCAACATATAATGTCATACATAGTGTTAATAGCTGAAGACTCTGATGTTCAATATTTCGATGTGCATGCCAAAAGTAATTTGGCATATTTTCATTTCAAACATCTCCACCGTTAACCTTTTAAAATATAAAAGTGACTTTAAGCTAAGGCAAAGAAGAGTGTTATGATCACCATAATAATTATATTTAGCTCAAAATATGGCAGAATCTCAAAAGAATTGAATTATCCAACTGCAATGACTGTATCTAATGGAACTGCTTGGTGGACCTCTAAGCCGATACTAGTGTAAAGTTCAACCACTGAGCGGCGCTAGCAGTAATTGGATCGATCTATTTAGGGTTTCTTATCACATCCAATGCCCAAGTACACATTAGCAGGCATTCTTAGTAGTTACTAGGTAGCATATTGGATATTAGTGAGTTAGGCATAAATCATTAAATGTAGAGGTTGGATCCTCAGTTGAGCATGACGACCATATGGCAATGCCTAAGGATTGTGACTCGAAACTGGAGGCCTACATTACATTATGAGAACATATATCACTGTACTTTATTTGAACATATATCATATGGTCATCAAATAAGGGCCCAGAGGTTTTATTTAATGCTGCATAATGCGATGAAGCGTACAATTTTCAGAACCAAAGCACCCAAATAGGTTTGATTCAACATATCTAATTTAGATACCGATGCACTTATTAAGCACTTGTGGCCACATAGAAGGGGATACTGAATAAATTTAAGAGAACTTGTTACTGCATGGTTCTCTGCCTCTAGATCTCTCTGGCTCACTAGTTCTCTGTCTCTCTGGCTTTCTGGCTGTTTGACGCTGTGTGGTTAACACTGTTTCTGCTGGTGCACTCAGCGTGCAGCTTCGCTCAAGGAGAGAGGAAGGAGAAAGTCCGCTCTATTGTTCGATGCTAATTGTTTCTACTGGTGCACTCGGCCTGCAGCTTCATTCAACGAGCGAGAAAGGAGAAAGTGTCCTCTCTTGTTTAATGTTAACTGTTTCTACTGGTGCACTCGGCCTGCAGCTTCGTTCAAGGAGAGAGGCAAAAGAAAGTCTGCTCTCGTGTTCGATGCTAACTGTTTTCTACTGGTGCACTCGGCCTGCAGCTTCACTCAAGGAGAGAGGAAGGAGAAAGTCTGCTCTCTTCTTAGACGCTAACTGTTTCTACTGGTGCACTCGGCCTGCAGCTTCATTCAATGAGAAAGAAAGGAGAAAGTGTCCTCTCGTGTTTAATGCTAACTGTTTCTACTGGTGCACTTGGCCTGCAGCTTCGTTCAAGGAGAGAGATCAGAGAAACTCTGCTGCTTGGGTTGAATATAACTGTATTTCTACCGGTGCACTCATCCTACAGCTTCCTTCTAGTAGAAGGAGGGAAGATAAACTATGCGCTTTTGGTTATTATAACTATCTCTACTGGGGCATTCAGCCTACAGCTTAATTCTACCAGTAGATAGGGAAAAGAGAAAAACTCAAAACGCTGCTCTCTTGTTGTAATGCTAACTGGAAACTGCACAGAACTGAACTGCTATTGAAGCTACACTGAACTGCTTTCTTTGTCAAACATGGCTGCCTATATATATATATATATATATATATATATATATATTCTAGAAAGACGAGCTCCCTTCCCTTCATCCTGGTCATTTACACCGTCTGACAGGGATCCTTCCAAATTGCATATAATTGGCCAAATTAAGGCTCATTAGAAACTGGTATTCAGACTATAACTACCTGCCTGCATGCAGACACTCTCCACATGCAGCTGGTCGTCTAAATCTACACACATCTCACCTGACCTCCAGCACTTAATCCACTTATGCCGAGCTGTGCACAAGCAGACACCCCCCAAACAGTGACCCGCCCATGCTGGGTTGTGCCCAAATTGTTGTACCCCAAAATTGGGCAAACTTTACTATGTGATAAACAGTAAAGCCTTCCCATCACATTACATTTTGGGGGGGGGGGGGGAGGTGGTTACATTAGTTGCCAAATTATTATTATTTTTGGGGGGTTGGGGGGGTGGGGGAGAGGTACATTAGTTGATTAAGCAAGACATGTTAATCACGGAAATTGGTTTTCATTTCACTGCTACTAGCCCCATCCCAGTAATGCCAAATGCCAGGCTAAGTACCCAGCCAACATGACCTGGTGGGCCCCAACATGGGTTGTCAATGGGCGAGCTGGGCACAGCTGGGCAGGGGCTCCAGGTGGGCTCCAAAGTGGGCATGAGATGGGCCCCCACATGGGCTAGATTCCCAGCTTTAAAAAAAAAATCATATTTTGTCTAAGATATAGTGAACATATTCAATAGCTGAGATAGACCCACCTGGGCTAGCCCAGGTGTGGCCCACTTTGAGCCTGTGGCCAAATTTAGCTGGGCCCCAGATGGGCTGCCCATGTGGGGCCCACCCAGGGCCCCCCAGCTGGCAATGCTGGCTGGGTAATGACAGGTATCAATTTTGTATGACATTTGTTTGACTTGGTCAGTCAGGGCTTTAATCCCAGAGACTACCAAAACAGGAGATGGGTCCTCAACTCATTTGGTCATGCCATGTGGCATGATGTAATTCACATTATTTGTTGTTGCACGCATTAACAAAAACATATAAAAGAGGGACTTATCAAAGGATGATGACAATATCATGGACAAAGAAGATCACCAACAAAGAAGTTCTCAGAAAAATTAAAAATAAGAAAAGCTTGTTTGCCACTATACAGACAAAGAAACTTATTTATTTTGGCCACATCATTCGTCAGAGTTCAATATACCGTACATTGTTGGAAGGGAAGGTGAATGGCAGCAGAGGGAGAGGGAGACCAAGAACATCATGGTTTACAAATATTTCACAGTGGACAGGCTTGAATTATTCACAGTCTATCAGAACAGCACAACATCGGGACAAGTGGAGAACCATTGCATCCAACCCTCGACTAGAGGATGGAACTATTGATTGATTGATAAAAGAGGGACACAATAGATGTAGGGGTATGTAGGTTGGACTTGAATATATGGCTCAGTGGGTAAGGCATCAGTGCCAGGTTCCTTGGGTTCGATCTCTGATTGTGTCAAATCAATCACTAACAAAACACATTCTAGCCGGGCGCGCCTTTACCTGGCACTCGGCATATCTGGGATTGGCCAAGGATATTGTGACTGAATGGTATATCGAGTCATGGTGGCCAATTTATACAAGTCGGTACCTCTGTCCTGATGTTGCTATAGCATGAATTCCGAATGATTCCCTTACTCCCTCCCGTCACCACGCTTTCCTCCCGGCAATCATGGTGAACGTTGTAGTGCTGAACCAGGAAAGAGCCGCATAGCGGGAGAATACGGAAGTACTCGGCATTGGTATTAATCCAGACATATAGAGCTTGTCCTGAGTAGGTCAAAGTGCTACAAATAAAATGTTGAGTCTGTCTGTTTGACTGATCCCCCGCCCCATGTTTGAAAACTCATACCAGTGTGTGACGTCTTCTAAGGCAAGCTTGTTCCAAGTGTCTATTGGTGTTAAATAAAGATGTGGTGTATGTCTCTCGGACTGATCCCCTCCCCCGCTGTTTGAATACTCACAGAAGTGTGTGACGTCATTGAATACAAGCTGATGACAATTGCACATTGAGGCTAAATATAGATGTTGAGTCTGTTTATCTGACTCCCTCCCCCAACCCGCCCCCACCCCGTTTGAATATGCTTACAAGGTTACGGCAAGTCCTATTAGCGTAGCTTGACTAGCAATGGTGACGTCAGTGGTCCTGGTTACGTGCGTTCTGGTGACCTAGTTTCAACTAACGCGATTTAAATAAAGGCAAACCTTTTGTAATCTCAGGCACAGTTGGGTGTGTCCTGTTCCAGAAATTCTGTGCCTTTGCTTTATGTCATTTTTTCCCCCTTTTGTTTGTTGTTGTTTTAGGTTCTAGCAACATCTAAGGTCAACCTTCTGTCAGGTACTAGTCGGTAATTAATGTGTGATTGCGATGGAAGCCCGTGAGACAAATTGCGGGAAAGGTCTGGTTGGATGGAGGGTGGGGAGTGTGTGTGTTGATATGTGGGTGGAGGAAGCCTCTGACCATTACTCCTCTTCTTGATGCAGATAAATGTGATTCATTCATCTGAATATAGACACATTAACCAGTGTCGTCGTTATGACGTGATTTGCACTCCAACATGGCCCTGGTTGGAAAAACAAAGCAGATGGGTATTGTTTTGTATAGAAACCAATAAAGCAATACTTCAATTCAATTGATTATTTTTGTAATTGAACAACACAAACCCCATCAGTACATTAAAGATTGGCATTTATCTTTGGTCTAGTTAGTTCACAGTGTCATGGCAGATTTTGTCCTCATACATTGTGAGATCTAAGGTGGTGAGCCCTATAGTCTTAAATGTGGGGTGGGCGGGATGGGAATTCAAGTCCTCAGTTGTGTCCTGTCCTGATCCCGTGTACGAAGTGAGAGTGTCTCTGGATTTGCGGCCTTAAGGCCCAGTCACACCTTACCGGACTGGGGAACCGGACGAGAACCGGACACTCTCCGGTACTGTATGGCAATGTCCGGCACATGTCCGGTACAATTTTTGAACATGCACAAAACATCTACCAGACACTGCCGGACTGACGTCTCCGGTTGGCGTCCGGTTTGTCCGGTACATGTCCGGTACCCATCCGGTACCCATCCGGTACCCTTCCGGTACCCATCCGGTACCCATCTGTTACCCTGAGCCCTATAGTCTTAAATGTGGGGTGGGCGGGATGGGAATTAAAGTCCTCAGTTGTGTCCTGTCCTGATCCCGTGTACGAAGTGAGAGTGTCTCTGGATTTGCGGCCTTAAGGCCCAGTCACACCTTACCGGACTGGGGAACCGGACGAGAACCGGACACTGTCCGGTACTGTACGGCGATGTCTGGTACATGTCCGGTACCCATCCGGACATTTACCAGACATGGTACATGCCCGGATGGGCAAGCTTGACAAAACTTTGACACCATAGACTTCTGTAGTAACAGGTTCTGTTAAATTGACTCGGTTTTACCTTCTACGCAGAAACAAATGCTTAATAAGTGCATCAGTATCCAAGTTAGATATGTAAAGTCAAATCGAGATAATTGGTTTGGTTTTGAAAATCTGATATTTCATCAGACCATGCAGCTTTAATGTGCGGGCCATTCCCCACAAGTATTTTCATCCTAATTATGTTGCCATCATGTCAATATATACGAACAGGACGTCAATGCATTCCGGCAATAGTTAATAATAACCTAATTTGGCATTTCTATCATTCCACTATTTTTCTGTTTACTGAGTTCAGGTTCGCAACAATTCTCTTATGGTTAAAGACACACATATATTTTCTTTTCAATTAAGAGTCAGATATCTGATGAGATCAATTTAATATCAAATTGCATCAGTCTACCCTTATATCATATTATTTATATCAGTTTTAATGTATAATTGAATTTAAGTAATGTACATTGAATTTAAGTAATGTAAATTGAATTTAAGTAATGTAAATTGAATTTAAGTAATGTAAATTGAATTTAAGAAATGTAAATTGAATTTAAGTAAAATATTAATTAAAATGGTAATATTAATTCCCACTATTTCCACGTTTCTTGCAATGAAATGCTTATGGAGCAATGAACAATGACATAGGAATGCTGGTATTGAACTGCGGCAGACCTGGAGCTTTCATTGCTGAAATAGGCGCAGATAACGAGAAAACAGCATTAGCGAAGAAACATAATTGTATTCCTATGTAGAGGCAAGATCATTGGCGCAGAAGCTGCCCATTGTTTGATTGTAAATTAATGAATTGAGGAGTTGGTTGATTGGTTGTTGGAGTTTTACGTTCTGGCAACATCTAAGGTCATATCAGGACGGGTACCGACTTGTGACAGTGTGCACTCATGGTGAGTTTACAGTGCTGCCCCACTGGGAGACAAGGCCACCAGCACCATGAACCAATATCCCACTAAGTCACATTATCCTGGCGCTGATCTAACCAGTCCTTGACCTATTCTATTAATGCAGAGCGCCAAGCTAGGAAGCAACACGTATCAATTTTGTAAGTCATTGGTTTGATTCGAGGGAATTGAACTCCCGATCTCTCGCACAGGAAACCTGCACTCTACCCTTTCAACCACCGCACCCGGTGGTGAATTGAGGAGAGTGTCTGGCATGGCGAGGAAGTGATGCATGACAAATATCAATGAAAACAGAGTACATCATACACAAGAACGGACAAACAAGGTCATTACTCTAACATGCACAATTTTATAAACATTAGTTTGTAGGCGTTAGCAGTTTACAATATATAATTGTCAATCACTGTATTTTATGCCTGATTTGATGTCTTCGTTTCACCTTATCAGGCAGAAGTGAGGGTGGGTGGGTACGGAAAAGGTGTGGCCAGAAAGACAGTTTGGCGCAAACTAACTGAGGGGAGTGGGTTGGTGTGCGAAGAAGACTGGCGATGCGAGGTGGAGTGTGATTGGCTGAGGAGATGGTGGTCATCCGGTGGGAATATGCGGGTGTGAGAGTTGTGATTGACTGTAACCCTAGTGGTGGGTTTGCGGTGCGAGCTTTGCTGTAACCTCTACCCCCAGCAATGACAGCGAATGAGAACCCATCTGCTCATTCAACCCAACCCAATTGGTGTCTTTCTGTGACGTCACAGAAATAAATGCTCAAGGACTTCTCCTCAGTGAGTTAAAGCTGCATAGTCCGATGAAAACATCAAATTTTCAAACCCAAAACAATTATCTAGATTTCATTCTACATATCTAACATAGATACCAGTGCATTTATTAAGCATTTTGTCATCACATATAAGGGAATACTGAGGTAATTTAATAGAACCTTTTATCACTGAAGCCTATGGTGTCAGAGTTTTCGCATGCTTGCCCAAACTAATTTGACATATTTGCACTTGAAATATCTCAAGCCATAGCTATTTCAAATAAAACTTACTTCAACGGAAACTAAGGTAGATTATAACAATCAATGTAATTATATTTATCTCCGAAAAAAAATGGCAGAAACTCAAAACCATTGGACTATGCAACTTTAAATAACTTCGCCGCTGCTGGGACAACCGTCAGAATTTAACTGGTTCCTCCCACATATCACACAATCCATAAAATGACAGCATCACACACAGCCGCATTTGTCTGAGCATTTGTTGTGCATTTTGTGTGTTTACCATTGTGTAGGTCTGTTTTTTTTATGAGGATTGGGGGACATTATTTGACATGATTGACGCGGCCATATCGGGCAATGTTATCGCAGGCCGGATGTTGTCAGTAACCACCTGGAGTACATCACGTGTTAAGAAGTGACACTTCTCCGAGTTGCAGGAAGTTCCCTTGTAGACAGCTGCACCGCCATCAGCGCTGTTGGTTGTATGAACGACCGGAAGGAGAGAATGACTTACTACGCCTGTGCCTGCACCTGCACCTCCGCCTGCGCCTGCGCCTTCGACTTCGGCTGTGCCACTTCCAAAACTTTCCCCACACCCATGTGAATAGGTGTGTGTAGGGGTGGGTGTATGGGTGGTGGTGTCTGCTGTGTGACACCAAAGACAATGTCTGACAAGACATGCAACGCCACTCAGTGCTTTCCCATGAAATAGACATGCAGTGGTGTATCCACAGAAAACAGGGTGCACATTAAATGGCAATTAAATTGTTATATTTACGCAGTGTATGTATATCTTGCGCTATAATTGCCACTATGATTGAATAATTATATAATATTATATAATATTATATAATTGAATAATTGACCATAACTGACTATAACTGACTATAACTGACTATGATTGACTATAATTGACTATACCTGAATATAATTGACTATGATTGACTATAATTGACTATAATTGACTATAATTGATTATAATTGACTCTAATTGATTATAATTGACTATACTTGACTATACTTTAATAACGCAACAAGGAACTCATAGTATGGAATTTATTAACAATAAATTGGTATCAATTGAACAAGGTGAAGTAATACAGTTACATAGGTCAAACAATTATGTGAAAGTGAAGGAAGGGAAAAAGGACAGAGTTCAGCTGGCGGTCAATGGAGAGGGGAGGGAGGTCAAATGGTTGAGATGATAGGGGTGAAGAGAGGAAAGCAATGAGGGCGATAGGGTGTTAAGGTCTGGTGATGACAGGTCAGGAGGTCAATGTAACATCGAGGTCAAACAATAGGAATGAGAACAAAGGGGGGGGGGGCAATGGGAATGGGGTAGTCATGTAAGAAGGAGTGTCATATGATAGTTCTGGTCATGTGATAGTTGGTTTTATATGAGGTCAATTGGTAATTAGGTCAAGGTCATGAGTTGTTAGTTGGCACTCAACCCTTCTGGGTGATGGTGTTATGAATGTAGGGATGGGTGGGTGGCCAAGAAAAGGCATGGAGGTGTAGATGGTCCGGCGTCTGGTTGAGAAGTGCGGATGGCAGGTTTGAAAAAACCGGAAGTCGGGTCGGGTTCAGTGAGTACTCACCAGTTGGCGGCGAGCGACAGTGGCGCCATCCAGTGTTATTCGACTGAGTTGCAAATCGCCGACCGGAAATGGTGGAGGATGTCGGGTTTAAAGGGTAGGTGGCGTGGGTGTAGTGGGGGGGTGATCGGTGGGTATGGGGTTTGGTTCCCTGTCGCACCCAAATTACCCATGTTGCCGAACAACATGACCAATTGACTATATTTAATATACTTGATATCAATGATATAATTGACTATAATTGTCACACATTGTCTTTGATGGTACAGGAGTCAAGGTGGCCTATGGAACATGTCCCCTTGTTTCAATGGTACAGCACTCAGGTTGGGCTAGGGGACCTGTCTAGTTATCTGTTTTGCCGGTGGGTGGCAGCACTGCATGATTCTTTTAGAAAGTCCTATTTGAAAGTGCTGAGTGGCGCATCTTGTCATATATTGTCTTTGGTGACACTTACCGATCGTATATATTGCCAGGACCTAAAACTCCAACAACCAACCGATCATATGTATCTCTCTCCTGGGTACACGGTGCTGGGGTTTCATGTCCTAGAAACACACCAGGTCATATCACGACGGGTATCGCATGCACACTCATGGCGAATTTATAGTGTTATCTCAACTGCAGAACCATGACGCGATATCCCACCCAGTCACATTTATCCTGACAATTTATCTTAGTAATTTATGAGTTCTTGCTTATGTATTATGACTGTTGGTAGATTGCAAACAATCCAAAATCCAGCTTTTGCCATTCGCTGTGTTAGTAGATTTACCTATTTCAAAGCAGGATCCCCAAAGCTTTAGGTTCACGCTGATCATGATTTTGTAACTAACCTATTAAACTCATGAGTTGTTTTTCTAGGTTATAACCTCACCCACCCACTTCCATCCCACATGTATTTTGTCAGTGCCGTGGCAATGGTCCTCCAGGCATATGGGAATGCAGTTACAGTACAACCCCATTAAACCAAGCTTGTTTAATCCAAAGTATTGGTTAATCCAAACAAAATTGTCGGGCCCAGGCCACTTCCGGTGCAGTTAAACCAAACTTTCATGTGGTTATAAGGTCATCTGACACTTTTTTTATATGATAAATGGTAGTATTTTGCGGGGCCGTCGAACAAAGTAAGGATTAACCGATCATTTGGTTTAACCGAGGTTGGTTTAATGGGGTTATACTGTATATACATAACAAACAATAATCAAAGTGTCCACATACATTGCATATTACATTCATAATGCACACACGTTTTTGCCAAAGCCAAGTCAAAGTCGAAGCCAAAGCTTGGTTAAACCAATGATTGGTTAATCCAAACAAATTTCTAGGGTCCCTTCAAGTTTGTTTTGACGGGGTTATACTGTATTAATAATGTAGTGGTCTGCACTGACCTCTCAGGCAAGTAACCACATAGACAGGTAGGCCTGGGGAGTGTGTTGATATCAGGGAGCCTAGGTGGTGTAATGGTTAGCACACTGGCCCGGAATGCAAAGAGATGTGGGTTCGAGTCCCGCTCTAGGCGCAGTATTTCCAATTTTCATCACCCCCATGACACTGGTTGCCGTGACCATGATCCTGTACAAGCTACATGCTGTATAGTTATTGAACCTACCCTGTGTATGTAAGTGCATCGCATTGCCTGTATGTATGTAATTGTAAGCATTAAACGACTTACAATTCCAGGGGGACGAGTGTAGTGGTCTGCACTGACCTCTCAGGCAAGTAACCACATAGACAGGTAGGCCTGGGGAGTGTGTTGATATCAGGGAGCCTAGGTGGTGTAATGGTTAGCACACTGGCCCGGAATGCAAAGAGATGTGGGTTCGAGTCCCGCTCTAGGCGCAATATTTCCAATTTTCATCACCCCCATGACAATAATATATGTGTAGTAGTCTGCCCTGACCTCTCAGGCAAGGAGCCACATAGATGAGAGGGCGTGAATATGGTGATGACATCAGGGAGCCTAGGTGGTGTAATGGTAAGTATACTGGCCCAGAATGTAAGATATGCGGGTTCGATTCCCGCTCCATGTACAAGTATTTCCCATTTTCATCACCCCCCATGACACTGGTGCCGTAACTAGGATCCTGTAAAGCTACGTGCTGTATGCTTGTTGAAACTACCCTGTGTATGTATATTCAAGTGAGGAATGGTCTGTATGTATGGAATTGTAAGCATTAAATAACCATTTAAAAGACTTACAATTGCAGGGGGACGACTGTAGGTGCCACATAGATAGGTAGGCATAGGTAGGGTGGTGACATCGGTCGCATAGATGATTTAATGGTTAGTGGGGCAGCACTATAAAGTTGCCATGAGTGTACATTGTCACAAGTCGGGGCCCATTCTGATATCACCTTAGGTGTTGCCGGGATGTAAGACTCCAATAACCAAACAACTAACCAATCACTGGGTCTGTAGAAGAGCCTGATTAGCCTGGTGGACTTTTACCAGCTTCTTGAATTCTAGTTTGTTTGTGTGCATGTCTACTTCTGACTGGGGAGTTAATTCCATAGTTTGCTGCCTTTGTAAACGGGTGCTTCAGTCAGTCTTTTTGTGAATGATCTAGGAAGTTTGAGGAGCGTAGCAACCCCCCCTGCCTGTTTACTCTGGTGGTGAAGTCTATGTAATTGTCATCATTGGTTCTGATGAACGTAAGTGATGGCAGGTGTGTATACTTTCTTTGGCTCAGGTATGTCGTCTTACATCTTGTGTGCATTTCATGCACTAAAAACACTTTGCCCTTGTATACCTTTCGAATAAGCCTCATTTAGGGTTTTCTGTAATTTCGTTTCTTGTTGTTTCCTTAAAGCTGCATAGTCCGATGAAAACATCAAATTTCGAAGACCAAAGCAATTAGCTAGATTTGATTCTAAATATCTGACTTAGATACTGATGCAGTTACCGACTTGGTAGACATTTGTCGACACATAGAAGGGAATACTGAGATAATTTAATAGAACCTCTTATTGCAGAAGCCTATGGTGTCAGACTTTTGTCATGCTTGTTAAAATTAATCTTGCATGGCTCAACTTCAAATATCTCAAAAGTTAGCAATTTAAAATAAAAGTTACTTCAACTAATGTAACATAGATCACACCAATCAATCTAATGTATTCATCTCAGATCCCCACACAAATTGTATTTTTTGGTTGATTCTTCATTTCTGCATGGATCCTGTTATGCTCCTGATGTAGTGTCTATTCTTCTGCGCTCTGCATTTGTTCTTTGTCTCCCCCCCCCCAACCTCTCCCTCCCCCTCCCCATACCTTTAGCGGATAGATGGGTCACATTCGACACCACAAACATGAGACAGTTGCACACTGTTGAACAATACAACTATACAAAATGCTGACAGAGCAATTTTCTCACCGTAGAACCACCATCAATCGCGCGAGGCAACTCTTTAGAAACCGGAAGTGTCCATGGTCGGATGGAAGGAAGGGGGGAAGAGGTGGCGGAGGAGAAAGTGGGTGTGGGTGGCGAATCATGCGCTGATTAATACGCGTTTGCTATGTCAAATCTTGATGTGTCTCTCTTTGTTTGTGATTGGCATTGTGACTCGAGCTTTTAGAAAGATGGTCGCAGACCTTATGTGATATTGTCTTTTCTACTTTCTCTCTTTTTCTTTCTTTCGTTCTTTCTTTCTATCTCTCTTCTTCTTTCTTTTATTCTTTCTTTCTTCTTGTTGGTATTCTTCTTTTTGTTTTTGTTGTTCTTCTTCTTCTCGTTATTATTATTTTTCTTTATCCTTTTCTTCCATTTTCTTCTTCTTCTTCTTCTTCTTTTTTGTTGTCTTTCTTCTTCTTCTTTAGGTGTCAGTAGAGTTCTAAGAAATGGTGATGTTTTTTATATTTAATTTCCTAAATGAAAATAGAGTTCTTAGAACAGTTATTGGAGAGCTTGGTGAAAAGGCAAGCGTAGTTCCTACGACACATCCTTACAACTGATGGCCGTCTTAAAATGAATTAGGCTTAAGCCTGATTATCTTTGTAGACAAACTAAGCAATAGACCTTTTCTTCGAAGATGACCCATTCAGCCGCTACCCACAATGCTAGTTTTTTCCACTGCCGCCAGAGGGAGTGTTGGCGGTCAAACTCTTCTGGGGAAACCTTTTCAAACAAAACAGGCTTCACACTGAGCCGACCAGACAGGAGGGTTGAATGTGTTGATCGTCCGTCTATCTCGGTAGATCGTGCAATTTGAATCCATGAGTTTGAACCCTGGTTAAGTCAAACCAATGACTTAAAAAATTGATGCTTGTCGCTTCCTAGCCAGGCGCTTGGCATTATTAGGACTTGTGACAGTGCACCCTCATGGTGACTTCATAGTGTTGCCCCACTGGGACACCATGCCACCAGCACCATCACCTGATATCCCACTCCGTCACATTATCCTGACACTGAGCCAACCAGTCCTTCCCTTATCCTAATAATGCCAAGCACCCGGCTAGGAAGTTACAAGTATACATCTCTATGTCATTGATTTTACTCGACCAGGGTCCGAACCCTTGGTTCGAATCCCACGATCTACCAATATGGGAGATGGATGCTCAACTCATTCGGCCATCCCGTCTGGTTTTTCATGGCAGAAGCCGAAGCACTCTTGCTTTCATTGGCTGGCATCGAGGCTTCTGACCAAACAAATTTGTTGTATTTGCGTATCCAGGCTTGCTAGCCTCAAAACAGACCATCCATTCATGGGAAAAGGTCACTTACAGGATTAATTAACTGGCAACAGCTGGGTATGACATCCACTTATGCTACACACCTGGGCATGCTGGAATAATACAGGTGATTGGACTGCGAGAAATACTCTGAATGGTGGCATTTTTCTTTTCTTGAAGATTTATACTGCCTGTCATGGATAAGTCTGAATAGTCTTGTTTTCACCATTTGACAGTTGGTTAATAGAAATCCAGAGCCTACACTTTTACCGACCCAAGGGATTTTTGAACTCCTACACCAGATAGACATGGGATGAGAGCAACTGGCCTTTGATGTGCTGTAAGTTATACACAGCGGTGAAAATCCAAATTGGTAGAGGTGATGGCATGGGGAATCAAACCACCGACTTTCAGATTAGGAGTCCGACCTAGAAAATAATCAGACCCTCTAACCACTCCGCCACAGAGATGCAACATATCTGATACCTTAGTATAATCGGAGACCATTTATATTTACCTGTATACACAGACACAATCGATATACAGTATAACCCTATTAAACCAAGCTCGGTTAAACCAAACGATCGGTTAATCCAAACTTTTTTCGGCGGCCCGGCAAATTACTACCATTTATCATATTCAGAAAAGTTGGTTAAACCAAAGTCTGTTAATCCAAATTATTGGTTAATCCAAACAACATTGTCAGACCCCAGGTCACTCCGGTATGGTTAAACCAAACTTTCATGTGGTTTATAAGGTCATCTGAGACCCCACCAACTTTTTTGATATGATAAATGGTAGTATTTTGCCGGGCCGCCGACAAAAGTTTGGAATAACCGATTGTTTGGCTTAACCAAGCTTGGTTTAACGGATTATACTGTATATACATAAAAAACAATAATCAAAGTATCCACATATATTTTATATTACATGTGCAATACACGCTTATTCAAAGTCAAAGTCAAAGCCAAAGCTTGGTTAAACCAATGATCGGTTAACCCAAACAAATGTCTAGGGTCCCTTCAAGTTTAGTTTAGCGGGGTCATGCTGTATCAGGATAAGTAGGAGCAAAACACACATGACAAAGATTATGTGAAATTGTCAAATATGTGGGAAAAATCCCACACCCATGTCGAGGATGGCCGCAATTAAATGGCACTTAGCCACTGCCGAAATTGGCCACTTCTGGCTGACTCAAACCTTATTGGTGAAAGGGGATTCCCTCCGCAAATATATTCTCTATCATTACCAACTGACACTCAACCACATGTCACTAAACTCTGATAATTTCATGGTCTGACACCAACAATTGTACAATACAAACATCGTGCATGAACTCTTCACAAATATAAAACAAGAAGACGTTTTGGTGTTCTTGAGCACTTCCTCAGGTCCTCTGGACTAGGGTGGGGGTTGGGGGTGGGGAGTTAGGTGAGATGTGGGTGTCGAGGATGGGAAGTGAATTCCTAGTTACAGAGAACCTACATAGTTGATGAGTGGTGTGACACAATTAGGTGTAATTAGTTGTGCCACAGACGGGTAGTTCCCCCACCCCTTTGCCCCGCCCCCATGTGTATATGTATATATATGGATATATATACATATATATATGTGCAATATATTTATATATGTGCAATATATATATATATATATATAGATATACCATATATATAAGCACATACACACAATCCCATACATTTACATATTTATGCTCACCTTGAATTGTATCGCTTGTATGCGCACTGTGCCAACTTTGAAATCTTTACTGCAGTCTGTAAAAATCCAATATTACCGCCACTTAGGACTGCACCTATGGCGTCTTTTGACACTACTTATTCCTATTCAACTGATGAAGGCATCAGCTTATCTAAACTAAAATACTTACCTAGATTTGATCCTACATATTCAACTTAGATACTGCTGCTATTGGCATACATCTTTTGCAGTTTGGAGCTGCTGTGCTAAGTAAACAAACAGGTAGACAATTGTTAAGTCTTGTATTTTTTTTTTGCGCACACACAATTGATTCCGCTAAATCGATGGCAGAAGGAATAAGTGCAGGTAACAAGAGTTTATTACAGTAAAATAAAATAATGGCATCCTCTGGGCCATGCTCTGAGCGGTACGTAATAGTAAGTGGGTGCGTGGACAATATACCCTTTTCAATGTTTACAAACATTATGTATGCGCGCACAGCTTGGCTGCAGAATAATGGCACACTGCCATTGAGTTTGCCGATATGCCCAGTGCAAAATGTTACTTTTATTCAAAATTAATAGAAATCCAGACCCGAACCTTATAAATTTAATATAATCTGTTTTTTTAAGCAGGTTATCGGTTTGTGTGCGAAGCAGTTTGTGTCTAGGTGGTGTGGTTTTAGATATATTTCACTTTTCTGTAGGAAGGTTGATTACGGCCATTGACAATGCATTGATTTTGCCGATACGTGCAGTGCAAAATGTAAATTTTCCTCAAAATTAATAGAAATGCAGAATCCTAAGCTGATAAATTTAATATTATCTGTTCATTGAATATGTTTTCTATGTGTGTTCCAAGCGGTTTGTGGCTAGGTGGTGTCGTTTTAGAGATATTACATTTTTTCTCTATGAAGATTGCTCATAGCCATTGAGTTTGCAGTGTGACAGTATGTCGTCCTGCAGCCAAGCAGTCCGCACACTGACCTAAATACCCATGCTGACGTCATATGAAATAGGTCTATAAGGTGTGTGCTCACCGTCCCATGGAAGGTTGACATCTGATGACTTGGCCTGGGGCGATGGTGGTAGAGCTGCAAAGGCTCGCTGGCCAATCAAATGGGCAGAAGCCAGGGACTACCCTTTACATCTGACGAAGAGTTAACGTATTCCTGGGCGGGGGGGGGGGGGGGGGGGGTTGAGGGGCGGCTCCCGTCATTTACGATGAATCAACACAATTTGAAATTGCCCAAAATTGCGCATGTTTGCAAATATCTCCAAGGATCACTCTTTAAAATAAAATTAAAAAAAACTCTAAGCAAACTCCAAAGTAAAGTAGATGATCATTTTCAATGTAATATATATATATCTAAAAGAACTAAATATCATTGGGTTATGAAACTTTAAAGATAAGATTCCATATATCCGGTATGCGGTATGCAAATGCGAATGTGACAAGAAATGTTAATGCATGGTGTTGCTTTCATATGTCCGGCGAACGCAAATGCAAATGCGAATGTGTGGATGGCAAAGTGGATTGTTTAATCGAGTGATCAGTGCGAATTTGAATGTTAATGCGAATGCGAATGACATGCCACATACCGCATACATGGAATCTTAGCTTTCGATTACATATAGCTCTGTGTACATTCTACTTAGAATGTGTGAAAATTAGGTCACGTTCAATTCTGGATCTATCTACACAATCAGCGACGCTCTTATGCAGGGAGTGAATGTAAGATGCTAATTCGCTAATATTTATTTACAAACAGGTCACATCCGGTTCTGCTCCCGGTCCTACTTCCGGTTCTACTTCTGGTTCTACTTCCGGTTCTGCTTCCGGTTCCGGTTCCGCTTCCAATTCCCCTTCCGGTTCCGGTTTGGCATTCCGGTTCCGCTTCCGGTTCCGCTCTGATCTCTCAAATATGCGATGTGAAAGGAATGATCCGTCAGTGGTAAGTATTTTAATATTACCAAAAACATTGAAACCTCCGATCAATCATTGAAACAAATGACAAATTATACGCATCCTTAAATCGTTGTCATCGTAAACATTGTTCTATTTACCTGTTCCAATGAGTTACACTTAACTATTTCTTTTTCTTTAATTGTAAAGCAAAGCTGGGTTTGTTGTAATGTTTTTTTTTTTTTTCTTGTTTTTTTTTTCTTGAATATTTATACTGCCTATCATGGATAAGTCTGAATAGACTTGTTTTCACCATTAGGCAGTTTGTCGATAGAAAGCCCGAGCCTACACTTTTACCGACCCAAGGGATTTTTAACCTCCCACATCACATAGACATTGTATGAGAGCAACTGGCCTTTGATGACGCTGTAAGTTTATACACAGTGGTGGAAATCCAAATTAGCAGAGGTGGCGGGCACAGGGAATCGAACCACCAACCTTCAGATTAGTAGTCTGACCTAGAAAAAGTCAGACACTCTAACCACTCCACCAGAGAGAACACCACATGTTCAATGTAGGAATGTAGGAATGTCTAAGCACACTAACTAGCTATGCAGGCAAACCTTGCATACTGCCTTATTAACATTTAAAAATAACATTTTTAACTATTGAAATATTAAAATATTAAAATAGTTAGGAATTTATAGCAGTTATCCAAGAATAAATATCTCGGGGATAACCTTCAGTGGAATAGCGAAAAAATAAACATCTTTTTCCTCCGGGCTTCGTTTATAAAAAAAAAAGAAAAGGCAAAGCATAACTGACAGAAAGTGCATATTGGGTTCTCACTGCCGCAATGCATGTTGGGACGGAAACTGTCTACACCAGCGTGGTGCCTGCTGGAAAGCAATGCCCTTACATCCGGCGCCGGTGGCTTCTGGGAATAAAACACGCATCCAGTTCCGGTTTTAAAAAAACCCTGGAAGTTTATTATGTGAGATGGTCTCATCCTCATAATGACTGCCCCGGTTTTGTTGATTCATCGCTTGAAAATAAAATCGTTCATAAGAAAATATTAATTGTCGTGTTTTCCTGTTCCTTTCCCTTTTTTTGGCCAGTGACAGTTTGGAAGTAATGGCCTTGCTGATTCAAATCTAAAAGGAATCATTTGGGTAATTGCTCAGAGTTGGCTAAAGTGTGTGGATGGATGATTTCTGTCGGTTAGTATGATTTGTTTCTTTGTTTAGGGTTTTACATCCTGTCAACACGACAGACCAGTCTCACAGGCCATAATCGATTAACATGACCCGGCCACCGCTGGTCATCCGAGTCGTCAGAATTTCAAATCGAACACCGCAAGTGGAGTCGACAAATACATGTGCCGTGTGCAAAACGATCCGCCTCCAGTAACCCACCTCTTGGCTACGAGCAATGACATCACATTTGCGCTTGTACCATCCTGCAGGATAACAGCTACCAGTACCAGTCATACATATTTTTTTTAAAGAATAACCTAGATTAATGAAATGGAAATATAGCTACTCTAGGCCATCATAAAATACTTTAAATCCTATTTTGATGTAGTTTTATCGGTTATTAAAAAAAAAAAAAAATTTGGGATTAAGCCATCATTTTTTCCACCCCAAGCATGGAGAAGCATATTAGATTATTCTACCTGAGTCTGTAGGATATGCGCATGCACCAAAAAGTGGCTCAGGTGACCTGAGTTGATTAATCGATTACGCCCATAATTTACAAAGGCGGAGGCGGGTCACATATACAGTGTTTTTTTATTTTTCTTCAAGCACATAGATCAGAACAGAGCAATGGTAATCCCCACCCCCCTCTTCCTCCGCACTCAGAGTCTCTTGAGTGCCGGGTTCGAACCCTCAACCCAAACCAGTGTCTGTTATCTTCGGTGTGGGTGGGTGTGTGAAGAAAGGTGGTGTAGGTCCTTGCTGGATGGTGGTGGCAGTAGAAATGGGGCCGCGGACGGGGGTTTGGGGTTGAATCCACAGTCACATGACTTTTTGGTGGGAAGGTTGTGGTGGCTCCAGTGTCGGGTAACATGGTTCTGGTTAAAGCTGGTAGGTGGCTCCACTGGGAGTGTTCAGGCCTAGTTCGACGGCGAGCCGAGAGTGGCGCCAGTGAGCCGGTGTGGCGGTTTCAGCTCGTTCCCGTGCTCAGCCGTGTCCCGTTGCTTCTGCGCATGCGCAGATTTCGCATCAACTCGGGTCACCCGAGCCACTTATTGGCGGATGCGCACATCCTACAAACTCGGGTCGAATAATCGAATACGCTCGGGTGGACAATTTGTTCTTTTTTTTTTAATAACCGATAAAAGTACAGCAAAATAAGATTTAAAGTATTTTATGATGGCCTAGTTTACCTATAATTCAGACACAGGACACGAAAGTGGTATAAAGTGGTAGTTTATTGATCTTTTTTCTTATGATGGAATTCTTAGGTTTCGAGTAGTTACAGTTCGGTATAGTTAGTTTTGTCCCACGTGCGCTCAGCCTTGCGTGCCAGATGGGTGGGTGGGACGGCTAGAAAAGACAGCAAAGCTTCAGTGGCCACGCGGCAGGTTCGGGCGCACTGGTCAGTGTGAGCTGCTCCGGCTCCTCCGGTGGCGAGTCTGTGAAGGATCCGCCAGGTAGCGCATCGGTTCGATAGTGCGTCTCGTTGAGTATAGGTGGCGCCACGGTTGTCCATAGAGTTTAAGGTTGAAGGGGTTTCGGTCCCGCGTCCCAAATTACCCATGTTGCCGCCGCAACATGCACATTTCCATTTCATTAATCTAAGTTATTCTTTTTTTGCACACTGCATGTGTATTTTCGACTCCATTCGCCGTGTTCTATTTGAAATTTGGATGACCCGAGTCGCCCGGGTCGTGTTAATCGATTACGGCCATGTTTATTAGATTCTGACGCATGCGCAGAAGCGAGGGACACGGCTGAGCACGGGAACGAGCTGAAACCGCCACACCGGTTAAGACAGGGCAGTGGGGTTTCCCGCCTGCGCCAGTAAATTACCCATGTTACGAATAACATGTACAATGATATCTCTCCAGATTTATCTGATACTAATCTGAATATATAATCCAGGTCTAATGACCTTCATCGACTAAAGATCTAAATAATCCCATCTAACTAAGGGTTGCCTTAAGGCAAGTCAAGGCAAATCAAGGCAAATCAAGCAAGTCAAGGCTTGGCAAGTCAAGGAAAGTCAAGGCAAGTCAAGGCAAGGCAAGGCAAGTCAAGTCAAGGCAAGACAAGGCAAGTCAAGGCAAGGCAAGTCAAGTCAAGTGAGGTCAAGGCAAGTCAAGTGAGGTCAAGGCAAGTCAAGTCAAGTCAAGGCAAGTCAAGGCAACTCAAGGCAAGTCAATTCAAGTCAAGTCAAGGCAAGGCAAGGCAAGTCAAGGCAAGTCAAGGCAAGTCAATTCAAGTCAATTCAAGGCAAGGCAAGGCAAGTCAAGGCAAGTCAATGCAAGTCAATTCAAGTCAATTCAAGGCAAGGCAAGGCAAGTCAAGGCAAGTCAATTCTAGTCAATTCAAGTTAATGCTAGGCAAGTCAAGTCAAGTCAAGGCAAGACAAGGCAAGGCAGGACAAGGCAAGCCAAGTCAAGGCAAGTCAAGGCAAGTCAAGGCAAGAGAAGTCAAGGCAAGTCAAGGCAAGTCATGGCAAGTCAAGGCAAGTCAGGACTGAAAAGCAATATATTTATTGCAGTTATCTAAGCATAAAATCTCCCTGCCCATAGTTTTGAAACCGACGTTATATATACTCTTGAAAAGCAATGTTTAAAATAAATCGGAAATGATTCCGGCGAGGGCGGGGGGAGGAAATCAGCATTTCTGTTTAAAAAAAAAGGGAAATGACTGGAGAATGATTCAAAGTGATTTAGAATTTCCTCCGCCATCACTTCAGGGCTGAATTCTTTTTAAACCATAAAAGAGACAAAACCAAACTTTGGAAAATCACACGCCTCCACATGTTCAAATCCAAGTCAAGTCCACAATGACTTTCCTAAATTGGCCTCTTTAGCCAGAAAGGAGCTGCAATTGTGCAAAATCGAGCACTTGCGGCCGTCTTCCTCACTGCACATGCTCAGTTGGCTTCCGTTTAGCCTGTCCCTCGTTCCAATTAAAAGCTATCATTTACAGTGTGCCGCTCTTTATGGGTCATTAAAGTACTTCCGGTCCAACCCCAATATGTGCGTCACACTGCAACAGGCACCTCACTAAAAATGTGTCACGTGGTCTGAGATGTAGAACTTGTAGAACAGGATCAGCGATAGATAAAAGATTCACCCCGTACTTCCAGTACAGGGGTGAAAACCAGCCTTATAAAAAAAGGGTAGACAAATCGGGCTAATGAACTGAGTCGTTATGAGAGCCTAATTTCGCAATCTAAGAAGCAACATTTATTCTTTGTATATGTCTTCATGTTTACACGCTACTTTTGAGTTGGAAAATAGAATAAAACATATACTTTAATCAAATTTAAAAGTGAAATCGACAGCATTCTCTGGCTGCCATCTTGTCTTTTTGCATTCTCTCCCATTTCACCAACTCTGTTCTGATATAAGTAACCATTTGACACTGGTGCCAGGCATTCTACTTCTTGTTCCATACTAACGCTATTTTCGCCCATATTTATATAAGCCTGGTCTTCACCCGTGTACTACAAGTATCGGGTGAATCTTTTATCTAGATCAGCGAGTGCATTGGTTGTTGGAGTTTTACATCCTGTCAACATCTAAGGTCATATCAGGATGGGTACCGACTTGTTACACTGAGCACTGTTGGTAAATTTATAGTGTTGCCTCACTGGGAAATCAGGCCGCTGGCACCCTGTCCCGAAATCCCACTGAGTCACATTATCCTGACACTGAGCTAACCTGTCCTTCAATCAATCAATAGTTCCATCCTCTAGTCGAGGGTTGGATTCAATGGTTCTCCATTTGTCCCGATGGTGTGCTGTTCTGATAGACTGTGCATAATTCAAGCCTGTCCACTGTGAAATATTTGTATACCATGATGTTCTTGGTCTCCCTCTCCCTCTACTGCCATTCACCTTCCCTTCCAACAATGTATGGTATATTGAACTCTGATGAATGATGTGGCCAAAATAAATAAGTTTCTTTGTCTGTATAGTGGCAAACAAGCGTTTCTTATTTTTAATTTTTCTGAGAACTTCTTTGTTGGTGATCTTCTTTGTCCATGATATTTTCATCATCCTTCGAAAGGTCCACATCTCAAATGCTGCAAAATGTTTGTACATTTTCTTAGATATTGTCCATGTCTCAGCCCCATACATTAGAGTAGACCACACATAACACTGAAGAATACACTTCCTTGTATGTATTAATATCTTACTTGATGTTAACACTCTATACATTTTGGAGAATGTTGTTCGGGCTATTGTTATCCTTCTCTTAATTTCTTCCTCACATCTCCCATCATTTGTAATCTTTTGTCCGAGATGAATTCGTATACTTGTTCTATGTTTGTGCCATCTATGGTTATATTGATATTTGGTTTATCTGTCTTTTTACTTATAACCATTGTTTTGGTCTTCCTGGCATTCATCTTCATGTTGAATAGTATTCCAGCTTTATTGGTTCTATTCACAATATCTTGTAGGTTTTTCTCACTGTCTGCTAGTATTACACTGTCATCGGCATATCTAAGATTGTTGACCACCTCCACATATCGACCACTCCCCTATATCAGTATATCGATCGCTTTATTTGAGTCCAAAAAATACCATTGTAACCCTATTCTAACTCCCTAACCGACCACCTCCACATATCGACCACTCCCCTATATCGTTCACTTTATTTGAGTCCCAAAAATAACATTGTAACTATATTCTAACTCCCTAAACCGACCACTTAAAGTCAGTCCCAAGGTCGGTCGATTTAGAGAGGCGTTACTGCATATGAGATTACCAGTGATTACATATACATATATTGTAACAAACTGCCTTGTCACATGGCTGGAAGATCATTGCCACGGCACTGGCAAAGGACTGTATTCAATGAATAAACATTATTTACAAAAAGAAACAAGTTGGTACCAGTCCTCATATGACCCTATATGTTGCCAGGACGTGAAGCTCCAACAACCTAGCTACCCTCTGGTGGTAGGGGAAATAATTAAAATGCAATGCTTTCATTGGACTTCATCTGAAAGGAAGAGGAACTACTGAAGGGAAGCTTAAGGTGCAGCGGTGTGAATTCTGAGTGCTTAGATTATTCATGGAATGGGGCGCTACTTGTCCTGGGGTTAATAAATATCTGAGATTCAAATTAATTTTCTTAAATTGCTAAATATATATTTTCTATGGAACAGGTTCTAGTGTTTGTGTTGAAGTGTCGACCTTCCAGTTGTTGTTCAATCCAGGATTATTTAAAATTTGTAATCCGTGTGAAAAGTATATAGGAAGAGTTCAGGCATACAACCCTGTAAACGCTAATTCAAAAACTAAATTAAATAAAAGATTTGTACCTGAAGGTAAAAATAATTCTCACTAACTCCACGTTTCTTGTCATGAAATGACTATGGAGAAAGAAACAATAAGATAAGAAGGTATAAAATGAATCTTTTGAAGGTTTGACTCCAATATTTTTCTCAATTTTTGGATTGGTGTTTACGGGGTTAAAATTGTGCCTGAACTCCTCATATGTGTATGTGTATTGGTTGCAATATGAGCATTGTGTTTGATTCGAAGGGAACAACTTGCCCAGCTGCTGCCACTCTGATTGACTCATGGGTGGACGGGCGGCTTCCTCTCTGTCCACCTGAGTCATGGCGGCGGGCTTTCACACCCACGCTCTGCTATACATGTAAACCTATTATTCCCAAAAAATAACAAAGACGAGCATACAAACTTCCAAGATAACGAAGGGGCAATGCTCACAGACAAAGATGCAGCAAACAAACTGAACACGCACTTTGCCACAATAGGGCAAAAGCTGTCAGACATTTTTTTTAAAAGATGGGAAAACAGATCAGGAACTGTGCAGAACGAAATCCCCACCTGCAAAACAGATATGATAGAAGTAAAAAGATTAATAAATGACATAGACACGAATAAGCCAAGTGGAATAGATGAAATACCAACCAAAATACTGAAAGAGGCACTCCAAGCCATCCCGGCCACTGTATATAGTAGACCTATTCAACATTTCCTTTGAGCAGGGGCGTTTTATCTCAGCCTGGAAAATGGCAACCATCACCCCTATTCAGAAAAGTGGAGACAAACAAAACAGTCTAGTAATAAGAGTAGAACAAAATAAAATACATATATGCCAATAACATTTAAAAGAAACTAACATAGGCTACTAACCATACCAACCAATTATCTATCTGCTACTGAAATACAGGCAATCAAATAACTTATCAGCAGCTACTGTGTGGTAAGATAACACCAACACTACAGCTGGCCAGCATTGAAAACAAGCCTGGGTACCTGGGCGTATATGCTATGGACAGTATAAGTACAGCCTCAATAAAAAACAAACAAAAAACATATATATATATATATATAAGCTGGCCAGCCACTAGCCATCAGCAGTTTTTAGCGACCCAGCCCTGCATCCACCCTGCACCACCAGTCCTGCCCAATCAAATTAGGAAATAAACTTTTTTGATTCCCACACTGCCTTATCGAATTGTTCCTTATCAAATCAGGGGATGGCAACAATAGTAGTTAAATGCAAAATTCGCACCATTTAGCAGATTGGATTTTTTTAATATATCTTTTTATTGACAAGGTATTTATTCTGCCCATGAAGTATAAGCTCCTACGAGGGTGCTTGTTTTCAATGCTGGACAGCTGTGATAATAGGTTACTGATATCTGCTTACAAATACCACTTCAGTGTGATAAAACTAAGGTTGTATGCCCACATTGTCAATGTTGCTTGCAACATGGGTAATCAAACAAGGCGGAGTCGGATACCTTTCAAACGGCCGCTGGCACCACCTATACTCAAACTTTAACATTAATATGTACATCGACGTCTACCACACCAGCGGGTCTTTTGGAAGTACGCCGAGTAACCACGCAGAACTGGCGGACGTGCATATTTAAATTAAATATGGTGTCGATAGAAAAAATCTGATACAAAGTTATGGAAATTTGGCGCGCTTTTGACTTTCCGGCCCGGCGAGCTGCTATATAAAGCGAGCAAAACCCTAACTCGGCCACTACAACTTGGCGGCAGACGGCGACGGACATTCTACTTTGCCATCCCGCCCACCCCACAATAAGAGACTAGAACTATAGGGCTAAATCATCTCGGGGCCTTCTCTCATTATACTCATGCATGTACGATTACCATTCTAGTGCATTAAAAAGTCCAAATATATACCATTTATCAGTGTTCGCGTTGTTCAATTATAAGTGATTGAATCAATATGAGTAGCTTCTTTGCATTTAATGTGTGTGCACAAGTTATCTTTGGTATCCATATCCGGTTGTCTCAATCTTTCCTTGTTTTCCACTGCCTGCTGGGACTCAAACTGCAGAGCGGTCCATTCTCTGATGTTGAATTTCCACCTCGACCTTTGTCTGCCTTCTTTTTTCTCTCCCCTTTTACTGCGCCTTGCAAGATGGTTGTTGTGAGACCTGGTGAAGGTGAAACATGACCATACCACTGGGTTGTGTAACGCTTTTATGATTGGCGCATCATTTATGAATTGTGGTTGATTCAAGGAGGGGAGCCGGATATCCACCATGCCCCAAGCGGACTGGATGAACATCACACCCCTATAAACCCCGCACCCCCCACCTAACCGCCTTTTGGCCTCACTTCACTGTATCGGAAGCAACATTTTACCATACACACCCACCCTCCTTTTTAAGGACTACTTTGTAGGGGTCGGCTTGGGCGGCGTCCAAGGTCCAGGTGATCGGGGAAGGCTCCCTCAACTTGGATGACGTGGACTGATTTCCCCTCGATGTACCATAAACCTGTAACTGTTCTCTCAATAAACCCCCATTTAACACCCGCATGGTTTCCAGCTTCACTCATTCGAATCGTCAAGAGATCTTTGTGTGGTATAAACTATAATCGACATCTGCACCACCAGTCCTGTCCAACCAACTTAGGAAATAAACTTGTTTGATACCTGTACTGCCTTGTCGAACTGTTCCTTATTGAATCAGGGTACAATAACGATTACTGATATGTGCTTACGAGTACTACTTCATTATGATACAACTAACTACTGAGGTAGAATGACCACATTAATAGTGGTTGAACCAATATGAGTAGTTTCATGGCATTTAGTGTGTGTGCATAAGTTATCTTTGGTATTTACGTACGGCTTTAAGTGGAGTTTTTTTAAATGTAGGTCATGGTATTGTCAGTCAGCCATTCAGTGGAAGTTAAAAGAAAAGTATACTAGTGGGAGTTGGATAATAATTGTCTAGCACTACCCCTCAGTCTAGCCAGTTATCTAGTTTGTTCGTTGATGTTTCGCATCCTAGCAACATCTAAGGTGATAACAGGATGGGTACTGACTTGCGACAGTGCACACTCATGATGACCTTATAGTGCTATACCACTTAGGAGACCAGGCTGCAAGCACCATGACCTGATATCCCACTCAGTCGCATTATCCTGACACTAAGCCAACCAGCCCTTGCCCTATCATAATAATGCCGAGTGCTTGGCTAGGAAGCGACAAGTATCAATTTTTAAGTAATTGATTTGACTCAACTAATAAGTTATCTGTGTCTGTTATTTGCAATTTGGTGGTAGTAAAGGCTTCACTTGTTAGCATTGCTACTTTGTTAGTTCTGATGTTGGGTGTGAGACTGTTAGAAAAATGTTGAGCCAGCTGTGGCTATTGAATTAGGTGTGTAGGCCTAATTACATGTTTTCACTAGCAATAAAAATGATAATTCCGAAAACATACCAATGCATAAATAAAATACGACACAGTATATATAGCAGTTATCCTCCATTCAAAATTGGAATTATATATCTTGTCATGGTCGTCAGAAGGCGGTTTATTTAAGGAATATATTTCGCGGCCATATGATGACATGTGAGCTGACAAGTTAACGTGTGCGCAGACAGGTGGCGCCACAAGCGCGCCTGAGGTTGTCAGAGCATAGTAGTATATGACGAGTAATATCAAGAACCCTGCAGTAGATTACAGAGGGTGGAGCAAAGGAGGAGTTGGGGTGGAAAGATTCCGATTAATTATACTCGCATATATAATGTCATATGTATATATGTATATTCATATTATATATAAGATTGTCTTTTTATCTAAGGAATATATATATGTGTAAGTATATTATATATATAAGATTGTTTCTTTTATCCGAGGAATATATATATACAATATTGTCATTTTCTCTAAGGAGCAATTCTCTCTCCCTCTCTCTCTCTCTCTCTCTCTCTCTCTCTATATATATATAGATATATATATATGAATAAGAATAGGCTCTACTTATTTAAGGAGCATTTATATATATATATATATATTTGTATATATACATATTTGTATATATATATATATATATATATATATATATATGTGTGCATAAAGCTCCCGAGCGAGTCGCGTATCACGCCCTGCGCAGGGGTGGGGGGCGAGGAGCATCATGATACCCCCCCCCCCCCACACACACACACCCTAGCCGGAGGGGGGGGGGGGTACTACTATAGAGCGTATTACACGCGATAAAAGGTTTAATAATATACATATATAAATAACAATGTTGTGTAGTTGGCAGTGCAAACAAAAGGAAACTGGGTTAAAGTGGTCATATACTTGCTGATAGTGAATCATGATTTATTGACCGAACTCTCCATAGTGTGTACACTGGGTGAATGGAACAAATGTCGTCAGGAACTAGACCCTCCATCCTCAAGTCTCCAAGATCAAGCAAGACCTTGTAAGTTGTAAGTTGAGTGCGCGTGCTTTGTCTTCTTTGAACCCCATGTGACCTCGGCGATAATAGGGGACTTCGGAAGGAACTTGGAGAGACTGAGCGAGATACACGATGCAGAGGTGACAACAGCAAAACCGACGATGGCTATCCTATTGACGGAGGTTTTGCGGGGGGTTTGCTTTGGGGTCGCCATCTTGGAAAGGAGCTCCGCAGAAGGGGCTTGTGATTCATTATTTCATGTCATATTTACCGTAGTTGTCTTAGGTATAATTGTTCCTGAGCGTATCAGATCATGAGGCAACTCTTTATGTTAATAGTTTTAGACTGAAACTAACGGATTGAAGTTAGTGTTTTATAGTCAGTGTCAACATATCTTTTACAAAACTATTGCAATTTATTGTCTTCATTCATTGATGGCTCGCTGTAGGTATATATATGGTATATATGGTATATGCTCTGTTCAGATCTTTGTGGGTTTTTTAATTGTTAGTACTGTTATTGTTGTTATTATTATTATTATTTATATAATAGTTTTTACCAGTCATTCTATTGTCTTAGCTCTGTTGACATGCGACATGTTGACAGTTATCGAACTGAACACAGAACTACCAAGACGCCAAAGAGTGTTATCAATGGAAAGCATTACAATACACCAGAGTAGACCTATCTATGGATACTCCAGCGTTAAGAGTTGGTACAGTTAGCGCATGTATGTGTTCTACCAGCTGTTGTTTCACACAAACAACCTCCACAAAATTACCTTTGTGAAGCTCTTACTTTGATTGTTACATTATATGCATATTACACATCAATATATGCATATTACACATCAATATATGCATATTACATTATACATTTCTATATTGATTGTAGCATTGTCCAATGTTCCCTGCTTCATTGTTCATTGTTCATTTACATTCATAATTAACTAGAATAATCATTTATATATATAATATATATATGATGTATATATATAAATATATATATAATTTCACTGAGACATTGCGTAAGCCATGTCTACGTCCGTACTAACAACACTTGGTGGTGAGTATCTATCAAAATGGCAGCTTTTCTTATTATTCTTGTGGTTTAAGGTTATTCAAATAAGTGTCTCGTTGAGGTTTGAGAATAATATGTACAAATCGCAGGTCCAGGTGCCAATTAATTATGTCAGGCCTGTATTTATATATATATGTAAAGTATTCCTAATTTATCGTGATCGTGAGGGTGTCACTTGCTTAGCGGGAAGAGACAGGCTTGTACTCTCGTCTGCTCTCGCCTGCTCTCATCTACTCTCGTCTGCTCTCGTCGTCTGCTCTCGTCTGCTCCCATCTACTCTCGGCTGCACCGCTTCCAGTTATCACAGTTCGCGCATGCATAGTTAGTTGGCAGCAGCAGTCTTCTTGTCGGGCGTGGCATTTGCCTCTGCTTTAGCAGCTGCAGCTTCTGTAACATATGAACAGGGAAGCACACTGTTAAAACTAAGAAACCCATTCATTGTGAATTGTAAACACACACATAAGCCGTGTTCACACGGGAAAAGTTTTAAGCGATTTAGACAAGGCGAATCATATGAATCGATTTAGATGCCCGTTCACACGGACCGAGTTTGAAAGTGTTTCGCGTTCACACGGGCAGTGCTTGAGTCGGTTTAAGGCGGAAGTGGATATCTGCGCATGAGCAAGTCCATACTAACCAGATATCTATGGACTGAATCGTATTGTTTTGGAACGATCAAAACTTCTGCTGGGCAGCGAAAACCTAAAAATAAATGATGAAAAAAATATCTGCGTGCAGCTAGCGGTTTATAGACTAAATTCTATAATATGCGCTTTTGATCGACCGGAAAATAAACAAACTCAAGTCTCGACTGCGCATGCGTGTCACGTCCTTAATCCGCATCAAGTAAGTCACTTGCGTTCACACGGGCGATATAACTCGAATCATAAAATTTGGTTCATATAAACCACCTACATAGGTGGTTTATAAAATCCGAATTATATGAGTCGAATCAGCCCTAAACCGCCTCAGCCGCATGTTCACACGCCAAATGTGAGCCGAACTAAGCAAGTCAATTTATATGATTCGAATTAACTGCCCCGTGTGAACAGGGCTTTAGTGAGGCAATTGAATAGATCATGTTACTGCATCTGTCAGAGTTTTGGCAAGCATGCCAACATTAATTTTGCATGGTTGCACTTAAAATATTTCAAAAGTTAGCCACTTAAAATAAAAGTTACTAAAGTAAGGTATATTATAACGATCAACCTAATGTATGTATCTGAGAAATTTCTGAAACTCGAAACCATTAGATAGTGTTTATACTCTTCCTTTCTCATTTTTGCCTGTATTGATTTCACCATAGCCTGCCTACACAACCACAGATTCCAGCCGTGGACTTTTTAATAGGGTAGTTTCCACTGACTATCAGAGGGCGGGTTGGTGGTGGAAATCCTCTATTTCTGGGAGGAAGTTGACATCAATTGTGTGTCAATATTCACACGAAGTCCCTAATTATCGTGGCATAATAATCATAACAATTGCAGGGTTATCCATTTGAAACATTAGTAGGACATTGAGAAACGGCTGAAACCTGCATCACGTGACAGAAGCCATAACAATAATAATAAACAATAATAATAATAAAACAATCCATGGCCTAATGGAACAGCGTGTTGGATCAGGAGCTGATTTCCCTTCAAATAGACCATCATTATTGCAAACCACGGCGACAATTAGTCATTAGCACGCAGCGCACATCAGGGGAATTTTTCCTTTCTCCCATAGAGAGGATTAGTCACGTGACCTGACACAATCAGACGCCCTCGTTATCAAATTGGTGCTAATTTGAAATTGGACACCACTGGCTGAACACTGGAAAGGAACCCAATAGGATCTACTGGGTGGAAGAAGAAAAACACCCTTTTAGCTGAGCAACTGAACTTGGAGTGGAGAAGGGGATGTTTAATATATTGGAATACTTTGTTGTATTAAAGTTGCATAGTCCGATGGTTTTTAATTTCTGTGTTTTTTTCCGAGATAAATATAGTAGATCGATCACTAGTATCTACTTTATATTAGTTCAAAGTTACTTTTATTTTAAATGGTAAACTTTTGAGATATTTTGAGTGCAAACATGGAAAATTAGTTTTGGCAAGCTTGTCAAAACTCTGACAGCATAGACTTCTGTAGGAACAGGTTCTGTTAAATTGACTCAGTATTCCCTTCTACGGAGAAACAAATGCTTAATAAGTGGATCACTATCTAAGTTAGATATATCAAATTAAACCTAGATAATTGTTTTGGTTTTGAAAATTTGATATTTCACCGGACTATGCAGCTTTAAGCAAAATAATAGATAGCGTCTATTGAAGGGACTGTGGAGACTGAGGCCTGTTGATGATCACAATGTGGAATGCCCGCGGATTCTGCTGCTTGATATAATGTAGTAGTCCGCACTGACCTCTCAGACAAGGATCCACATTTACAGGTGGGCATGGATAGTGTGGTGACATCTGGGAGTTTAGGTAGTGTAATGGTTAGCACACTGGCCCAGAATGCAAGAGATGTAGGGGTTCGATACCCACTCGGGGCACAATATTTCCCATTTTCATCACCCCCTCGACATTGGTTGCTGTGACCAAGATCCTTTACAAGCTGTGTGCTGTCTGCTGTCTGCTGTCTGCTTGTTGAACCTACCCTGTATATGTCTATGCATGTGCATTGCCCGTATGTATGTAATTGTAAGCATTAAAACGACTTACGGATGTATACCATTTAAGAGACTTACAATTCCAGGAGGATGAGTGTAGTAACCGGCACTGACCTCTCAGGAAAGGAGCTGCATAGACAGGTAGGCGTGGGTATGGCAGTGACATCAGGGAGTCTAGGTGGTGTAACGGTTAGCACACTGACCCAGAATGCAAGAGATGTGGGTTCAATTCCGACTCTAGGCGCCATATTTCCCCATTTTCATCTTCCCCACGACATTAATAAAGGCGAGCTCCAGGAGACTAGTGCACATGGTTATGTCTTCAATTTGAACCTTGAATTGACCTGGCAGCGACCCAACAACTCTCCCAACAGGAAACCACGCCATATTGGTCATCCCATTCATTCTCACATTATTTTATCGGGATTTGCTAAACCCGACAGGCAATTTCCCGCGTAGTGTACGCCCGGCTTAACACCTGATTGCAATCCGGGCAGAGAATAAGTGGGAAATGTGCACAGTTTGTTGTCTGTAGCAACTACAAAATGACATGTTGGCTTCTTTCAGATTGTCGTCTGCACTCACTTCCGCCACTGACATCCCTCGTTTATCTGATCTTACAGACGCAAACTTCGCAGACACACTTGTTGTGTTTTTCCTCAAATAAAAATTGGATGCATTCATAGAAAGAATAATCACTGGGATTGAAGAGTTTGGCAGAAGACAATTGGAATTGGAAGCAATTCGAATGAACACACACACCAAAGAGGGAGAATTTTAAAGTCAATTCGTGGAAGAAACACATAAACTACATTTCTTACTACTGACCTAGGAGAACATAATGCTGATTGCAGTGAAATCCACTCAGACAAACTGATGTAACTTCAGGTTAATTAACAACCAAGCAAGTAAACAAACAAACAAAACCTATTACATAAAGGGCGTAATCGATTAATCAACTCAGGTCACCCAAGCCACTTTTTGGTGCTTGCGCACATCCTACACAGACTCGGGTCGAATAGTCGAATATGCTTCTCCACGCTCGGGGTGGACAAAATGATGGCTTAATCCAAAACCTTTTTTTTTTTTTAATAATCGATAAAACTACAGCAAATTAGGATTTAAAGTATTTTATGATTGCATAGTTTAGTTATATTTCCATTTCATTAATCTCGGTTATTAAAAAAAACCCACATGTATGACTTGTACTATTGTCTGTTATCCTGCAGGATGGTACCAGCGCAAATGTGACGTCATCGCTCGTAGCCAACCCCAGCCAAGGGGTGGGTTACTGGGTTCGGATCGTTTTGCACACGGCATGTGTATTTGTCGACTCTACTCAAGGTGTTCGATTTGAAATTCTGATGACTCGGGTGACCCGAGTAGCCCGAGTCGTGTTAATCGATTACGGCCATAAGGATCACAAATGTTACACCTCCCGAATGTTCATTTTTGCCCAGTCATCATTACGTCACAATTACCCATTAAGGTTTTTGTACCCAGCAGAAATAAGTTGAGAGCAATAAGCAAATAAAAAAGGCCACCACAAAAAGCAAGATGAACCGCAATTCAACCTAAAATGTGGCTGAGGGTGATGGATGGCATTGAACAAAGTGGTTGGAGGTGATGTCTGGCCAAGCGAAGTGTCCTTCATAGCTTTTCTTAGACTAGAGCAAATAACAAACATGCTTAGCTGGATGATAGCCCTACTTCATTAAAGGGGTAGAAATATAACAAAATTAACTTTACTTAAAGTTGCATAGTCCAATGGTTTTGAGTTTCTGTCATTTTCTGAGATAAATATATTAGGTTCATCGTTTTAATCTACCTTACTTTAGTTTAAAGTAGCATTTACTTTAAATGGCTAACTTTTGAGATATTTGAAGTGCAAACATGCCAAATTAATTTTGGCAAGCATGCCAAAACTCTAACTCCATAGGATTCTGTAGTAACAGATTCTCTTAAATTGCCTCAGTATTCCCTTCTATGTGGGGACATATGTTTAATAAGTATTGAAGTTAGATATGTAGAATCAAACCTAGATAATTGTTTCGGTTTTGAAAATTTGATGTTTTCATCGGACTATGCAGCTTTAATAATATAATCATGGTCAAGCAGGATTATGTTGGTTGGTTGTTGGAGTTTCACGTCCTCGAAACATCTAAGGTCATATCAGGACGGGTACCGACTTGTGACAGTGCACAGTCATGGTGGCTTTATAAATTATAGTGCTGTCCACTGGGAAATCAGGCTGCTAGCACCATGACCCGACATCCCACTCAGTTACATTATCCTGAAACTGAGCTAACCAGTATTTGCCCTATCCTATTAATGCTGAGTGCCAGATGAGGAAGCAACAAGTATCAATTTATCAAGGATCAATCTATGTGTCCCTGAATATATTTGATGTGTTAAAAGTCCCTTAGCAGGTCACTCTATGTACTTCAGCGGTAACACGGCACAAATAATCATCCACAAGTGACTATTAGCCTCATGTACTGAGAGCAGACGAATTTCCCACGAGTGATTCATGGCTTAAACGAATGTGGCAGAAAGCAGACGACATTTAGTCGGCGTGGAAACAACAGGAAGTTAGTTAGTGCACGGGTGAATGCGCATGTCAGCGCCAAATAAAGGGTCGCTGGCATGAGCAGTGCTCCTCACTGCGTGAGCTGCTCCCGGTGCATTGGCAAACCAATCAGAGCTTGTGGACCCCATTTATCAACTATTAATTGGCCATTTTATCAGTAAAAGTCTCATAATATATATTAGCCTGTCTCAAAAGGTGCTAACTCTTAATTTTTTTGTCCATTGTAACGATTGACACAAAGCAGCACAGAAACAGTTACACCAAAAACACAAGAACATTTGCTTCAAATCAATATGTATTCTATTGGGATCATGCCACGCCATGTCAAAAACAAATCAGTTTATCCTGAGCAAATGCATAAGTAGATAGTATGTTGATCGTTACAATGGACAAAGTTTTGTCCCATATTGCTTAGCACCTTTTGAGACAGTCTCATATATATATATATTTCTATATATATATAATATCTACACCTTTTTTAATACGTGCCAAAATGGGATCTTCTTCTATCTCTCGAGGTCTCTCCGCACGGGAATCTCTATGTATATATGACATACAAGCCATTATACGAGTATAATAAACCAGAATATCCATCTACTCCCCAGCCACTAATTCACCGGCTGGTCATCTCTACTTATTACATATTAGGTCATCTACTGGTACGACCTGATCTCCCCACGTGGTGCAACCTGCTCGCCCAGGCTCACTCACTGTACCGCTGAAAATAAAAATAAAAATATATATAATGAGCCTGTCTCAAAAGTTGCTAAGTAATATGGAACACACCATTCTCCATTGTAACGGTATACATACTATCTGCTTATGCATTTGCTCAGGATAAACTGATTTGTTTTACCTGTCGCTTCCTAGCCTGGGGCTCGGTATTGTTACCATAGGGCAAGCTCTGGTTGGCTCAGTGTGTGAGATATCAGGACATGATGCTGGTGGCCTCGTCTTTCAGTGGGGCAGCACTATAAAGTCGCCATGAGTGTGCACTGTCCGAAGTCGGTACCCGCCATGATATGACCTTTGATGTTGCCAGGACGAAAAGACCAACAACCAACCATCCATTCCCCAAGGTCATAAGTTTAACTATTGCCTTCTGTTGGAAATGGTCCTTTTACAGATATGTGTATGGCCTGGTAACTCACTGGTCATCTATTTATTTTGTTCCCACTAAATATACAATAAATATAGGTTCAAATGCGCATCGCGACTAGGGTAAGACAATCGGGTTGGGTTATCATATCAGGTAGAACTGGAATAACCACCAACAACAACAGAATCACACAAAATCATATCACACGCAGCCTGGAAGTCATCAGATTACACACAAACGCAGCAGAAAACATTGCATTCTGGGAATCCTGCTGTTCTGCGCATTTACTTTGTCAAAGCTTGCCATTACGCGGATGTTGCTGTTCTTATAATATGTCTATATATATACATATATATGGACGAGGCTATTCGCAGAGCTGCTTTGCTCTGCAAATTAGCGGGAAACTGATTATTATTTGCAGAGCTGGTCTGCAAATTGCTGATCATCACTCAATCTTCATGAAAATTGGCGAATAGATAAATAAAACAGGTATGTGAAAATGAATATGGTAGTTTCAAAGATGAATATTGTCAAATTTCTAGTGATTTGCAGAGATTTTTGATCAACAAAAAAAAGAATGCGGAGCAATTTTAATTAAACTTCTAGTGTCTGATTCAAAAGATTTAAAGACCCAGATGAAGAACATTTCATCTACATGATGCAAAAGACAGCTTGTTAATACCTCTAAAAGTGGCGCACAGCAAAGGAAAGAGTAATGCATGCCGCAAAAGTCTGGCAAACACTGGGATGCGTAGCTCTGCGAATAGCCAGTGCGAATATTTATAGATATATTCATATTAGGTGGTTAAGAGGGCCCTGCAGACCTATTTAGCCCACATTTTTCTTTTTTTTTGGGGGTACATTAGTTGTTTAAGCAGGGGAAATTACAGTTGCAGACGACTGTCTTACTTATTCCACTGCTCCTTGCCCTATCCTAATAATGCCGAGCATCTGGCTAGGAAGCGACAAGTAGAGAGTATGAGGTTTGGGGTGTTGGCGGGTGTCAGGGATGCATGGGGCTCGTGGGATAGCGAGGGTGGGAGTGGGGGGAGGGGATGGGGGTGGTAGGGGAGAGGCGTATGGAACATGGGATAGGGAGGGTGGAGATTGGGGGATGGTGTGAGTGGGGGCGGTGATGGGGTTGGGGTAGGGGCGGGAGGAGGGAGGTGTGGAGTGCGGGATTGCAAGGGTAGGGAGTGGGGGATGGCGAGTGGGGGGCGGCAATGGGGGTGGGGAGTGGGAGTGGGGAGTGGGAGGGGCGGGGATGGGGGTGGTAGGGGAGAGGCGTATGGAACGTGGAATAGGGAGGGTGGAGAGTGTGTGTAGAATGGGTTCAGGTGGGGGGGGGTGCTTGGGTAGGGGTGACGGGGGTCGGGCCGGGACTGCCAGGTTTTAAGTAGTAGATATATTGCGCCGCTATCTGGAATGAACCATGGTAACACATAAACAACAACATCAACATGAACACGACAGAAGGGCAATGAAATATTGTCCACCCACCTGGTTGTAAGTGATAATTTTGTAGTCATTGGTTTGACTCGACCAGGATTCGAACCCACGACCCCACGATCTACCAACACGGGAGATGGACGTTCTAACTCATTCGGCCATCCCGTCTGGGAACTAAATGATTCTACTATGCATGTTGTTCTACGGATGAGCGTCACTTTTTGTTTACAGAGTTCAGCATTCACTAACAAATCACCTGTAATATATGACCAGATGAGATGGCGGAATGAGTTGAACGTCCATCTCTCGTTTTAGTAGATCGTGGGTTCGAACCCTGTTCGAATCAAACCAATGACTTACAAATTTATACTTGTCGCTTCCTCACCAGGTACTCAGCATTATCAGGATAAGGCAAGGACTGGTTGGCTCAGTGTCAGGATAATATGACTGAGTGTGAACCAAGCAACTTTAAATATAAAAATAAATCTACATGTATTAATGATAATGTATTACCTCTTAAATACTCCAATCTGCTGTTTGGGAAGGGGAGGGAGATGCCTTTAAGTGAACACATTGCAAAAAGATAATCTATCGAAAAAAGGGTGAATAAAAAGAATGAATTAAACTTCATTTGAAATACATTCATTAAGATTGGAGAAATAGAGTATTTCAAATTTCAATTGATATATATGTTATATGCTGTGAAATTTCATATTCTGAGGGATAAATTGTTCACTACAGAGAGAAGGGGAACAGTTGGTTAGTTGTTGGACTTTTACGTCCTGGCAACATCTAAGGTAATATCAGGACTTGTACTGACTTATTTATGACAGTGCGCACTCATGGCAACTTTATAGTACTACTACTCCACTGTGAAATCAAGCCACTGGCACCAGGACCAGATATACTACTCAGTCACATCATCCCGAGACTGAGCTAACCAGTCCTTGCCATATCCTATTAATGCTGAGTGCCAGGCTAGGAAGCAACAAACATCAATTTTATGAGTCATCGGGTTTGACTCGACCAGGAACGGAAATCCCAATCTCCCACACGTGAGGTCCGCATTCTATTGATTCGACCCCACCCTCCCCCGGCCGGTGTTAGCAAGATGTTTGTAAAATGGGTTCTGAGTGCTTTTACTACAACTACAGCTGATTTTTGTTTAAGGTGAGCGCGCACAGCGGCTCTCTACTGCCGCTTAAGTGGCTCTACATATATACGTGGTGTGAAAAGGCGCAGGTGTGAACAGCAGCAACGGTGTGAGCAGCTCAAGAGGACCAGCTGGAGCAGCAGCTGGTGGTGCACCTCTGTTTTAACGTTTAGTGGTCCTTACCTGCTTTAGGTTTAGTGGCGCACATCTGTTTTAGGTTTAGTGGTGTACGTCTGATTTAGGTTCAGTGGTGCGTGTCTGTTTTAGCTTCAGTGGTGCCCATCTGTTTCAGGTTCACTGGTGTGTATCTGTTCTAGGTTCAGTGGTGCCCATCTGTTCTAGGTTCAGTGGTGTGTATCTGGTCTAGGTTCAGTGGTGTGCGCCTGTTTTAGATTCAGTGGTGACGATCTGTTTTAGGTTCAGTGGTGCCGATCTGTTTTAGGTTCAGTGGTGCCCATCTGTTTTAGGTTCAGTGGTGCCGATCTGTTTTAGGTTCAGTGGTGCCGATCTGTTTTAGGTTCAGTGGTGCCGATCTGTTTTAGGTTCAGTGGTGCTGATCTGCTTTAGGTTCAATTGTGTGCATCTGTTTTAGGTTTAGTGGTGTGCGTCTGTTTTAGATTCAGTGGTGTCCATCTGTTTTATGTTCAGTGGTGCCCATCTGTTTTAGGTTTAGTGGTGTGCATCTGTTTTAGATTCAGTGATGCCTACCTGTTTTAGGTTCAGTGGTGTGTATCTGTTATTGGTTCAGTGGTGTCCATCTGTTTTAGGTTCAGCACTGCCCATCTGTTTTAGGTTCAGTGGTGTGTATCTGTTATAGGTTCATTGGTGCCCATCTGTTTTAGCTTCAGTGGTGCCCATCTGATTTAGGTTCAAGGGTGTGCATCTGTTTTAGGTTCAGTGGTGCCCATCTGTTTTAGGTTCAGTTGTGTGCATCTGTTTTGGATATAGTGGTGTGCATATAGACTTAGATTCAGTGGTGTGTATCTGCTTTATGTTCAGTGGTGTGCATATGTTTTAGGTTCAGTATTGCATATCTGCCTTAGGTTCAGTGGTATGCATCTGTTTCAGGTGCAGTGGTCAACATCTGCCTTAGGTTTAGTGGCATGCATCTGTTTTAGGTTCAGTGGTCGACATCTGCCTTAGGTTCAGTGGCGTGCATCTGTTTTAGGTTCAGTGGTCGACATCTGCCTTAGGTTCAGTGGCGTGCATCTGATTTAGGGTCAGGGGTCAACATCTGCCTTAGGTTCAGTGGCGTGCATCTGTTTTGGGTTCAGTGGTCAACATCTGCCTTAGGTTCAGTGGCGTGCATCTGTTTTAGGTTCAGTGGTTGACATCTGCCTTAGGTTCAGTGGCATGCATCTGATTTAGGGTCAGGGGTCAACATCTGCCTTAGGTTCAGTGGCGTGCATCTGTTTCATGTTCAGGTGTCAACATCTGCCTTAGGTTCAGTGGTGTGCATCTGTTTTAGGTTCAGTGGTCAACATCTGCCTTAGGTTCAGTGGCGTGCATCTGTTTTAGGTTCAGTGGTCAACATCTGCCTTAGGTTCAGTGGCGTGCACCTGTTTTAGGTTTAGTTTAGTGCATATCTGCTGTCCATTCAAAGGTGCGTTATATCCTTCAGGATCGAGTATGAAGTCACCTTTATCCATCCCCAGTTTGACCTATTTACAGCCAGTATCAGCGGGTGAAGGGCTTGCAGTGTGCATGGGCAGAATACAGTTAACGCTGGCGTATGGCGGCACAACCAACAAAACATGATAATTTGCTGATTCATTGCAAAATTGCACATATGTTCCTAAACTAGGGTAGAGCATTTTATTGTGCTGCCAAATATAACCAGCAAAGGAAAGGTCCTCAGAAAGTATTGGTATGTTGCATAATAAACATATATATATAAGCTTTATATATATAGATAGGATATATAACAGGTTATATGAGTATAGGCAGCGGAAAATAAACTATATTTGTTTATTATGCTTTTGTTGAATTTGTGAATTGTTTCCTGATATTTGTTATTATTTTTACTCCATGTGCTGTGGGCCTGTGTTTCGGCCCATGCTCTGGTCCTGCATTGATCAATATATACTCGGAGTGTGCGCATGACTCACCCCACTCGCCTCAATTTTCCTTTTACTGGTACAGGTATGCCCAAGCCAATGATCAAGATATATATATATATCTAAAGTTGCCAACCCATTACCCTCTCGTTGTCTCTTGTTATTTGTACCCGGAACCTATACTACGCATATGTATATAAATACAGTACAACCCCATTAAACCAAGCTCAGTTAAACCAAACGATCGGTTAAATCAAACTTTTTTTCACACCTGCCCACACCCGCGCACCCTCTATTTTAAGGACTACTCCGTAGGGGTCGGATCCGGTGGCCTCATAGCGCCCGGCGATCGGGAAGGCCCCCCTCGACATGGACGCCGTGGACTGATTCCCTATGTCGTACCTTCATACCATACTAAATTGTTCTTTCGCCCACTCTCGGTCATCCTCTTCGATCCGACTCAGTTCACCCATTTGCAGTTTGGGCTATTTTCCATTCCAACCAGTGGTCGACACCTGGTTCAACAAAGGCTGTAGTATGTGATGTCCTGTCTGTGGGAAAGTGCATATAAAAGACCCCTTGCTGCTTATTGGAAAGTGTGAGGCAGTAGCAGGTTTCCTCAAAAGAAATATTTCAGAATGGCCATATCTTTGACGTCCAATAGCCAAAGATAAAAATCAATGTGCTCTAGAGGCTTCGTTGAAACACGCTTTACTTTGTGTATTTGACCAGAAGACTAAGCGCTCTTGTGTTGAAAAGCAACATCTTTCTTTTACAACTTACCAACACCCACGTCCCTAATTTGTTGGTGCCATTGTTGTTATGGATATTACTAATATTTATCTAAATGTCCAAAAGTAACAAATCGCTCAGCTGCCAACATCCCAGCAGCAAACCCCGGCAGAGTTCCACGCAATCGGCTTTATCACTTAAAGCCAGATGGGCGGACAATATTTCATTGCCCTTCTGTCGTGTTCATGTTGCTGTTGTTGTTTATTTGTTACCTTGGTTCATTCCAGATAGCGGCGCAACATATCTACTACTTAAAACCCGCCAGTCCCGGCCTGACCCCCGCCATCCCTACCCAAGCACCCCCACCCCACCCGAACCCCTTCTACACACACTCTCCACCCTCCCTATTCCACGTTCCATACACCTCTCCCCTACCACCCCCATCCCCCCCCCCCCCCCTCCCCCCATGCCCCACCCCCACCCTCGCAATCCCGCGCTCCACACCTCCCTCCTGCCGCCCCCATTCCCATCCCATCACCTCCCCCACTCACACCATCCCCCACTTTCCACCCTCCCTATCCCATGTTCCATACGCCTCTCCCCTACCACCCCCATCCCCTACCCCCACTCCCACTCTCGCTATCTCACGCGCCCCATGAATCCCCTGCCACCCCCCCCCCCCAACCCCCCACCCCCCACCCCCTACTCTCTACCATCCCGCGTCCATAACTCCTCCCCATGTCTCACCCCAACCATTCCAGGTCCCCCTCCACCCCTCCCCACCGACGCCATCCGACACCACTTCCGCCATATCACCCCCCCCCCCCCCACCCCCACCGCCCTCACCCTCCACCCCCACTCCCACCCCCCACCCCACCCCACCGCCCACTGTGCATCTGCTGCCCTCTGGGGCCGTCCGTAATAAAGCTGACCACATCGCAACTAGAAAGATGCGCAGATAATCAAATTGAATCAACTCAAATTAGATTCCCACACTGTATCCTGACGGGGTTGTTTGGCGATGGGGCGGGGGGGGGGGGCAGGGAGAGCCGGGGTGTAAGTGTGTATGTGTATTGGTGGGGCAGGTGGCTGGGGGTGGGCCTTGTACATGTGTACATGTGAGGAGTTCATGCACAAAACCCTGTAAATGTCAATCCAACAATCGAGGTAAACAATGTGTAATGTATCTACGATCAAAGGTCAGAGGTCACACCCAGGTAAGGGCTGAGGCATGCTGGGTATAGAGATTCCAATAAACAGTTACGACTCACAGCTCAGTGTGTTAACACATTATTTACACGATGGAGTCAAACCATCAAAATGTTCATTCTTTTTATTTTTATATTTTTGTTCATTGCTTTATAACCATTTCTTCACAAGAAAATGGAATCACTGAGAAATAAAATTAGCTTCAGATAAAACTCAGTTATTTTTAATGACATTTTTGGTTTGGCGTTTGCGGGGTTTTGCGCCTGACCTCTTCCTGTGGTGGTGGTGGTGTTGCGGTGGTGGTGGGGGGGGAGAGGGAAAAAGGCATCATCATCATCATATCTGTGGGGAGGCTGGATGGATTTGGCATTTCGCGATAAGCCAGTATGGGTGAGTGGTGGTGGTGGGGGGGGGGGGGATGAATTACAACTGCATCAAACAGTGATTGTCAATAGTGTTTTCTGCATGATCCAGCACTTTCAAGTTCATAGAGACAGTCGCAATTCTATGCCACTCACTTCACGACCACTATGTGTCAGGTTAAAGCCAGGCATACAACTAGTGAGATTCTCAATATTATGAGGACGTTTTGTTGTATCAAGAGATTACAGGCATTTGGTGAATCACCCTTTATTTAATAAGAAAACAGGTTAATTATTTCGATTAAAACATCCAAAGTTCAAAACCAAAACAATTACTAGGTATGATTCTATATATCTTACTAGGATAATAGTGCACTTATTAGACTTTTGTCACCACATAGAAGGGAATACTGAGGCAATTTAATATAACCGTTACTGCAGAAGCCTATTGTATCAGAGTCTTGGCATGCTTGCCAAAATTAATTGTTCACATTTTCACTTCAAATGGTTCAAAAGTTAACCATTTAAAATAAAAGTTACATCAACCCAGACAATAATAATATCAGTACTCCTTTGAAGTTTCATAGTCCGATGGTTTTGAGTTTCTGTTATTTTCTGAGATAAATATATTAGGTTGATGGGTATAATCTACATTACTCTAGCTTGAAGTAGCTTTTATTTCAACTAGCTAAATTTTGAGATATTTGAAGTACAAACAAGGAAAATTAATTTTGTCAAGCACACCAAATCTCTGACAGCATAGGCTTCTGCAATAACATGTTCTATTCAATTGCCTCAGTATTCCCTTCTGTGTGGCAACAAATGCTTGATAAATGCACCAGTATCTAAGTTTAGCTATGTAAAATCAAATCTAGATAATTATTTTGGTTTCACTAAATATGCTGTTTTCATTGGACTATGCAGCTTTAAATTGCACCGGTTAAGCATGATGAGTCACGTGATGCCTACACTGGCCCCGGGGAGTAGGACAGTTTGAAATTGGTTGGCTGGCCTGCGTGGGCGGCCTTGATTGGTTGGCTAAGAGGGGTCTTTTAATAGGCAGAGAGTGAAGGTGATAAGGTTTGTTTGTTTGTTGTTGTTTTACGTCCTAGCAACATCTAAGGTCATATCAGGACGGGTACCGACTTGTGAGAGTGCGCACTCATGGTGACTTTATAGTGCTGTCCCACTGGGAAACCAGGCTGCTGGCACCATGACCTGGCATCCCACTCAGTCATATTATCCTGACACTGAGCACACCAGTCCTTGCCCTGTCCTAATAATGCCAAGCACCGGGCTAGGAAGCGAGAAGTATCAATTTTTAAGTCATTGATTTGACTCGACCAGGGTTCAAACCCACAACCCCACGGTCTCCCAGCACGTGAGACGGATGCTCTAACTCATTCGGCCACCCAGTCTGGTCAGTTAAGGAGTGCTGGCAGCAGTGGAGAATGTGAAGGTGAATTAGCGCCTGATTAAAATAAAAATTGGGAGCGGTAAATCAATTTTTAAATCTTCAGAATAGCTGAATAATCAGCATTGTGACACTGAAGTTCTCACTGTAGATCTATATTAGCAGTTATTTACACAGAGTATTTTAATTATGAATAAACTCACAAATGAGAATGTGATGCATTCATCAATGATGTACATTTTGTATTTTTTGATTGATGATGGTGGAATTGACACAGTTTGTTTTGTTTAAAGACGCCTCTTGAGCACATTGATTTTTATCATCGGCTATTGGATGTCAAGCAAATGGTCATTCTGACATATTTCTTTGGAGGAAACCCGCTGCTGCCACATAGGCTATGCTTTCCGATAAGCACAAAGGGGTCTTTTATATGCACTTTCCCACAGACAGGACAGCACATATGACAGCCGTTGATGAACCAGTGCTGGACCACTGGTTGGAATGGAAAATAGCCCAAACTGCAAATTGATCCACTGAGTAGGATCGATCCGATGACCGACACCTTAAAAAATGGACACAGTATCGCCTCAGCTACGTCCCGATCCTTGGAATGAAAGTCAGCCACACAATGGTTGCCTATTGTAAGTACACATTGGCGGGTCAGTTTCATTGGTTAGATTCTGACGTTCTGGTATGACTGTATGTGGAAACAATATATACATTGGGTAGCTATTTCTTTTGGTACATTAGTTGATTAAGCAGGGGAAATTTCAATCACAGACAATCGGTCTTCCTCATTCCACTGCTCCTTGTCCTACCCTAATAATGGATCTGGCTAGGTAGCGATAATAATCAATTTGTTAGTCATTGCTTTATCTCAACCAGAGTTCAAACCTATGGGTTCGAATCCCACGACCTACCAAAACGGAGATGGATGCCCAACTCATTTGGTGGCGCTGTCTGTGGAAGTCAGCCGTACAGCCTTGTGTAAAAACACATTGCCGGGTTAGTTTCATCGTTTAGCTTCTGATGTTATGGTATGTGGTGGCGTATGTGGAAACTAGCATATACATTGGGTAGATATTGGTAATACGTGTCTAGCGATTTAGCACTAGGGAATAGATAGGCAGTGGGTATTTGAATGCATATGGGGGATGGGGACAGGGGAAGGAGAGAAAGAGTTCCAATGTTGGCGGGGTTGGTTGATGGGGAAGTAAAAGTAGGGATTGGCAGGGGTAGGGGTAGATAAAAGATTCACCCGGTACTTGTAGTACACGGGTGAAGATCAGCCTTATATAAATACGGGCGAAAATAGCGTTAGTATGGAACATCACCTAGAAACTGTGGCTCCAGTATCAAATGGCTACCCATGTAGGCACAGAGTTGGTGAAATGGAAGAGAATGCAAAAAGACAAGATGGCGGCCGCAGAATGCCGTCGATTTCACTTTTAAATCTTATTAAACTAGATATTATATTATATTTTTCAACTCAAAGGTAGCGGGCTCTCAATAATACATATGTAAAGAATAAATGTTGCTTCTTAGATTGTGAAATTAGGCTCTCAATTCTTTGACCCGCATTTTCGCCACCTTTTACATAGGGTTGGTTTGCACCCCTACTGCAGCAGTATGGGGTGAATCTTGTATCTAGGGTAGGGGGTGGTGGCATGGTATGGGGGTGTCTGAGCCAGTCCCAGGGCAGGGTATGGTGGTTCTCATCAATGGGTGAGATGAAGAGGCTGTCCGGTAGGTTATCCTCTGAAAGAAAATATGAATCCATACTTTGCATCCTAGAAACACCTGAGGTGATATATAGCGGGATGATTACCAACCCAACTCGTCAAAGTGTGTGTGCATTGTGGTTTTAAAATGAAAGTGCTGCTCCACTGAGACACCGCATTACCGGTATCATGCTGCAATATCCCCCCCCCCCCTACCCCCATTCAAACACATCATTCCTGACCCTGAGCCAATCAGCGTTTGTCCTGTTCTACAAAATGCCCATCACTAGGGTGAAGTGAAAATATGTCAAGTCCCTAACTAAAATTGTGGTTTATATCTTCGGTAAAACTCGAACAAGGGTTCGAACCCACGATCTTCTGTAGGTGAATTAGACACTGGACCACCGTCCGATAGAGGAAGTAAGGTATGTGCACATATGGGATATCATAATTACATGTTCGTTGATAAGGGGAGTGATCAGAAATGTGAGAGATGCCCTATTAAGAGGGGGCTATACCAGTGATCACCAACAACTAATCACCAATGCCTGGGAGGAAGGTTCTGTACCCCAAGCATGGAAGGATGCCAGCATTGTAACCATCTACAAGAAAGGTGATCGAACAGACTGTGGCAACTATAGAGGAACCTCTCTTCTTTCCATAGCAGGCAAGATCTTCGCCAGGATCCTACTCAACAGACTATCTATTCACATAACACCTGATGTAGTTCCGGAGTCACAGTGTGGCTTCAGAGGTAACTGGAGCACCGTGGATATGATATTTTGTCTCCGACAGGTACAAGAAAAGTGCATTGAGCAGGACCGACCACTGTACATGGTATTTGTTGATTTCACTATGGCATTTGATACAGTCGGGAGGACCGGGCTATGGCAGCTACTGAGGAAGTATGGATCCCCAGAGAAGTTCACAACTATGATCGAGGCTCTACATACAGGAATGATAGCAAACATTAGTGCTGGAGGGGAAGTCTCGGAATCGTTCGGGGTTACCAATGGGGTCAAGCAAGGTTGTGTACTGGCCCCCACGCTCTTCTCCATCTTCCTATCAGCAATGCTCGACGAGGCTTTCCGAGACATGGGGGATGGCATCTATATACAGTCCAGACAGAGTGCTGACCTATTCAATGTCGGACACTTCAGAGCGAAGACCAAGACTTCTCGGATACTGGTGAGAGAGCTACTATTCGCAGATGACAGTGCACTGGTTGCCCACTCTGCTGAAGAGATCCAGAAAATAGTGGACGCTTTCTCCGATGCATCAAAGAAGTTTGGCCTGAAGATTAACATCAAGAAGACGGAGGTGCTGTACCAACCCAACTCTACAAGAACCCGAGAGGAGGAGATCATGGTTGACGGAAACAAGTTGAACTCTGTTCCAGAATTCACCTACCTCGGAAGCACTATATCAAGTGATGGGCGCATTGATGCTGAAATACAGAGGAGGATGGCCAAGGCTAGCGCATCTTTTGGCTGACTATGCCAGAGACTCTGGAACAACCACCATGTGTCCATTCGGGTCAAAGGCAAGATCTACCATGCAATCGTGCTATCCACCCTACTATACGGAGCCGAGGCCTGGACAGTGTACAGACGACAGGTGAAAAAGCTGCATGCCTTCATGATGCGACATCTGCGTTCAATCATGAGGCTAACCTGGAAGGACAAAGTCACAAATAAGGAAATACTCAAACAGACGGGGCTGCCCTCTATGGAAGATCTTCTGATCAAAAAGAATCTCCGGTGGACTGGACACCTCATGAGGATGTCATCAGACAGGCTACCAAAGCAGATCCTCTATTCTCAACTGTCTTCTGGTTACAGAAAGAGAGCGTGCCCTCGTCTCCGGTTCAAGGATACCATCAAGAGAAACCTGAAGCTGAGAGACATTAAGACCGACTCATGGATGCAACTCTCACAGCAGAGAGCTAAATGGAGAGTGGCAGTCAGGTAATGAAAGCAGTCTTTGTCGCATCGCGACTGACAGCATGATGATGATGATGATACCAGTGATGTTGCTATGCAAATGCTCGACTATCTCATCCCACATTACTCGACAGCCAGTGCGGTTAGATTAGTACTTGAGATGTTTTGTTTGTTTGTTGTTGTTGTCCTAGCAACGTCTAAGGTCATATCAGGACTTGACAGTGCACACTCATGGCGACCTTATAGTGCTGCCCCACTGGAAGACCAGGCTGCCAGCACCATGACCTGATATCCCACTCAGCCACATTATCCTGACACTGAGCAAACCAGTCCTTGCCCTATCCTAATAATGCCGAGTGCCAGGCTAGGAAGCGACAAGTATACATTTTTAAGTCATTGATTTGACTCGACCAGGGTTAGAACCCACGATCAACCAACACGGGAGACGGATGCTCTAACTCATTCGGCCATCCTGTCTGGTAGTACTTGAGATAACACATCGAACCATCAATGATAACCAATGAGCGAGTTTACACTCATTCACCTCTGTACCTTTGCGCTAGTGCTGCTCAACTGGGAGACCAGGCTGCTGGCACCGTGGCCAAATATCCCACACAATCACATTGTCCATGATGTGCGCAACATGGGTAATTGAATGAACGAGACTGTGAATCTCAGTAGATTAGGGCACCATGGCGCCGACTATATTCTATTCTTAGAACTAATAACTTTGGCCGCTGATCGACGCGCCATCTACATGATACTTCTTGAACTACGCAGTTAGATTAAAATCAGACTGGTGGCGACATCTATATTCTCTTTTAGAACTAAAATGGCCACCGATTGACGCGCCACCTATAGTGATTTCCAGTCAAAGCCGATGACGTGGCACTGGAGATATTCACTTCGACCAGACTTTTCAAACCGAGAGGACGTACTTCTGCCGCCCAGATTTGGATTGTAACTGGAGCAAGCATGACGGTTGAAAAAATCCAAGAACATTAGGTCGAAGTCAGTGGCATCACCCCATGAATCTACGCCGTAAAGCTAGCCTTGCTCAAGTCGAAAAAATGGATCGGCGCGAGGCACGGCGAGACAAAAGTGACAAAAACAAAATGGACGCGACAAGAAAGCCTGGAGGCGGCCATGACAGCATGCTTGACAGATCTATACGGAGGCGATCGCTTAAACCGACAAACCATTGCTCCTCTGCGGTACAATCGGCTGAAACCTTCTATCACCAGCAAGTGGATGCGACAAAGTACGCGGAGCGATGGAAATACAGGTACGTGGGCTTCGCCGGCGGAGTGCTGGGGTCACGATACAAGGAGGTGGCCATGACAGCACGCTCGACGGATCACAACGTAGGCGATCGGTTGAAACTTCTTCTGATGCTGGCCGATGGCTTGAACGATGGAATTGTCACAACCGCGGGTTCGAATCTTGTTCACTCGATCGCTGGGGGTATCGGAGGCGTGCCGGTAGGGGAGGACGTGTTATCTACAATGCAGTTTTCTCCAAGCCGGCGGCGTGTTGACGTCGTGCTGCAGGGAGGCGGCCATGACAGCATGCTCGACGGATCGTTAAGGAGGCGATCATTTGAATCAACATGCCAAATGGACGCGACGAGCAACCCTGTGGACGTAGGATTAATCGTGGCTCTGGCTACAGTACAAAACCAAATTGATGATCTCAAAACTGACATTGGTGCATGTATCGACAAACCGCATGAAGCATGCAGTGAAAAAAGGCTTGTGACATCATGCCACGTGGAGGCGTACATGACAGCATGCTCGGTATTTCATGGACACGATCGATCGGAGCGAGCCCCGGAGACACTACAACATGGTCAATGCACCAATACAACGTCGATGCTACAGACGTCATGGACGTGGTCTGGCTACTTCGCAAAAATGGTTCACCCTATTAGGTCAGGGTTGGTGCTCGGATTTCTAGTCATGAGGTCCTGAGCGCCAATGTCGACGCCCAATAACAAGATGAAGGTAAATGAGTCAGCTTTCCTCCTTGGAACTGGATCTGAACACCCGGTGTTATAAGGGAGCGAAAACAGAAAGTAACAATTCTGACAATTCTTTCATATACCCAGACCCTTCATTTGTTAAATGCCAACGCACAGATGGTGTTGGTGGTGATACTATATAGCCACTGACTGACCATACGAGATATAAATGACATAGCCGCAGGGAAAGCTCCCTCCGTCTAAAACCTCATCTCGAATGCTGACATCAGCAAACCGCATATACAACCGCCAGTGCTGACATTACAGGAATGGTGATCAACATCAAGAACCAAAAACACAAAAAGTCAAATAACAAAAGCTGACACTCCACATTCTAATTCTCAATGCTGACATCAGCGAACCTCACATGCAACCGACAGCGTTGACAATACAGGAATGGTGACCCACACCAAGAACACAAAACTGACACTGCATAGAAGCAACCGGTCCCCATGCTCTGTTGATATACTCGTAGAACAAAGTGACCAGGCTTAAGTATACATAGCCACACCAAAGTCATGAGTATAGCAACCTCCTGCACGAGAGCTGAATTTGTCTGCACCATGTCAAAGCCTGATAGATCACATTCTAAGATGTCAATTCAAAAAGTGCTCTGCTTTCTTGTTTTATATCATAAGCTTAATAGGGCTACCAAGCCTTATCACCATGGCGCTCTTCTAACAATTAAGGTGCAGCTTCACTGGGCACACGATATAACAAGATGACGATCTTCAGCCAATATCTCAAGAGCCTTACGTCATAACATTAACAATCTCAGTTGACTCTCACCAACATATACCTGGTCGCAGTCGTACAAGGTGAATTCAGACCACGCACCATATAGGCATAACTGTCTAACCAGACAACCTCCAGTGCTGATAATGCAGGAATGTAACCTCCATGTAGCTGGACGAGCATGCGATGAGATCAGCTGACAAATCACATTCTAAGACGAAAGTTGTCTACAAATGCGTGATAAGAACCGAAGGTAATCGGAAAGTAACAACCCTGTCGATTTCCACAATGCAACAATGTAACAACTTTTCCAACATACATTAGCCAGAGACCTTTTTTCACCCACCAGCCTGCGAATTACACTGATCTGTACATAAACGCCATGAACCAGACGGTGATCCATACTTCGCACTCTGAGAGACGAAAGTTATCAGACGGCTGTTATGGCGACCGTCTAGACATTGTCGCAGACGCAAAGTCTCAGGCAGTGCTGACATCACCATGACCTTGAGGTCGGGCAGTGCATGGGATTTGATTAACGACATGAAACCGCAAAGCGTTCCTCAAACATTTCATCCACCAGTACGCGGCATGATGACAATCCACATATGCGTGATAAGAATCACATAAAAATTTCTAATGACCCTGCATGGAAACGGCTCCCCATACACTGTTGATGTACTCGCAGAACAAGTGACACAGGCCTAAGTATACATAGCCACTCTAGAGTCACGAGTATAGCGACATCCTACACGAAAGCTGAATTTGTCTGCAGACCATCTCAAAAACCCACAGCTCGAGGCGATAAATCTGGTTGTCGCCCTCAAACATCTCTCTCCACATCAAGTGCACAAATACACCATCGCAATAAACACAGACAATGCAACCTCACAGCAAGTGCTCAGTTCCGGGGCAGGTTGCGACCCTGTCATCTGTGCCTGTGCCCGGGAGATCTGGCTGTTTGCCGCACGAAGGAGTACTGACATTCTTGTCCGACACAAACCAGGAAAGGACATCATTCTCCTGATGCTCTAAGTCGTAGGTGTTTCGACTTGCGTGCAAGGAGTCTAGCCCAGAGACTTGTTGCTGAGGCCGGCCTGGAATCGGTGATTGTGACACATGACAATGCTTTGACCCCTAACCTGTAACCTGGGATCGATATTTAAATTGTTTTGCCTTCTCTCCCCAGGTTACTCACAACGTCACCATCAGCGGCTTCTTGATGCCATTAAGGCTGGCCTGGCGGTTGGGACCTGGAGGAATAAGGCAGCCCAGGCAAGGGAATACTACTGGTGCTAGCTACTATCATCGCACACTTCTCCGACAGACTAACCTTTCCTAAATTTGGCAGCTCTGACCCTGGCCACTATCTTCGGGCCAAGGATTTGAGGCTAACCGCAGTGGGCATCAATGTCCGAGTCCGGTAATCAAAACAATACAAGTCATCGTCTCCAAGAGACATTTCTCGTTCCGGCGATAACTGGATCGCCCTACTGTCCACATCAAGCGTGGAAGGATTACGTGTCCAGGACACCACTTCACCCCGATGGCCCTGCCTTCCTGACTACCAATGGATCACCTCTACGTGCAACCGCGTTGCTTGACACCATACGACTGGCCCTGTCCGTGGCAGGTCATCCGGCCCCAGCGGCAATGACACTGCATAATCTGAGATGAGGTGGTGCACAAGCCTGTGCTCTGCAACGATCGTCAATCAGCAACATCAAACACTTGGGTCATTGGACCACTGACGCGGTGCATGATTATGTACCAAGGCAGTCGGTTTCATCGGCTCCCAGGACACTTGCTCTATTTTTTGGTTAAGTGCCTGTAATCCTTGAAATATCTAAGGTCATCTCATCATGAAAGAGTAATGTAACAAGCTAAGATAGAAAGAATTAAAATTGCCACTTTATACTACTGTCTCGTTCTGTTTTCAATTGTCCATGATGTGCGCAACATGGGTAATTGAATGAACGAGACTGTGAATCTCAGTAGATTAGGGCACCATGGCGCCGACTATATTCTATTCTTAGAACTAATAACTTTGGCCGCTGATCGACGCGCCATCTACATGATACTTCTTGAACTACGCAGTTAGATTAAAATCAGACTGGTGGCGACATCTATATTCTCTTTTAGAACTAAAATGGCCACCGATTGACGCGCCACCTATAGTGATTTCCAGTCAAAGCCGATGACGTGGCACTGGAGATATTCACTTCGACCAGACTTTTCAAACCGAGAGGACGTACTTCTGCCGCCCAGATTTGCCGTCCCACCCACCCAACTAATATGATGTATCGATAGGGTTAAGTGCCTGTAATCCTTGAACTATCTAAGGTCATCTCATCATGAAAGAGTAATGTAACAAGCTAAGATAGAAAGAATTAAAATTGCCACTTTATACTACTGTCTCGTTCTGTTTTCAATTATCCTGATACTGTGCTAACCAGTCCTTGTCCTATCATATTAATGAGTTAAAAATGTATACTTCTCGCTTCCTAACCAGGTGCTCAGCATTATTATGATAGGGCAAGGAGCAGTGGAATGAGGAAGACTGATCGTCCACGATTTAAATGTCCCTACGCTTAATCAACTAATGTACCCCCCTCAAAAAACTAATTATTTCTATGCTGAAGCCTCTAAAATTAAGCTGTAGCTATTGAGATCAGTCAGCATCCATTACTTTCTAGACTGATGTATCCCATGGATTTCTGAGCTTGATTGATTGCTTGATTGATTGCTTTTCTCCATGAGCTCATATTAAAACATGTTGAAGTGGTCACTAATTGTCCATGATGCGTGGCAACACAGGTAATTTGACATCCGTACACAGCCATAGCCTCATAGTAACTAAGAAGGCCTTATGCTGCCCCCTATCAAGGAACAGTTGTACTAATATATGCCTTGTACGCTAGCACCGCCTATATTCACTTTCAAGATACAAAACCTGATTACCTAACTAATGCTATTGATCTGCCATCTGCAGTTGTATTTCTGAATTAATTAACCTTACAAGCCTATATAATGCCAGGTCCTGCAGCCGTGAGCTCACATCGACACAAGGAGGACACTGACTAGCCACCTGCCCACCCCTACGAGACATTGTTAAGGGCGAGGGTTAAAAGCTTCTTGACCTCACTGTAATTGAACTTGTCATTGAAATTGAACTTTGTACTCATCAAAAACTTACACTGCTGGTGCTTAAAAATTAAATCCAACTTTAAACTAATATGCTGTGTTGTTGTCTACTTATAGAGAAATGGTATAAAGAAGAAGTCCGCTTTAATCTAAAACTAAACATCGCACAACCTCCCCCGATGAATAGTCAATTCGAAACCCTCTGTCTATAGTTTATAACCTCTGTAATTATCCACATCCCTTTCCTATCCTGACAAGTAGCTTTAAAAAATAATTGAATTACAGCAAATTGATCAACACATGAAAGTGAAATCAATCCTCGTAATATGCGCAGTCAGCAGTTTCTATTACCCTTAGGGGCCTGGTTCAATATCGGTTTGCGGTGTGTTTCCCTCAGAGTAAAGCTACGTCTTAGGCCATGTATCCATAGACTGCTCCCTTGTGGGGTGTTCTCTTGTTCTGTGTTCGCTTGTGACCTTGTTACCTTTTGATGCACCATGCAGACAATGAACCTCTGTTTTGCTTAGTGGTAATTCCCATAGGTTGGACCCAGGGTCTGTATGGTCTTGTGCACGCCACATGTGATGTACTGACTGGGAACATAGAAAAATGAACATGTCTATTGTCTGTGTGGCACGTCACAAGGTCACAAGCGAATACAGAACACGGGAACACACCACAAAGGAACAGTCTTTGGATACATGGCCTTAGCTCCAATGACAAATGCCCATGGCTGGCGTTTACCAATTAGGCCACATACACCACTCACTCATCTACATATTACAGCTGTGTTATGCATCTGTATATTTATTCGGATCGACAACCAGCTTAGCTCCGGTTCAGTTTGGCTGCTTTCTGGCTGTTTACGATTTCGTAACACGGCCGAACGCGGCTGAACAGCCGCATTGAATTCTGGGAGTGGTGACTGCGCAGGCGCGCCTCGACTTATCTACATCCGGGGCAACCCCAGGATGCATCCCTGCCCCTCGCCTCCTCTCTTAGTACACCTCCCCACCCATTCCTCCTCCTCCCACACCCTCCCTCCTCCCCTCCCACTACAATCCTCCTCTTATATTACCCCCTCCCCCACTGCTCCACTCTCCTCTTCCTCCTCCCCTCCAATTTCCCCTCCTACCACCCTTCCCAACCCTTCTCCCTCTTGATCCCCCACCCTCCTTCCTCCCGTCACACTGCCCTCCCCTCCTGCCCTACCACCCAGGCGGACCCTTCCCTCTCGTCCTCCTTCCCCACCCTCCTTCTTCCACTGCCTTCCCCTCTTCCCCTCTCAGCCCCACTCACCTTCTCCTCTTCCGCTCCTTCCCCTTCCCTCACACTGACTTCTTCATCTCCTACACATCCCTTCTTATCCCCTCCTCCTCACCCTCTCCCCACCTACCACCACTACACCATCCACCATCTACTCCCCTACCCTTCCTCCCTCAACTACCCCTCTCCCCCTCTTCCCCTCACACTCCGCTCCCTCATCCTCCACCAACCCATCCCCACCTAGCACACACTTCCACCATGCACCCTCTCCATCACCATCCCTCCTCCCCCAACTCCCTGTCTCCTCCTCTCTTCCCCTCACACTCCTATCCCTCCTCCTCCCCACATACCACATACTTCCACCATGCACCCTGTCCTCCAACATCCCTCCTCCCCCCCCCCCCCCCCCAACTCCCATCACCTCTCCTTCCTCTCCTCTTCCCCTCACACTCCTCTCCATCCTCCTCCACCACCCGCTCCCCACCTAGCCCACCCTTCCACCATCACCACTCCCCCCAACTCCCCCTCACCTCCCCGTCCTTTCCTCTTTCCCTCACACTCCCCGATCTCACAGCCGGAAACCTCCATCAGCGTCTGGCAGACTCATCATCATGTGTATACGTCATCCCTGGCTGTTTGTTTGTTCTGGTTGGTTGGGGGAATTTTATGTCCTGGCAATATCTAAAGTGATATCAGGATGGATACCAACTTGTGACAGTACACACTCATGGCATCTTTATAGTGCTGCCCCACTGGAAGACCAGGCCCGCAGCACCATGACCTGATATCCCAATCAGTCTCATTATCGTGACACTGAGCCAACCAGTCCTTGCCCTATCCTAATAATGCTGAGCGCCTGGCAAGGAAGCGACAAGTCATTGGTTTGACTTGACCAGGGTTCGAATCTGTATGTTGGAAGTCCACGATCCACCAAAACGGGTGACGGATGCTCAACTCATTCGGCCATCCCATCTGTTCATTGCTTGTTCTGATCATTCGGATCAATGACTCAGCCGTGTACAATGGACAACTCCACATTCAGATTAGTTTTTAGATCTTTAGTCATTGCACATGTGTTTGCTATGCGTGATATAATTTAAGTAAGTGCATGGTTTCAAGAAAAGGAATAATGAATGCTTCCATGGGATTATGCAGCTTTAATAACTAGCGATGCTTTTTAGTGTTGCGCATGTGTTTCTTCGATAACAGGGTGATTTTAGTTCGACTGAATGGCACTAACACCATATTGGGTTCCAAGAATATAAGTTACAAATTTATTAGCTTAGTACCCTCTATGTTGAGACCAAATGCTTAATAAGTGCACCAGTATCTAAGTTGCATAGATCATCATCATGCTGTCGGTCGAGATGCGACAAAGACTGCTTTCATTACTTGACTGCCGCTCTTTTAGCTCTCTGCTGTGAGAGTTGCATCCATAAGTCAGTCTTAATGTCTCTCATATTTCATGAAAGCTGCCTGCAAAAGTGTGAAGTGCGGCGGCTTTGCAAGTGACAGAGGCACTTCTCGGGGAGCAAATAGGGTTCACACCGCAAGAACAAGTCAAACAGCGCAAACTATTGTCCCTGCAGTGCTGGTCGGGAGATGTTGGGTTCCATACATCAGCCGCCTTAATGCTGCACAGTGACATGGTTTTCTGTTTAGGGTTTGCTCCCTTAGCCTTCGGTTCTGTCAAGAACCTGTACCACAAGGCAGTGGTTTACAACTCTGCAGGGCAGGGACGTCAAACTCCCTGAGGTATTGCTATACCTGCAATACCTGCATACCATGAAATTGTAAATTGCATATATATATAGGATAAAATCTAGGCAACTGTTCTGGTTTAGAAATGTTTATGCTTTCATCGGAATATGCATCTTTAATGTCTCACTTACTGTGATGGTAAGTGTAATTTATTTGGTGTTCACTGATGTGGAACCTTTGCTGACTATAATAAATCTGCTACTCTTTGCCACATCGTTGCTGGTTTGGCCATGCTCAAAAGTCAAATCAGTATAAATCCAAATGTACATGATGGACGCAGTGGTCAAATCGGTTAGAACGCAGGCTACACATGTGACTTCCCAAATTGATACATATCACTACATAGCCGAGCGCTTTGCATTACTAGGACAGGGCGAGAACTGGTTGGCTCAGTGTTAGGATAATGTAACTGAGTGGGATATCAGATCATGCTGCTGGTAGCCTGGTCTCCTAGTGGGGCAGCACTATTAAGTCACAATGAGTGTGCATTGTCGTGTCACAAGTCGGTGACCTTAGATTGGTTGGTTGGTTGTTGGAGTTTTAAGTCCTGGCAACATCTAATGACATATCAGAATGGATGACCTTAGACATTACCAAGATTTAAACCCCATAAAACAAGCAACAAACTACATCCATATTAATAATATGCAGCGTCTGCCCGCCTGGAAAGTGACAAGCTACGAGTTGCTCGCCGAACCAAGCAACCAGCTCAGGCGGCAGGGTGGGTGTGAGGGTGGGTGGGTGTGAGGGTGGGTGGTGGGTGTGAGGTGGGTGGGTGGGTGTGAGGGTGGGTGGGTGTGAGGGAGGGTGGGTGGAAGCGAGGGTGGGTGAGGTGAGAGTAAGCGTTGGTGGGGACTTAACTGTGCATATGAGCCAGAGCGGAAGAGGCTGACATGTTAGGACAACCATCCGATCATCGTTATCATCAACAACATCTTTCTATTTTTAAAAGAAGAAGCAGGGCCCCTGGAATATTGACATTAAATATGAATAGAGTTGATCGAGGATGACTGAGTGCTGATCGCGAGATGACATTTATGTATTCAAAGTTATCATTGTGGGCGTTGGAAAGGGGGTATGTTTCTTTACCAAGTAAGTTTGAGAGTTATTATAGTCAAGTAAATTCAAATCCATGGTTCTTAGGATATATTTGGATATGTCTGAATACGCGTGAAAATATTATTTGAAATAATACTTGATGAAAATGGGGAATATTGCACCTAGAGCGGGACTCGAACCCACATCTCTTTGCATTCCGGACCAGTGTGCTAACCATTAGACCACCTAGGCTCCCTGATATCATCACACTACCCACGCCTACCTGTCTATGCGGCTCCTTGCATGCGAGGTCAGTGCAGACCACTACACTTATATAAATGGGTGTAGTGGTCTAGTTATTTAATATATTCGTATATATATATATATATATATATATACTTTCTCAGCACGACCATCATTTAAGGCTACACTGGCGCCACCATCCGGCCAGTTCGGATGTCCACGTTCTTCCCTGAATTTTAGCTTTGCATAGGTACGACTATTTTGCTTGATCAGTATGGTCTACATTACTTCAGTCTGAAGTAACTTTTATTTTAAATGGCCAACTTTGGAGATATCTGGAGTGAAAACATGCCATTCGTTTGAATAAAAGTTTCCCATGCTCTTGTCTTTTTCCTTGTTGACATAGCCAGATTTATATTAATATAAGTTTGATCAGTAATTTATGTGATATATAAAGAATTATGCGAGTATCAAGATAGGTAAGGGAATTATTATCATTATTGTTATATTCTGTAAGATCCAACATTGTACCAGTGGCGCCACCTGCGGCCACCTCGCCTCCACTGGATGTAGACTAGTGTCAGTCGCACCAGAGGATTTGATGGAAATTATAGAAATATGGATGTGTGTGTGTTTGTTGTTGTTGCTTTACGGCCTAGCAACATTTAGGGTTATATCAGGATGGGAATATAGATTTAATCGAATTAGCTAATTCAATGTGAGCTACCTTATGAAGAGCTTCAAAGTTCATTGCAGCTTCAAATTCATGTTCATTGTTTCAGCTGGATCCAAGTAAAATCACTAATGGTGGTAGTTATGTGTTCTTCCTGAAACTCTCCTTGACCCATTGGAATGCTACCCTATATACTTTACAGCTAAATATATATTTACCAGACAAAATGGCCGAATGAGTTGAGCGTCCATCTCCCGGTTTGGTAGATCATCGGATTCAAACTCACGGGTTCGAACCCTGGTCAAGTCAAACCATTGACTTAATAATTAATACTTGTCACTTCCTAGCCAGGTACTTAGCATTATTAGGATAGGATAAGGACTGGTTGGCTCAGTGTCAGGATAATCTGACTCAGTAGGATATCAGCTCATGGTGCTGGCGACCTGGTCTCCGAATGGGGCAGCACTATAAAGTTGCCATGAGTGCGCACTGCCACAAGTTGGTACCCATCCTGATTTGACCTTAGATGTTGCCAAGACGTAAAACTCCAACAACCAACTACAGCTAAATATAATGTTGTTGGCCAGTTAGCAACAAATATACAAAAACCGGTCGAAACAGCCAGTTCATTTTGAAACTCAATTGTGGCCTTAACCCCCATATCGGGCAAGAACTGCTTCATATTACTCGCAAGTGCATTGACTTCAGTCGCGTGCATCACCAAAGTTGCGAAACACTGTGTATCGCAATTAAAACCTTCGGGCATGTTTTCACATCCTAATCGCTAATAATAACAAGGCCAGGGACGGATTACGGTAACAGTAAGCGTTTCCATGGCAATGGCGTCAACTATTCATTAATGGCTAGAAGATCCAAGGGATGCTTTGTGTGTCCAACTGAGTAAATCTGATCGCTCTTTTTGGTCAATTTCAGCATGTCTTTGGTGACAGCAGATTCCTGTGAACTTTGCATTAAGTACAAAAGGCTCGTCAATTTGGCGGCAATGAATTCCCAAATGCGATATCGAATCTCCGCACTACCCACACCCCACATCCAACACCTTCTCCCCCGACCCTCCCCTTTACAATCAGCATAAAGAATCCAGTCATCTCCATTCAGCCCAGTGGTGACGCCATAGCAGAGGCCAACCACTTGGAAGATTCTTGAAATAATCTGCAAACATTCGTAGTTTTGGCGCAAAGAAAGAACAGACGACTTTCGGCATTAAAGCGATTGGTACGCTCAGAAACCAGCAGCGGATCACACTGCTGCCGCTGGTTGTTGGTTGGTGGTTGGTGGTTGTTGGTGGCTGGTGCTTGCTGGTTGCTGGTTGCTGGTTGCAGGGTGCCTGGTTGCTGGTTGCTGGCTTCTGGTTGCTGGCTATTAGTTGCTGGTTTCTAGCTGTTGGTTGCTGGTTGATGTTGCTGGTTGGTGTTTGCTGGTTGCTGGTTGCATGGTGCCTGATTGCTGGTGGATGCTGTCTGTTGATTACTGGTTACTGGCTGCTGGCAGGGAGCTGCTGGTTGTTGGTTGCTGATTGCTGGCTGCTGGTTGCTTGTTGCTTGTTGCTGGTTGCTTGTTGCTTGTTGCTGGTTGCTTGTTGCTGGTTGCTGGTTGCTTGTTGCTGGTTGCTGGCTGCGGGTTGCAGGCTGCTGGTTACTAGTTGCAGCAGGCTGCTGGTTGCTGGTTGCTGGTTGCTGGTTGCTGACTGCTGGTTGCTGGTTACTGTTTTCTGGTTGCTGGATGCTGGTTGCTGGTTGCTGGCTGCTGGTTGCTAGCTACTGGTTGCTGTTTGCTGTAACCAGTACCGGACAAGCACTAGCTGTGTAAAGTCATTCCTGTGTCCTTTATACTATTACAGCTGATGGTTGCCGGGTGGTGCTTGTTTATCCCTTGTCACCTGCTAATTAAACAGTACTGCACAGTAATTTGACAAGCAACACAGCAAACTAGTTTTAAAGTTGGATTTATTATAGGTCCAGCAGTGTAAGTCTTTTTTGTTCAACAAGAAGTTCAATTCAACAACAATTTCAATAATACAGTGAGGTCATATAAGCTTTAACCCAAAAATGTAGAAAGCTTCTTAGTGGCCGAGCTGACGATTGTCTTAGGCACATATGTTTGGACGGCTGTGGATGTCCACGATCCTAGCTCCTTAATGTCCTCAAGGGGGACGGACGCCCAGGCGAGCACATGCCTTGGCACCGCCTCAACGGAGGCTGTGGAGGGTGACGGCGCCTGGCGCCCATTGGCCCACCGCGGACAGGGCTAGACGAATTGTGTCAGTTAGGGCCATTGGGCAAAGCGGCGATCCGTGGCTGGTTGTGTCTGTTTGTAGTACCTCTCCCAGGTCTCCGGAGGTTGTGGAGGGTGGCCCACCATGGACAGGGCTAGCCGAATCATGTCAGTTAGGGCCTTTGGGCGAAGGGGCGATCCGTCAGTCGTGATGAATGCAGGGACGGTTGGGGCCGGTCATGTCTGTCTGTAGTATATCTCCCAGGCCCTGACTGGACAGTACTTAGATGTTCGGATTGCTGGAACGAGAATGTCAAGAGGCGCAAGTGATCTCGATCTAGTCTTTGATGAGTGTATGCGAACGATCAGACCTCGGTGGGTCACCATCACATCATCGGCCTTCATCGTATGTGGATAATCGAGTCGAGATCTGGGCAGGAGAAGGTTAATCTATCATACAAGAGTGAAGTATCCCATCAGAGTCGCATGTAGGGAAGACCTTTGTATCCCTCTCTTGACCAGAGTGACTGAGTATGTGTCAAATCCAGCCACCTGGCCACCAAGCACAAGCACACATATTTGGGCTCCACTACTATAATTCATGATCGCCCCTGGCGAGTATGACTCGTCCGACAGTCTCAGTAAGTATGATAGGATTTCGTACTGACTCGGCACTGTCGGGTCAAGGCCGTGATGTTTCATGTACCATACATACTTAAATGCTTGATTCCTCTTGTTCCTCCAGGTACTCGTGGCAAGACCGGCCTCCATCATCGTGACGATGCGGTGGTGGTGTTGCTGAGTATAACCTCGCAAGAGAGGCAAATAGCGTAATCGGCCAGGTTGCAGGTTTGGTGTAAGGATATTATCATGGGAAACAATAATGCAGGCAAGTTTACTCTGGGCTATCTGTCTGACAGCCATTTTCCTGGCATCTGGGTCAAATGACATCCCGCTCAATGCATCTGCAAACAGGATGTCCTTTCCATGTTTATGCTTACTGGTGACTTCCGTGCTGGCATGAGCAGCGAAGAGCCACATTTCCCTGCCACATGCAGTTATGAGTGGGTCCTTGCCGGCTCCAGATGTCAGAGCCTGTTGGGATGCACTATTGTCTGTGTTTACATATATAGTAAACATGTCTGGGTCATTGGGTGCAAGGTTTTTAATGGCTGCCAAAAGGTTGAATGTTTCCAGCTGCGCAATATTGTAGTTCCTGGCAATGACCTTGGGTGAGTAACAGGAGGCAAAGAAGTGAGTAGAGCAGTCAGCCCCACGACCTTGCAATGATGAGTCACACTCAATTGTCCAAGGAACCTTTTCGCAGTCGGGCAGGAGAACGATCCCGTTTGAGGCCTGGGCGAAGTCGACTAACCAGGCGATATCCATTTTGAGGTCGCTCGGGAGCGGATGTTTTCCACTGAATGGCATTGCACAGAGTGCTGCGAGGATCCTGGTCATGAATCTCATTGCAGGTCTGACACATTTCGCAATGTGCTGGAGCCTGCCAACTAATCGCTGAATGTCCTTGTGAGAGTTAGTCCTGCGATCACTCCATAGCTTGCACTCATTGATGACATCGCTCATTTTTTCAGCAGGGATGGTGATTGTCATGCTGGTCATGGATATGCAAATCCAAAGCCATTCAACGTATATGGATGGGGGAGGGGGGAGTACACTTCGAACGAGCAAGCTCAAGTCCGAGTTTGTCAGCGATTGCTATGATGTCATCATATGCGCGACTTGCCATCTGCGCCGTTGAGGCCGCGCCGACAAAGTCATCTAAGTAACACAAGGTATGATGCCCCTACTTCCTCATAAGATATACATCAGGGCGTGCAGGCATATCTGTGTCAATGCAGTGATCACCTATAACCTGTTTTCTTTCACTTTGCTCACACTTACTTTGGTGGTCAGTGTCGGCCTCGTGGTCGTGGACAGGGGTGGTATGGCATCCACCATGGTGCGTACTGTCGGGTGCTGTAGGGGGCGTGGTCACGGTTTGGTCCACATTTTTGTGCTCGCTGTCTTTTGTAAGTTGCGTCCTGTGTGAGGGGTTTGTTCTCCTAGTCGTTGTTTCACGGTGGGCTTATTCGTTGTAATGACGGTCGGGTCGTCTAGGCTTACAGTAGCGGGGTGAGTCACAGGGAGCTGGTGAGCGGCTAAGTGCTGCAACGTTGGGGCGTCTGTGGCAACTCTCGGCGGGGCTGTCAGTCCTGTTTTGGTCCGTCGGGGAAACACCACTTGGGGGCCCCGTGGTGTTGTAGATCTAGGGCTCCTAGGCTCACGGGCCTTGACTACAATCTACATAGCTAGAGTACTCAATGCATTGTCAATGGCAGTGAGCAATCTCCATACAGAAAAAGTAAAATATTGATAAAACTACACCACCTAGAGACAAACTGCTTGGAACACATATAGAAAACATGTTTAACAAAAAGATTATATTAAATTGATATGGTTAGGATTTTGGATTTCTATTATTTAAAAATAAAACTGACGTTTTTCACTGCGCGCATTGGCAAACTCAATGGCTGTATGCCTTTGCTTTGCTCCCAACGCCGTTTTCAGCGCATGCACAGTCGGAACCGTGATGTAGTCTATTGATGACACCTGATCATATCAGCTTAAGGTTGCACGTGACACCAATATTAAAAATAATAAGCTATTTTCATATAAGCCGATACCATTTAATTAATCGGTTGGTTTATTATCTGTTATCTGCCGAGAACATTTAATTTGTTGGTTGGTCGTCTGTGGTTCCAGAGAAAGTAGAATTTAATTCTAATTCATTGCTTTGTTTATTGTCTGCTTATCGAGAACAGACAACATTTAATTAGTTAGTTAGCCATCTAGTTGTTGAAAGCAAGGCCCATCTGATTCAAATTCATCAGTTGATTTATTGTCTGTTTATTGAGAGAAGATTTAATTGCTTGGTGGGTTTGTCATCTGTTCGTTGAGAGCAGACTACATTTAGTATGTTGCTTCGCAATCTGCCTGTTCATTCTAATTGATGTATTTGTCCTAAGCTTCTTGAGAGCAGACACAATTCATTCATCCATTGCTTTAGAGTCTGCTTATTTAGAGGAGAGAACATTTAGTTCGCTGCTTTGGTGTCTGCTTGATGAGAGCAGACAATATTTAATTCGTTGGTTTGTCGTCTGCTCGTTCAGACACGGCAACACTTTTAATTCGCTGGTTTGTCATGCTACAGAACAAGCAGTCGTAAATAGTGAATAGTGAATAGTGAATGGTGAACGGTGAACGGTGAATAGTGAATAGTAAATAGTAAATAGTGAATAATGAATAGTGAATGGCGACTAGTGAATGGTGAATAGTGAATGGTGAATAGTGAATGGTGAATGGTGAATAGTGAATGGTGAATAGTGAATGGTGAATGGTGAATGGTGAATGGTGAATGGTGAATAGTGAATGGTGAATGGTGAATGGTGAATAGTGAATGGTGAATAGTGAATGGTGAATAGTGAATGGTGAATAGTGAATGGTGAATAGTGAATGGTGAATGGTGAATGGTGAATGGTGAATGGTGAATGGTGAATGGTGAATGGTGAATGGTGAATAGTGAATGGTGAATAGTGAATGGTGAATGGTGAATGGTGAATGGTGAATGGTGAATAGTGAATGGTGAATGGCAAAAGTTGAATGGTGAATGGTGAATGGTGAATGGTGAATGTCAAATGGTGAATGGTGAATGTCAAATGGTGAATGGTGAATGGTGAATGGTGAATGGTGAATGGTGAATGGTGAATGGTGAATGGTGAATGGTGAATGGTGAATGGTGAATGGTGAATGGTGAATAGTGAATGGTGAATAGTGAATGGTGAACGGTGAACAGTGAATAGTAAATAGTGAATAATGAATAGTGAATGGTTAATAGTGAATGGTGAATGGTGAATAGTGTATGGTGAATGGTGAATAGTGAATGGTGAATGGTGAATAGTGAATGGTGAATGGTGAACGGTGAACAGTGAACAGTGAATGGCAAATGGCGAATGGCGAATAGCGAATAGCAAATAGTGAATAGCGAATAGTGAATAGTCGATAGCAGATCGTGAATAGTGAATAGTGAATAGCGAATACTGAATAGCAAATAGTGAATAGCGAATAGGGAATAGCGAATAGCAGATAGCGGATAGCGGATAGCGGATAGCGGATAGCGGATAGCACACAGCATTCCATCTCACTGAACACTGATCGCAGATGAAAATGTCAATGACCACCACCATGGACTGAGGCCTCACACGACGCCAATCAGTTATATGTGTTGTTAGCTACAGTTTATATATAATTATTATTTAGTATATATATAGAACAGCACCGACATTCTCGGAATGAATACCAAGTCACGCAAATCCCTACGGGAAATAACAAAAATAAGTTATTTACCCACGTGATGCATTAGCCATAAGAGATGAAGTACGGCCTAATAGTGTTGGAGGTAAGTATTACCTATGGAATTTATATGTAATTGATATGAAGACATTTACTGAATGAATGACCCCACACTGAGACAGCTATCGATGTCAGGTCATTATGAATAGAAACATATTTACCTAATTATCCCCATTAAGTAGGATCACCATAGAAATGTAGCAACTAGAACATAACACTACGACGCTAGAACACTACAACATGTGCAATATCGCTTTGTTTGTAGAGGGGTAATTATATCCGAATATGATTATATATGTATAATAGTTTACGCTGATCTCTCAGGCAATGACCCGCATAGACAGGTGGGCGTGGATCGGATGGTGACGTCAGGGAGCCTAGGTGGTTTAATGGGTAGCACACTGGCCTGGAATGCAAGAGATGTGGGTTCGATTCCCATTCTAGGTGCACTATTTCTCATTTTCATCACCCTCACAACATTGGTTTCCATGACCATATTCCTGTACAAGCTACACGCTCTATGGTTGTTGAACCTACCCTGTGTATGTGTATATATGTGCATTGCCTGTATGAATGTAAATGTAAGCACTAAATGACGATTTAAAAGACTTACAATTCCAGGGGGACGAGGGTAAGAGTCTGTACTGACTGCTTAGGCAAGGAACCATATAGACAAGTAGGCTTGGGTAGGGTGGTGACAATTGGGAGCCTAGGTGGTGTGATGGTTAGCACACTGACCTGGAGTGCAACAGATGTGGGTTCGATTCCCGCTCTAGGCGCAATATTTCCCATTTTAATCACCCCCACAATATATATGTATATATTTGTCAAGTGTTTCAACTGTTATCAGGCTTGAACTATGTAAGATTATACTCATAATATTAAAACAAATTATGATTACTAATGAACGCCAATTGAGTTAGCCCTCAGGTCGCTCCCTGGGTGGGGATGTTACTCTTCTTTTTTAATCGGCAGAGCGCGGGCCTCGCGTGTGGGATATCGGGAGTTCAGTTCCCTGTCGAATCAAACCAATGACTTATAAAAATAGATACTTGTCACTTCCTACCCTCGCCCTCAACGTTAATAGGATAGGGGAAGGACTGGTTGGCTCGGTGTCAGGATAATGTAACTGAGTGGGATATCGGGTCATGGTGCTGGCAGCCTGATTTCCCAGTGGGACAGCACTATAAAGTCACCATGAGTGTGCACTGTCACAAGTCAGTACTTGTCCTGATATGAGCTTAGATATTGCCCGGTTGTAAAACTCCAACAACCAACCAATCTAAGCAACAATAAATGTTTACTAAATATCTAATTTGGGTGCATATATGATCAACTACAGACCATTGCTTTGGTCTAAACAAATGTTATCGTTGCTTTGGAGTATGCAACTGTAACTATCTAGCATATAAGCGCGCCCCCCCCCCCCCGCCCCCTATGTTATCATTAAATACACATCAGCATAATCAACACGTGGCACGATGGAGGACATGGTCCCACAGGGGTGCTGGTATTTTCACTACTGTGTCAAGTCATGCTGAATCAGCATTAATTTACATTGTGGGGCTGTCACATTACGACGTTTTTCACCAACACGCGCCGACGTGTTGCCTTTTTGGGTGAAACGTCAGCACGCGTCGGGAAGTGTTACGCGCGCGTTACCGACACGTTAACGGCGCGTCGGTACACGTTGAGTGATAGCAACGTGTGAATGGACACATCGGCGCGCGTCGCTGCGCGTCGCTGCGCATCGCCGCGCGTCGGGTCGCTCCAATCGTTTTGTGCTTGCACACAACTTTCGGCATGCGGCGACGCGTGGCGACGCGCGGCGACGCCTTGGAGGGGGCGTTACGGACGCGCCACCAACACGCTAATAGCACGCTGCAACCCGTCGAATTTTCTCCCAAAACGCCGAAAAGTTGGACGTGTCTCGAGCCCTAGCAAATATCTTGCGCGTTGGTGGTGCACCGGGGGAAATGTCGTAGTGTGACAGGGCTATCACAAGGGGCCGATAGGACAAGGCGGAAATAATGCAACCAGGCAACTTACACACTTGATCGTACTCCTGACCGATAATTTAATTCTTTATGGGCACTGGAAAATGGTGTTGTCAGGATGAATTTCTAGAATTGTGTGCAATACCAGCAATGGGTTGGACATTGACAATGGAGTATTATGTACCCGAGAGAGAGACAGTGCTTCAAATCACTCAATATCTCAAATCATTATTAATTTGTATCTCCACTTGAGGTTTCAAGCAACACGCACTCTGATTCAAAGGTTTTTACAATGGATGGTTGGTTCGTTGTTGGAGTTGTATGTCCTGGCAACATCTAAGGTCATATCAGGACGGGTGCCATCTTGTGACAGTGCACACTCATGGCGACTCATGCTGCCTCACTGAGAGACCAGGCCACCAGTACCATGACCTGATATCCCACTCAGTGACATTATCCTGACACCGAGCCAACCAGTTCTTGCCCTATCCTAATAATACCCAGCACCTGGCTAGGAAGCGACATGTATCAATTTATAAAGGCAACTGTCACAAGTTGATGCCCCTTTCTAAAGTTATCCTAATGTTGCTGGGACGCAAAACCCCATTGATTCACCAGTCCTGTGCGCGTGTATGAAAACACAACAAATCATTGCACATGGCTACTTGACGGAACCTTGCGAAAATGCACACCATTACACACTGGTAGAAACCCCACTTTCACAAGAAGGAGTTCCTGAACTACAAGAGACGTCATGTGTCAGAACCGGGAGGGGCACTTACTCAACGAAAGAAGGCTGTCGGACCATGCAACGACGCCATTTAAGGACGACAGGCAGGCAACCAATACTGCTGGTGCCATCATATACAATTGTAAAATATTCCGATATACGGGATAGGGGGGAATGCAAATGTTATATTACTGATCGGTGTAGGTGACCAGGCGCATGATTGTATATATATATATATGGGTCACTCTCCTGAAAACTGGGCAGAAGTGTCACATGGAGAGTTCAAATCTAATATTTCAATTTTTAACATTTTTTGGTTTGCAAATGAAAGCTGGAAATCTCCCCTAAAAATTGCCTTAATGAACTATATGAGGTGGTACAGACCAGCTGCCCTCAAATAGGCTAAAATGTCTTCTTGTTTTACTTTAGTAAAAAGGTCATGCATGCTGTTTGCAGTGTAAAATTGTTGGCTCAGTGCCATAAAATCAAGACAGTTTAGTAAAATGTGCTTGACTGTCAGTGGGGACTGACATCCAATACATTCAGGGGGAGGGTCCCCCTTGAGCAGGAAAACATGTGTTAGCCATAAGTGGCCAATCCAACATCGGTTTAGGACCACTTGGTCCCGCCGACCCCCCACATGAGACTGTGCTGGTTTTCCCACAGCCCGTTCAATTTCATGCAATTTGTTAACGTTTTCATCCTACTCATTTTGCCATTTGGATTTGATGTGGGTGTCTATTAGTGGTTTCAGATCAGAGTGGGCTATCAGACACGGTTCATCATCATAGTTCAGAGCCTCCTTCTCAGCCCGATCAGCTTGTTTGTTTCCCTGAATGGCGGCATGGCCAGGCACCCAACACAAGTGGATGTCATATCCATCTGTTGCTAGCTGGTTCATTTGGTAAATGTCCTTTGCCATGAAAGGGTGTTCCGTTTTTAGCCTAGCAACAGCTTTCAGGCAGGAAAACGAATCGATGTATATGACATATTTAGTGTAGTTGGATAGTTCAATGACTTCCAACACGAGAAGGAGTGCTCAGGCTTCCACCGTAAAAATCGAGCTCTAATCAGGCATGCAAACGGCAAATTTCTTGCCCTGGCGCACTCCCACAGCAGATGCTCGGCTTAGGTCCTTCGAACCATTAGTATACATGGAAAAGTGGTCTTCAAACTGGCCTTGAATCTCTGCATACAATCGTTGATACTCAAGTGGATGTGTCCCAGACTTCCGCAGTTCATGAGTCAGAGGATGACTGATGGCTTCCTCAGCAACCATGGCTGATGTTCTGGGACCTGGGTATCCTCCAATACATCCAAATCCAAATACAAAGCCTCCAAATGAGGTTTCATCCGGAGCCCAAGGGCCGAATGAAATTTGGCTGGGCTTCATACTTGGAGTCGTTGTGTGTCTCAAACACACAACTGTACGCAGGATACAATGCATTTGTTTTTAATTTAACAACTATTGCATGGCCAGTTTGGTTCTCCTAGTGTCAAGTGATGGTTCATTGACTTTGACGTATAGGCTCTGAACTGGAGAGGTGCGAAAGGCACCAAGGGCCAGACACAGCCCCTGGTGATGCACCGTGTCCAGCAGCCCAATATACGTCTTCCTTGCGGGGCTGTATAATATGCTGCTGTAATCTAGCCGTGACCAAACTAGGGTTCAGTACACGGCGAGCAGAACATCTCACACCGCTCCCCACTCTGAACTGGACAGCACCCTCAGAACATCTAGCGCTTTCAGGCATCGTGTTTTGAGGCACTTGATACGAGGCATGAAAGACAACTTCGTGTCAAAAGTGAGACCCAAAAATTATGTTTCTTTGACGACTTTGATGGGATCCCCATCGAGGGTCAGCTCTGGTTCTGCATGCACTCTGCGCAACTGGCAGAAGTGCATGCAGACTCTCTTAGCCTTGGAAAATCTGAAACCATTCAGAACTGACCATCGGTGAATCCCATTTATACAAAATTGAAGATGTCTCTCAATGGCATTCATACCAGTACCTCTGTAGTACAAAACAAAATTGTCCACAAAAAGACTACGGGAGACCCCCCTTTTAACAGCGGCAGCAATACCATAGACCTTGACTCCAAAAAGAGTCACTGCCAGTATGCTGCCTTAGGGTACTCCCAATTCCTGAGAGTGCAGACTGGAAAATGCCTGAGTGCCAGAAAATTCTTAATAAAATTTGGCAGGTGACCACGAAGGCCGTTTGCATGGAGATCCTCCATAATTGCATGCTGCCACATTGTGTCATAGGCTTTTTCGAGATCGAAAAAGACAGGCACAATGTGCTCCTTCTTAAGGAAGGCATCTCTTATGAAAGTCACCATGCAAACCAAATGGTCGAGGTTGCTTTGGCCTCGTCTGAAGCCACATTGGAGGTTGATCATGTGGTGTCCTGACTCCAGTAGCTAGACGAGGCGTTTGTTAACCATACACTCAATGGTTTTACAGATGCAACTTGTGAGGGCTATGGGATGATAGTTGTTGGCTTCACTCTTGTCTTTACCAGGTTTGGGAATCAGTATTACTGTCGCCTCCCGCCAAGAGGTGGGGACGACACCCGACTCCCAGATGTTGTTAAAGTGTTGAAGCAACACTCTCAGCGCAGATTTGGGGAGATGCTTAAGGAATTGATAATGGATTCCATCAGGTCCAACTGCTGTATCATGCAAGCTTTCTAAAGAACACCTCAACTCACCCATGCTGAATGGCTAGTTGTAGTGCTCCCTGTCATCAGAGGAAAAGTTCAAGAGCTTATGCTCTTGGCGTTCCTTGACGGCCAGAAAGCCTGGGAGGCAGCTTGCCAAAGACAAATTTCCGGCAAAGGCGCGAGTCAATTCTTCACTTATTTCATTGAGTGAAGCGACAAGTATCAATTTTTAAGTCATTGGTTTGACTCGACCAGCTTAAAAGTCCCTTGTGTCAGTAAAAGTGTAGGCTTGGGCTTTCCTATCAACCAACTGTCTAACGGTGAAAATGAGACTATTCAGATTTATCCAGAATAGGCAGTATAAATCTTCAAGAAAAGACAATGTTAGAAACTAAAAAAAGGCATCGCATTATGAAACTTTCAGATTATCAGCGGAAGTGACTTGTGACCAAACCCAGGAAGTGTAATCATTTGACAATGCCAATATGGTTGTGGTTGTGTTATTTATTAGCTTCTTTGTTTCCACGTTTTTATTTTCCATTTTTCCACCCATGGATTATTAACCTATGATTAGATCCATTGGCATCAGCAATGACCACTGCTCCGAGAAGCTCGCCTGATTAACCTTTGCAAATATTCATCTGGTGTCTCGCCATGAATATTCAGGAAGATACACGCAGTTGTAGTGAGCCCCAGTCACCTACCCAGGTTCAATGTCACGTGGGTCATTCTCAGAAACTGTGTACCACATAATTGGTTTCCACATTACATTGTTAAAGATGTTGCCCTTTTTATGGCGGATAGTAAGTCAATTAGTTATCCTTGACTCTGTATACTAAATATGTTAGCAATATTACATGTATTTAATCTTTCCTACACATTGTATTAAAAATATGCTCATATAATTCTTTGCTAATGTGAAAATATGAAAATTTAAATATTGACACCATGCATATAGCCAAATGCTTTAAAAAACTGTTTTCTTGTAATCAATAAAATATTGTATGAATTTGTTGGTTGTGTTAAAACGATGTTATGGATGTGTGTGAAAATGATGTTTTGGATGGAGGTTATATGGTTCATTTTTAACAGCTTTCACAATTTGCATAATATCAAAATAAAAAAGTGTAAAAGAAATGTCAACTCTTACACATGCACAACATATCAATCTCCATATGAAATGGATTCTGCTATTATTTGGGATGTTTTCTGCTATTATTTGCACTTTGGGTCACCATGTCACAAAAATGCTACACCGTTTCTGAGAATGTATACACAGATGTAGCTGTGGGTTTTGTGGATGGATTGCATTAGGGATCCTAGCTAGGGTAATAGTTATGACACCTGCTCTGGAATGGCAGACACATAGGTTTGAGTACCTCTCTAGGAACGGTGCTCCCACTTGCCGCAATGCCTCCCAGGACACAGTTAAGCCAGGCATACACCTAACAACATTCTCAATCGCCAGTGCTCGAGTGAGTATCCACCAGCATCATTCGGTGGGCATTCATATTAAAGCAGGAGGGCCATAATAAGGCAGTCATACACCTGACATTCTTGATTTATATTGTTTGTTGTGGTTTTAAGTCCTAGCAACAGCAACGGTCATATCAGGATCGGTACCGACTCGTAACACCAATGCGCACTCATGCTGACCTCATAGTGTTGCCCCATTGGGAAACCAGGGCGACGACACCATGACCCAATATCGCACACAGTCACATTATCCTGATACTGTGCTAAACAGTCCTTGTCCTATCCTAATAATGTGCGGTACCAGGTTCCGTAGCGCCAAGTGTATCAATTTGCTAATTGACCAGTTTGATTCGGCTATAATTCGAACTCCCGACTTTCTGGACGGGAAACCTAGGCTCTACCAGGCTGCACTCACCTTCCAAGATTCAATGTCACGTGGGTCATTCTCAGAAACTGTGTACCCCATATTTGGTTTCCACATTACATTGTCAAAGATTACATTACATTGCGGCATGTTGATTAGTACAAGTATAAATAATAGGGGAACATATATATACCTTGCTACTTCCTCCATCAGCACATTGGTGGAGTGCCCCCTCCAGCTGGCAGGGAGTTGTATATGGGTGGCCCCCCTCGCGCCACATATATATGAGTCAGGCTCACGAAAATAGGCCAATTGGGGAAAGTTGTCGGCGTCGAGCATTGGATGTCGGCGTCGAACGGCATAATTATAGTTTAGCATTGACAGAGGTGTTGGAAAGTCCTTAAATTTATCCTGAATGTAAAGGTCGAGAAAATACAACAACCTTATTTGTTTCTAGGATAATTTAATGTGAAGCAAAGAAATGCACTACACTTTAAGAATTGCGATGCCGCCATCTTAAATTGACTACCAATTGGCCCATTTTCGTGAGGCCGACTCGTATACGTATATATGTATATTTTTGAATATTGTAGTAGTCTGTACATGAGCTCTACTACCACACGGTAGCGGCGGAGACTACGCCGCACACCTCCACAGTTACACTGAACTGCGCTAGGTGGTGGCAGGCTAGCCACCGGGCAGACCCCGACTGGGCTGCCCTCTACTGCGTGTGGCTAGCCCAGCCCCCACACACCTATATAGTCGATGTGGGACCTGGCGAGTCAGGGGGCGTGTCAGATGACTGTGGACGCCGCGAAGAGCAGATTGGTTCAATAAACCAATGTGAAGTGTACTTATATTGGATCTTGGCATTCTTCCGTGTGTGCATGGCAGGGTGAGAGTCATAGGGCCATGGGCCATTACAATATATATATAAAGAGAGACAGAAAGAGAGAGAGAGAGTATCGGCTGTAAACTTGCGGGATATGATTCATGTTAAATATGTAGCAGGAAAGCCAGTTAAGTTGGTCATAATATAAACATCCTGATTTCTATATAGATTTGTCCATATATCTGCAGGCTCAGATCGGTATTCAGTGGACACTAGTAAGCCATACACCTGCATCATTCAATATTTCTACATGGATTTCACTATGATGACTTAAAACTTGATACTTGTCAGTTGCAAGCCAGACACTCAACATTATTAGGATAGGGCAAGGACTGGTTGGTTGGCTCAGTGTCAGGATAATGTGACTGAGTGGGATATCAGGGCATGGATTTCACTATGATGACTTAAAACTTGATACTTGTCGCTTGCAAGCCAGACACTCAGCATTATCAGCATAGGGCAAGGACTGGTTGGGTGGCTCAGTGTCAGGATAATGTGACTGAGTGGAATATCAGGGCATGGTACTGATGGCTTGGTCTCTGTGTGGGGCAGTACTATAAAGTCGCCATGAGTGTGCACTGTCACAAGTTGGTATTCATCCTGATATGACCTAAGATGTTGCCAGGACGTAAAAGAACAACAACCGATTTCACAATGCATGACTGTGGGAGAGTTGAGCGCACAGCGGATAAGACGCTACACATGCGGTTATGCAACTTCCAGTGTAATATCCTACATGACAGGTGTGCATGCCGACATTAAACTTTAAAGGCAGGTGCACATTATCCGATATCGGGGACTGTTGATCGCTGATATTTGATGCATAAGGAGCACATATTCCAGAATAAAAGATTAACCTGGCCACTTTCCGACTATCACGAAGGTTGCTTTTTGTATAAGGTCTTGAGTCCTAGCATCTGAGGTCATATAAAGTCGGATGCCGACTTGCAACTTGCTAGGACTAGTTTACAGAAATTGTTGATGAAGGAAATCAATCCATATGGATTATGACCACTATTGATCAGTCGCGAAAACAAATGCATGCACTTAACCGTTATGAGCAGAATAAACAAACAATCACACACACACAAAAAAAAACACAAAAAAAACAACAGGCAACAAACAATAACCGACTTGCGAAAATGTGCACCTGTGGCGACTTTATAGTGCTTCCCCATTGGGATACAACGGCAACGCTCCATGGCAACGAATATGTTTGAGCCGGTGGTTTTTTTTTCAACTGCTCCTGGGTTATGGTGAGGATTATTTCATGTTGTAGGTTTTTTTGTTGTTGTTGTTGGGAAATGAGATGGACTGCCAATATCAGTTGTGTATTTTTTGTTGTTGGTCCATTAGTTGTTTAAGCAGGGGAAATTTCAGTCATAGACGACTGGTCTTCCTCATTCCACTGCTGGTCGATAGAAAGCCCAAGCCTACACTTTTACCGGCCCAAGGGATTTTTAACCTCCAACACCACATAGACATGGTATGAGAGCAACCGGCCTTTGATGACGCTGTAAGTTATACACAGCGGTGAAAATCCAAATTGGCAGAGCTGGGGGCACGGGGAATAGAACCGCCGACCCTCAGATTAGGAGTCTGACCTAGAAAAAAGTCAGACACTCTAACCACTCCGCCACAGAGATGTACCCCTCTCACGCCAAACTACCCCTAGGCAAAAAGAGATGCAGACACTCAAGCATAATACACCAAGCCGACAACAGTGTGGGTGTGGGAGGGGTTGAATGGCTGATTCATTGTGGTTTTACATCCTAGCAACATCTACGATCATAGCACCGTCGGGACCTACTTGTGATAGTGCACACGAACTCACGGTGGCTTTATAGTGCTGCCCCCTTCATCCATCTGTGATACCATAGCACGAGCATTACGGTTTTTGACTGATATTACCGAGAAAGAACAACAGGAGCGGTATATAGGCAAAGTTGTGACTTCTCACTGTAAGCTATAAGATATTTATCTATCTGTCATATCGCACTCGGTCATGTTAGACTGATAGGGATCTAGTCAGTCCTCATGTTGTAACTAATAGTGTGAAGCCCTTTATCTTGTTGCTACGGCTCTGGTTTGATTCGACCCCACAGAATGCGGATACTCTATCCACTAGTCCATTGTGTAGGCTATGGAAGACAAGTTGGATAATTACCGCACGACATGATCAGTCGTGGGACTGATATAAACTCATCGGGGCATAGATCAGACGGGATGGCCGAATGAGTTGAGTGTCTGTCTCCTGTTTTGGGAATCGTGACATCCGAACCCATGGGTTTGTGCGTTCGAACCATGGTCGACTCAAACAAATGACTTAGAAATGTATATTTGTCGCCTCCTAGCCTGGCACTTGGCATTATTAGGATAGGGCAAGGGCTGGTTGGCTCAGGGTCAGGATAATATGACTGAGTGGGATATCAGGTCGTGGTGCTGGTGGTCTGGTCTCCCAGTGGGGCTGCATTATAAAGTTGCTGTGAGTGCGCACTGTCACAAGTCGGTACCCATCCTGATATGGCCTTAGATGTTACTAGGACATAAAACAACAACAAACAAAGAAACATCTGGGCGTTTCAGTGGTGTGTGGCAGGGTAGGGTAGTCCCGGCCTAACTCCCATGATAATGCTACACTTTTTAACCTTGAGATGCAACTGATGAGTGTGATCAGCGCCATAATCCCAAGTGGGTCATTGGGATTTGAGGGCTTACGGAGAAATAAATCTTCAGCAGCGGGGAAACAAATGGCTTCCTATAGGCAGAGTCGAAGTCTGCCTTCTCAAACGGTTATGATTGCCAAAGTAACTAAACAGGATATCAATGTGGAATTGAAAAATGGCTGGTTATACAAACCATTCGCCAAATGGTTCTACAACAAAGAAAGAAGACCTGGGCCCCTAGTTCACTATCTAGGCCCGACAAGAACTAAGCATGACTGAAGTATCCTGAATATTGGTGATGACCAAGCATGAATGTTCCCGATAGGACAAAAATGTCCTGACTGACTGATGATGTAATCATTACCATTTTACTATGATTGTTTGTTTAACGACCCCCCCCCCCCCCATCACAAAAAGTAGACATCGGCTATCGGGGGGATATGAAGTCACAATGAGTGTTATCTGTCTCTAATCGATGCAATTCTTGAGATTACCTGATATGTTGCTCGGGTGTAAAACCCCAAAATCTCACTCAGATCATTCCAGTAACAGTGTAGGCCAGAACACTAATTTAAAGGAGGGGATTCTATTTCGGATATCTGCTAGTTTCCGCTAAGCATTCATTCCTTTTGTTGCCTTAACCCCAATGCATCATCGGTAAGTGTATGTTAAGCTTTAATATGTTGCTTACCATAAACCTAACGCATCGGTTAGTATCAGCTCTGTTTCTTTTTCAATTTTCACATTGGACTAATACAGCACATCATCTACTAGTATCCGCTAGGCATATATTGAACAACAGTGTTTCAATTAGAACCTAAAACATTGTCGGCGAATGTCTGCTAGGCATTGTTTTTTTCGTATTCCTTTACATTATCCCGGTGTTACGGTTTCCGAGGCACACCAGTTTGCCAGGGACACTTCCATTCAAATGCATTGTCAACGGCCATGAGCAAATCTTCATACAGAAAAAGTCAAATATCTCTCAAATTACACCACCTAGAAACAAATCGCTTGGTACACCTATAAAAAGCATGTTTACCAAAAAGACTATATTAAAGTGATAAGGTTGGGGTTCTGGATTTCTATTAATTTTGAATAAAACTAACATTTTGCACTGCGCATACTGTCAAACTCAAGGCATTGTCAATGGTCGTGAGCAATGTTCATACAGAAAATACAGAAAAAGTCAAATATCTCTAAAACCACACCACCTAGAAACTAATCGTTTGGTACACATATAGAAAACATCTTTGCCAAAAACATTATATTCAATTTATAAGCTTAGTGACGATGCTGTTCGATTTTGACGCATGCACAGAAGCGATGTGTCCCTGGCAAACTGGTGTGAATCGGAAACCGCAACACAGGGTCTCCCACAACATTGTATGACGGCGCTGATATGACCTCAGCTATTGCTAGGATATTTGTTGTTAAACCTACAAACACACATTGTCAGTTTGTATCCGCCAGACATTAAGCTTTCCACCGGCGAGGCAGACGACATTGAGGTAATAAGGCTATTGTACATACAGACAATAAGTTGCGCTTGTAATTAGTAGTGCTCATTAATACTCGGTAGGCAGCGCTGCTGTTATCTGAAGCCATCACTTACAACAGGTGTGCCTGCTGGTTGGTATTCAGTGTTACCCCGCAATTAACTGAATGATGTGATTTTCGAAGCGCAAACTTGACAACAAATTTATAGGTATGTCCAACCGCCAACCAGTCACATTGATAGTAGTTGGTTGGTTGTTGGAGTTTTAAGTCCTGGCAATATCTAAGGCCATATTAGGAATGTGCACCGACTTATAACAGGGCACACTCATGCCAACTTTATAGTGCTGCCCCACTAGGAGACCGGGCTGCAAGCACCATGACCTGATATCCCACTCACTCACATTATCCTGACACTGAGCCAACCAGTCTTAATAATGCCGAGTGCCTGGCCAGGAAGCGACAAGTATAAATTGTTAAGTCATTGGTTTGACTCTACTATGGTTCAAACTTGTGCTTTCGAATCCCACAATCTATCAAAACAGGAGACGGACGCTCAACTCATTCGGCCATCCCATCTGGTCTTTATTGTCCTACTTGATAGGTCCGAGTCAATATGATACCGACATGTGAGCACTGTATTAAGCTGTCGCCTATGTCTAGGGGCTTACATGCGCCTGCACTGCTGTTCTACCTAATAGGCCACACGAGATCTGTGTCACCCAAGCCAACACATATCATGTGATATCTACCCAAACCCATCAGCAAGTTAAGGCCAATCCCCTCATCCCTTCTGCTCTCCCCTCCACTGCTCTCCCCTCCACCCGACAACACCAACACTACAGCTGTCCTTCGCTGGTGCAAGTGTCTAGTTCCCCTGGGTAACAGAAGCACCTGTCGCAACACAATGCCTCCTACCCGTTTCAACGATTCCGTGTACGTGTCATTGTGGTTGGCCACGCTGAGTTCTTATACCCCTGTCACACTACGACGTAACGAGCCAACGTGAGCCTAACGTGATGATTTTTCGTCATTACGTTGCCGTACGTTGGGTTACGTTATGATGACATCATAATGACGTTAGAGTGACGTCGAGCTACGTCATGTTACGTTGTGTTACGTCGGCGCGCGTCAAGGTTTTGAACCTGTTCAAAACTTTCGACGTATCTCGACGTGAAGCCGTTACGTCGGGATGACGTCACAATGACGTTAGGTTGACGTTCCGCGATCGTTATAGCAGCGTAAATGACGTTAGAGTCACGTTATGTCACATCAGACCGACGGCCCGGGTGGGAGCAACGTGTGGGCAGCGTTTTGCACGTTACGGTCACGTTACGGTCACGTTATGGTCACGTTACGGTCACGTTACGGTCACGTTACGGTCACGGTTACGGTAACGTTATGGTCACGTTACGGTCACGTTACGGTCACGTTACGGTCACGTTACGGTCACGTTACGGTGGCGCTACGGTCACGTTACGTCCACGTCGCACCCGTTACGGCGACGTTACGCTCACGTTACACTAACGCCCGGTCACGTCGCCAATTACCCCTCCCCCCTAACGTTGTCACGTTACAGCTAAGGTCACGACGTACACCGACGTTACTTTCACGTTACGCTCACGTCCACAATTTGCATATTACGCCCATAACGTCAACGTAATATAATTATTTTCACGTTCTGCCTACGCTGACGTAGTCACGTCGTAGTGTGACAGGGCCATTAGCAACATTGTGTTGACTAAAACCACAGTTAACGGTGCATAGTCCGATGGTTTTGAGGTTGAACGATTTTTGTTATGAGATTAATAGATTAAATTGATTGTGATGATCTACCTTTCCTTAGTTGGAAGTCATTTTTATTTTAAATGGCTAAGTTTTGACTTATTCGAAATGCAAACATGTAATATTAGTTTTGGCAAGCATGCGCCAATACCCTGCCAGCATAGGCTTTAGTAGTAACAGGGTTGATTAAATCGCCCCAGTATGCCCTTCTACGTGGCAACACATGCTTAATAAGTACCTCAGTATCTAATGTAGATATATAGAATCAAATCTATATAACTGTTTTGGTTTTGAAAATTTGATGTTTCATCTGACTATGCAGCTTTAAGTAAATGCTTCAATTTGGAGCAGTACTCTTTTGTCCATATTTTGGGTGATTGATCGCTTGAGTGATTGGTGGTGCTTTTACGCCATATATGCGCCATAGGCCACATTTACGGCGATCAGGTGGGTTATTTTTTTCAATATTTGGTGGGATTGCCGATTAGCAAATCCCAAGGCAATTTGTCGTGTAGTGTGAGACAGCCTTGTGCCTATGGCTGTTGTTGCTGCTGCTAATTGGCATTAAAGTTTCATAGTTCAATGATTGACTGATTGCTGAAAGCTTAGCACAATGCCAGAAACAAGGGTCATGACTCCAAGGTGACAAGGTAGTGGTGTCTAAAGCCGTGTTCACACCCACAACTTTAGGCCGAACTAGATGAGGCGAACTAGATGCGGCGAACTAGTGTCGTGTCCACACACGGAGCGGATTAAGGCGGAAATTGATATCTGCGCATGAGCAAGTCCAGACTAACCAGCGCCATTTTGGGTTCGTCGACGCCGGCACGAGAGAGTGTGGGTTCGACCTAGATATGTAATGACTGAATCGTATTGGTTTGGAACGGTCAAAACTTCTGCTGGGCAGTGAAACCCTAAAAATAAATGATGAAAAAAATATATGTGCACCTCTAGCAGGTTCATAGACCAAATTTACCAAAAAGTCAACAAACTAAGGTCTCGACTGTGACGTCCTTAATCCGCCTCATCTAAACCGCTACCGTCCACACAGGCACTATGGGTCGACTCAAGCTAGTTCGCTTCATTTAAACCACCACGCGAGGCGAACTAGATGAGGCGAACTACATGAGGTGACTCAGCCCTAATCCGCCTCAACATCGGGTTCACACGACCAATGTGAGCCGACTTAGATTAGGCGCACTAGATGAGGCGAGTTAACGCCCAGGTGTGAACACGGCTTAGTATGTCAGTCTTGTCAATTGCATTCACATGTCTACATCGAAATTTACACGAAACTCTAAAATGGTCAGATCCTTGTCAACTGACAGCAAAAACCATCTGTGTTGCAATTTTGAAGTGGCTAGACTTGCGTCAACTAACAGTGAAATCTAACTCCAAAACATACTGAACATAAATTTCAAAAGCCTATATATTAGCCCAGTTGTTTTTAGGAACTTCGTGATTTGTTTGTACTTTACACAAACAAATCTAATGCCCCGGTCACATACACTATAGTGGACGTAGTTGAACGTAGTTGAACGTAGTTGAACGTACCATCATCAATACTTGTCCATGATGTTAGCTTGATAATAACATGGGTGAGCCGTGATGTCTGATTACATTTTTGGACATGTTCAAAAGAGCGCTACGTTAGAGGTTTAATTTGCATCCGTGATGCTAACGTACTCTAGCATACTCTAGCATGCCCTAGCGTACTCTAGCATACTCTAGCATACTTGGATGAAGCCCTGTTCACATAGCCATTAGTGGATGTAGGTGAGTGTAGTGGAGGCTGACGTAGTTGAACTTTATGTAGTGAGCATAGTGGAGGCTGATGTAGTTGAACGTAGTTGAACATACCGTAACGTATCTATCCGTACCGTAATGTATTTATCTGTACCAAAACCTGCCATACCTTAACCTATTTCAACTTAATTTAATGTACTTACACCACATTTGACCCATGTTAGCCTCCACTATGTTCACCTACGTTCAACCACGTCCACTAATGTGTATGTGATCGGGGCATTACGCATGTTGATCTTCAACATGGATAATTTACTGGCGGGAACACAGGTACTCTTTTTCTCTCACACTACTTTCTTGCTCTACTTCTTTGTTACTGACTGCCATCTTGCTCTTCACTTTCACGCCGGTCCTTCCTCTTGCAAGTCGCTTCACCCACCCACCCACCCGATAAGCATTCATGGAAGGGGGAGGGGTTGAGGGCTGCTGGTTCTCGGTGCTAGTTATTTTTCTCTCTCATCTCTCTCTTGATCTTAACATTTCCCGCTTAACTTATCAACATGTAACTAGTCTCATTCTTAACTGATTAATCATTGTTCGATTTGATTGATACTTATCTTGAAATCATTTAACCTGATTGGTACTCTACACGATACCACACTAATTTCACGGTTATTTAACTATGGCACGAGACACGATACACGATACCGATATGTTCTCCAGCCAAGACCGACCTGCCTGCAGGTTATGTTCTCCAATAAATTTTGTTATTTCCAATTCTGCCTTATCCTCTTCTGTTCTCGTATGTAAATTAGAGTTTAATCCATCGGTTAATGAAAGTATACCATTTTATAAACTGAAGCACTTATCTTCATTTGACAGGGCGTAGACAACTTAGAGACTGATGCACTTGTCAAGCATTGATTCCATCACAGAATAGTATATGAAGTCAACTTAATAGAACCTATTACTTCTAAAGCCTATGAAATCAGAATTGTGCATACATGCCAAGATTGGGTTACATAACCAGGTGACGCTCATTTGCTCTCATTTCTGGGAATGCAGAGAACAGTGAAGCATCCCCTCCCACCTGTCAATCATCAAATAACAAGCCACCCCATTTGGCAGCCCGATAATCACGACAGCCAATCATGCACCAACCTCACCCACAACCCGAGCCTCACACCTGTAAGCCTCCTACTATCCACTCACACACGGACCGCCATCAGACCAAAACTTCTTCTCAACCCACCCACCCGCGACCAATGCACTGGACTCGGCTTAAAATAAACCCAAGCAAAATTTAAAAAAATAAAATAAATAAGAACAAGAAATTGAGCTGAGAAAAGATTTGACCTAATGTTTATTGCCTTGATTGATGTAAAATTGTTCGCTCTGATGATTATTGATATATAATGTGCTGTTGTTATGTAAGTGTTTTCTGCTATATCATGTACTGTATAATATTTGATATTTACTGCATAACTTCACTTGCATGTCTGACATTGTTACTGGTTTTTACCCCCAGCTGCATTGAGTATGGCTTGACAAGTAATCCAGAGACTCTCCCTGGCATGACAACAAGTTGTGTTGTTCCCATTACTGCTTCCTACTTCTCTGTCCCCCGGGCAGCAATGAGTTTGTCATGTTTTCATTTAAAATGTCTCCCAAGTTTTTTTGGGTTGTTTCTTGACGATTTATACTGGCAATCATGGATAAATAAGTCTGAATAGACTTGTTTTCACCATTATACAGTTTGTCGATAGAAAGCCTGAGCCTACACTTTTACCGACCCAACAGATTTTTAACCTGCCACACCACATAGACATGGTATGAGAGCAACTGGCCTTTGATGATGCTGTAGGTTGTACACAGCGGTGGCAATCCAAATTGGCAGAGATGGGGGCATGGGGAATCAAACCACTGAACTTCAGATTAGGAGTCCGACCGCGGAAAATGCCAGACACTGTAATCACTCCACAACAGAGAACACCACAAGTTATATACAATACTACTACAGTTAATAAAATGAGTGCCTTATATGGATATAAATGAAATGTCTGTTATTAGTTCACTCTATTTGATGAGAAAAGATCCTCCTGTGTGTGAGGTGCGAAGGCGTCCACCCGAATACATTCCACCCCAGCATAGTTGGGTGGCACTCCTCCAAAGCGCGTAAGGAGAAATAATAATATTGATACCACACAGTGTTCCCCTACAATTTATACTTGTATAATACGTCATGCATCACATATATATAAGACCAGACGGGATGGCCGAATGAGTTGAGCATCCGTCTCCCATTTTGGTAGAACGTGGGAATTGAACTGATGAGCTTGAACCCTGGTTGAGTCGAATCAATTACTTAAAAATGTATCCTTGTCGCTTCCTAGCCAGGCACTCTGCATTATTGGGATAGGGCAAGGACTGGTTAGCTCAGTGCCAGGATAATGTGACTGAGGGGGATATCAGGGTATGAGATTTGGCAGCACGGCATAGTATCCCAGTGCAAAAGTTTGTTGGTTGGTTTTTGGAGTTTTATGTCCTGGCAACATCTCAGATCATATCAGGACGGTTACCGACGTGTGACAGCGCGAACTCATTGCAACTTTATAGTGCTGCCCCACTGGGAAATCAGGCTGCCAGCACCATGACCCAGTATCCCACTCAGTCACACGATCCTGACAATGAGCTAACCAGTCGTTGCCATACCCTAGTAATGCTGAGCGCAGAGCTAGGAATCAACATGTAAGCCATTGGTTTGACTTGACCGTGAACCTACCTCCCGATCTCCCAATGGGAGGAACCAGACGGGATGGCCGAATGAGTTAGAGCGTCCGTCTCCCGTGCTGGTAGATCGTGGGGTCGTGGGTTCGAGTCCCAGTCGAGTCAAACCAATGACTTTAAAATTGATACTTGTCGCTTCCTAGCCAGGCGCTCGGCATTATTAGGATAGGGCAAGGACTGGTGTGCTCAGTGTCAGGATAATGTGACTGAGTGGGATACCAGGTCATGGTGCCGGCGGCCTGGTTTCCCAGTGGGACAGCACTATAAAGTTGCCAGGAGTGCGCACTGTCACAAGTCGGTACCCGTCCTGATATGACCTTAGATGTTGCTAGGACGTAAAACAACAACAAACAAACAAACAAACCCAATGGGAGGAATTCACTCTACCGATTCGGACACTGCGTCCGGTGAGTTCAAAAGTAAAGTCGTCTGGAGTCAGCACCCGTCCTGACCTTGGCTGTTGCTAGGATGTAAAACAACCATAAAGCAACTGCTCTTCATCACGTGACAGAGCTGACCCCGCCTCTCGTGCTAGAAGGTGCGTGCTCCTTTGTGCAGCCCAGAGGGTCGGTTAACCAGCAATTCGCCGATCTATTTACACCAAAATATAACATTACTTACCGCAGTACGCCGACCTATGAAGCCAAAATTATATCTCAGACAGCACAGCGCCTACATGGATAAACTGTGAATTAAAAGCAAGGGCATAGCATGACAGTACTACAAACATAACTTATACATCTACTTGGGAGTCCGGACGTGGTGGCCAAATCGGTAGAGCGCAGGCCTCGCATGCGGGAGATCAGCAGTTCGGTTCCCGCACGAGTCAAACGAATGACTTATAGAATTGATAATTGTCACTTCCTAGCTTGGCACTTGGCATTATTAGGATAGGGCAAGGACTGGTTGGTTCAGTGTCAGGATAATGTGACTGAGTGGGATATCAGGTCATAATGCTGGTGGACTGGACTCCCAGTTAGGAATCACTATACATCCACCATGAGCGCGCATTGTCACAAGTCGATGCCCATCCTGACTTGACCTTAGATGATGTCGGGATATAAAAACACAAGAAACAAACTAAGAGAGCTAGTTGGGTTTGAGCTAGTTAATGATCAAGTTTCTCGATCAAATATAGATCGAGTGCCAGGCTTGCTTCAAAGGTGCATATTCCGATGATGTTGAGCTTCGGCCATTTTTCTGAGATAAATTATATTAAATTGATGTTATAATCTACTTTACTTTAGTTTGCAGTAACTTATAATTTAAATGGCTAACTTTGGAGATATTTGAACTGCAAGCATACAACATTAATGTTGGCAAACATGCCACAACTCTGACATCATAGGCTTATAAAGTAACCACTTCTATTAAATTGACTCAGCTTTTCCTTCTATGTGGCAACAAGTTCTTAGAGCTGCATAGCCTGATGGATTTGAGTTTCTCTCATTTTCTGAGATAAACATATTAGGTTGTTCATTATAATCTAGCTTACTTTAGCTTGAAGTAACTTTTATTTTAAATCGCTAACTTTTGAGATATTTGAAATGGAAACATTCTAAATTAATTTTGGAGCGCTTGCCAAAACTCTATCACCATAGGCTTCTGCAGTAACAGGTTATATTACTTGACTCAGTATCCCCTTATATGTGATGACAAATGTTTAATAAGTGCACCAGCATCTAAGTTAGATATATAGAATCAAATCTAGATAATCGTTTTGGTTTTGAAAATTTGATGTTATCATCGGACTATGCAGCTTTAAATCTACTTGAGCTGCGTTGCATTAGTCATTTCTCCTCGATGAATCGTCGGTAAGTGGGGGCCCTGGCACACTTCCCCACCATCTGGCACTGCTGCCGCCGCTGGACAGAATCCGCGCATTGTGATCGGGCACTAAACAAACTTGGGCACTCTTTGTGTGTATTTTCTGCTGACGTCATCAAACAGTGCACTTGCCAATGAGAACAAATCACTAATAACCCAATCAAGCCTTTCAGCAAATGATCAAGGTACTAACTGACCCCCCATGCATGCATCTATAATTGACTTCACCGTGAACCTAACTCCCGATCTGCCACATGGGAGGCATGCACTCTACCAATTCCGCCACCTCAAGAACTAAACATGTCTGAAGTATCCTGAATATTGGTGATGACCAAGCATGAATCTTCCCGATAGGACGAAAATGTCCTGACTGACTGATGATGTAATCATTACCGCTTTACTATGATTGTTTGTTTAACGACCCCCCCCCCAGTCGGTCAGGAGTAAGTCAGAAACATGGGGTATAAATGTCCTCTCCGCACATTTATACTTATATATAGTGCTAGGCATCAAATATATGTATATATATATATATATACATATTATATATACACATATGCTAACAATTCCAGAGCGGGAGTTACAGTTTCGCGCCACTGATGACGGTGGCGCCACCAGTCACGTGGGTAGATTACCCATAAAGCAGTACACGGCATAGACAATAATAGAATAATATAAGGAACATCCCCTGCGTGCCTTTATACTCACATAATTCTTAGGCATCACATATATATATATATATACATACATATGCATATATATACATACATATACACACCTATATACACACATATATATATATATATATATATATATATGGATAGTGATAAGACTGTTATCACGTGTAATAATCTCTGTAGTGTCCTGCTCCTCCCCCTCCCCCCATATACATATATATATATATATATATACATGTACATATGCATATATATATATCTGTTATTCACTAGTGATTTGCTAAGACATTGCGCTCTATTAGGAGGAGGTATATGATCCCAATCAAGTTCGTTAAGGATATGCCCAAGTGAGTAAGTATAATACAAATATATCATGTATAAGCATCAGAATAATACTTTCATCTAGAATTGTATTTATCTTGACCAGAAATTATATGAGAGTGAGTTTTAAACTTGATGATTGTCTATTGACACAGCATTGATTTTATGCTTTTACATGTAAAGCGATGGTTTGAATTTAAAAAAAACAGTTCTCGCCCTGAATATGGCCTATGCTGCCGACACGGCATAAAGCAACCACCAATCAATCATGGTACTCCATTACTTTATTTATACACCACTAAACAAACCAGCTGCAAACAGCCCCCCCCCCCCCTTATTCAACCCCAACCTCCCATCCTCCACCCACATCATTTACCCCACCCCCATCCTCCACCTCTACCCATCCACCCAATTGTAGGAGAGCACTCTGGGGTCACGTGGTCATCGCCATTCTCCGCACCAAACCGCCCAACAACACCTTTCTCAGCTCGCCGGGGCCGACCTGCTCTCCCTACCTCCCACTTCCCCACCAACCCCACAACCGCAGCCCGGTGCCCCGTGCCTGGCACCTGGTGACCGGTGACTGGCCGCTGATCCCCATGCCCCCATGTCCCCCATGTCCCCCATGTCCACATGTCCCCATGTCCCCATGTCCCCATGTCCCCATGTCCCCATGTCCCCATGTCCCCATGTCCCCATGTCCCCATGTCCCCATGTCCCCATGTCCCCATGTCCCCATGTCCCCATGTCCCCATGTCCCCATGTCCCCATGCCCTAATGTCCCCATATCCCGATGTCCCCATGTCCCCATTTCCCGATGTCCCCATTTCCCGATGTCCCGATGTCCCCATGTTGCCATGTCCCCTGGTCCCCTGGTCCCCTGGTCCCCTGGTCCCCTGGTCCTCTGGTCCCCTGATCCCCTGGACGCCCGGTGACCGGTGCCTGGTCTCCCGGTACCCTGTACCCGGTCCCCAGGCGCCCGGTGTCCGGTGCCTGGTGACCCGGTACCCAATCACTCGGTGCCCGGTGCCCGGTGCCCGGTGCCCGGTGCCACGCGCCCGGTGCCAGGCGCGCCAGGCGCGCCAGGCGCGCCCCGTTGCTAGCTGCCGTCTGTGCGCTGCTAAAGCGGGGCCCGGGGATTAACCTTGGCTGCGAGCAGCTCATCACGCCGGAGCCTTTTGACATCTCTCCGGCCCGAGCAGCTCAGGGCGGCAGGCGACGGGCGGCGGGCGGCGGGCGGCGGGCGGCGGGCGGCGGGCGGCGGGCGGCGGGCGGCGGGCGGCGGGCGGCGGGTGGCGGGCGGCGGGTGGAGCACCCGGCGAGCTCGACGTGCACGCACCCGGCGAGCAGACCAATTAGGGCCCGCCCCGCCCTGCCCCCCAGTCGCGGAATAGTCCTCAGGGAGCCCGGCAGGGGCGGGGGCTGGGGCTGCTGCTGCCAGTGGGGATTGCACTAGCCTCCGATATAAATCCCAGCAATGGCGGGCGGAATAGCAATGGCGGCTATATGTTGCTTCCTTGCTTGCAAACAAGTGTGCTTTATCATATACCACTTGTGATTTTACAACAGTTGTAAGTGTGGTCTTTTCGTATACATTTCTGTGCTGTTTTACCTGTTGGAAATGTGATTTGTTTGATTCAAATATGACTGTTTAACCACTGTAGGAGACCCCATAACCGTGTTTAGTTGTTGTACTGGGAGTCATTAAACAAGCAAACAAACACAACAAGATGGCTTAGTTTCCTTTGTTCTTACTGTTGTTGATGTTGTTGGTACATTAGTTGATTAAGCAGGGACAATTTCAATCGCCGACAATTTGTCTTCCTCGATCCACTGCTGCCCCTCCCTACCGTGTCCTAGTAATACTAAATGCCAGGCCCAGTAACGATGAGTATCAGTTCTTAAGTCATTGCTGTGACACAGCAAGAGCTTTTAGTCAGGCTTTCGAATCCCACGACCTTCCAAATCTGTCTGAGTGTTCGAATTCCACGCCCTTCGAAAACGGGAGGTGGATCATCAACTCATTCGGTCATCCCAGCTGGTAATTCAGCAAATAACAGTTGACATCAAAGCTGTAGCCATAAGATATCTCAATCAATAATATAATAATCAAAGAAGGCAGATGCTTGACAATAATCAGTTAGTACTTGTGGATAATTCACCGATAAGAGAACAACTGCACTAACACTACGTGGATACTGATGAATGATAAATACTTGTTATTTTAAACACCCTCCAAAAACAATCTTTCTTTCACAAATTATTCCAAAGTTGATTAATGTTGGTCTGTCCTCCAGTTTCCGGCGAGGTGTCCTAGTTCAGGACGGATATCACAAACTTCACAAGTTTGTGTCTAACTTTGATTTAGCGCGGACTGCTCCAACAATGACCCGATGATATCGGCAGAAGACCCACACACTCACATACATGGACACACCAACCAATGCGCGCGCACACACACGCACACGCGCGCGCGCACACGCACGCCCACGCACGCACATCCAATCAGATCTGAGTCAGCGAAAACCCCTAAAGCTCTTATTGTCTCTACTAAAAACACTGGCCTTTCTGACCCAGAACTCCTACTTGTAAAGTTATAGCCACTGCAGTCCTCTGTTCCCCACACCCCTTTCACCTTCCGACCGCCCCCTCCCTCCGGGTGCCCAGTCCCCCCAGTCCCCCCCCCCACACCCAACCATCCCCTTCCCATTCCCCAGTCCCCTCAGCCCCCCACTCCAGCCCCCAGTCCCTCAGTTCACAACCCCAGCCGCCCCCCCCCCCCCCCCCCCAACCTCCAGTCCCTTCAGCCCCCCGCCCCCCTAGTCTCCAGTCCACTCCGCCCTCAGTCACCAGTCTCCCACCCCCCTACCCAAGTCCCCTCCCTCAGGCCCCCACCCCAGCCAGCAGTCCGTTCAGCACCAAAAGCTCATCTCCTTCCCCGTCCCCCTCATCCCTCAAGCCCACAGTCCGCTCAGCCCTCACCACCCTGACCCCTAGTCCCCTCAGTTCCCCTAACCCAGACCCCACCCCAGCCCCTCAGTCCCCTCAACCCCTACCTCGTCCCCCCTCCTTCCTCAGTGCCCCAATGCTCTGCAGTCGCCAGCCTCCCCACCCCAGCCTCCCCACCCCAGCCTCCCCACCCCAGCCTCCCCACCCCAGCCTCCTGCCCTCAACCCCCAGCCTTACCGCCTTCAATCCCTCAGGGCCCCAACCCTCCCAACCCCATAACCCTCAGTCATGTCAGCAACCTGCACCCACCCAGCCCCTCCGCCCCACCCAGCCTCCGCCTCTCCCACCCCCGGCAGTCCCCAGTGTTTCTAACTGTTCTCTCCCTGTACCTACTGATAACCGGCATGGATGTATGACGACATTTCCGGTGTACTTAAATCCTGGTTTCGTGACCGCTGAAGAAGCCTCTTGTCAACTGTAAAGGGTGACGGTGGGTGGGGGATTCCCTCCCTCTCCCAGCAGTGGGAGGTGGATGGCACAGCGCTGGGGATTCCCCCAAAGTACCCCCCCCCCCCCACACCCACACCCAGCCGCAGCCCCCCCAGCGGGAGCTCAAAGGAGAGGAGCCTCCCTCCCCACCTTCTTCCCCTTTCTCCGAGTTCCTCAGCCCACATTGTATAGGAGTGTCCATTTTACTTCTTTCTTTATTTTTGGTTAAATTGGTTTTAGTTTCTCCATTGCCGGGCGTGGTGTGGCCTTAGCCGTAGCTGTGACTATGGTTTTGGTTGTGACTGTGACTGTGGATGTGGCTTCGGCTGTACTTGTGGCTGTGGATGTGGCTATGGTTGTGACTGTCTCTGTGGCTATGGTTGTGACTGTGGTTCAGACTTTGGATGTGATTGGCTGTGGCTCGAACTGTGGCTGTGAGTGTGGTTGTGACTGTGATTGCAACTGTAACTGTGACTGTGACTTTGGTTGTGGATGTAGTTGTGACTGACTGTGACTATGACCATGACTTTGGATGTGTAGCTGTAACCGTGGTTATTCCTCTGGCTGTGCCTGTGAATGTGACTGTGGCTGTTACTGACTGTGACTGTGACTGTGGCTGTGACGGCGACTGGTGGTTGTGACTGTGACTGCAACTATGACTGTAACTTTGGTTGTGGCTGTGACTGGCTATGGTTATGACTCTGCATGTGCCTGTGACTGTAGCTGTGGCTGTGGCTGTGACCGTGACTGTGACTTTATCTATGGCAGTGACCCTGGCTGTGACTGTGACAGAGGCCGTGACTATGCCTGTGCCTGGCACTTGTTGTGGCTATGATTTGCCTGCGACTGTGGTTGTGACCGTGGTGGTTGTGACTGTGGTTGTCACTGTGGCTGTGACTTCTTGTGGCTATAACTGTGACTGTGACTGTGGTTGAGAATGTGGTTGTGGCTGTGACTGTGACCGTATCTATGACTGTGGGCATGGCTGTGACAGTTGATGTGATTGTGGCTATGACTGTGACCGTGGTTGTGACTGTCTTTGTGACTGTATCTATGACTGTGACCCTGGCAGTGACAGTGGTTGTGATTGTGGCTATGAATGTGACTGTGACTGTGAATTTGACTGTGACTGTGACTGTGACTGTGACTGTGACTGTGACTGTGAGTGTGACTGGACAAGACACCTACTTTGTGGGGACAAAATTTAGCTGGATGCAGAATTCTCCTCTAATGTTTGTTTGCGTTGTCCGTCCTACCAGCATGTTAGGACATAGGACACATTAGGTTATTTAAAGACAATTACTACTTAGTGAATATGTTGCAAGCTCAGTGATATACAACCAACTTCAGTTATATACATATATATATCTACACTTACATAATTTGTATGTATCACATATGTTGACAGAGTGCGTAAGAGCAATACCAGCCTTATTCGAAGTATTTGATCGCTTAATAAATTTTAGTTTTGTTGTTGTTTAAAGCTGGTGGCATATTGTTCAATGTTGTGCCCTGGTATCCCTGTAAAATTTGGCTAAGTGGATCTTCCTCTCAGTGTGTGAGACTGGGCCTGGACCTGGTGCACAATGGTCTTTGAGCCAGGTTCTGGTCCTGGATTCCTTCCAAAGCACCTGCTGCTCTCCTCTGACTTGCTGTCTTTTCAAGTACTTTACTTCTGTTCACTGAATTACAGCTTCAACCCGGTAGACCAAACATCCCTCTTGCTCACCACCCATCTCCCCGCTTCCCCACCTCCCACCTCCCCGCCTCCCCACCTCCCCGCCTCCCCAACTCCCAGCCTCCCCAACTCCCCACCTCCCCACCTCCCCACCTCCACACCTCCACATCTCCCCACCTCCACACATCCACATCTCCCCACCTCCACACCTCCCCACCCTACCCTTCTACCCAACTCCCCGATCTAGTGAAAGCCAGTGTGTCTTTATTTCTATTTACACCAGTCTTTTGAACGTGGTAGCAATCCCCGTAAAAGGATCCAAAAGCAAGACAAAGTGAGGAACCAATGCAGCAACTCAGCGAACATTGAAGACCTATTAAGAGATTATATATATTTACATATAAACAGTTGGACGCTGGTAAACAGAATAACAAGAAACTGGAGTGGTTGAGAAATCTCACCATCCGAGCAGGTCTGGAGGCGGTAGTGACCAAACACAGCTGGTATCAGGGTGGCCAGGAGCCACTAACAGGTGGCATCCTAGTGGCAGAAGCAGGAACTAACTCCTATGACAGTAGGATAGTAGGTAATAACTAATATATAGAAGAGAACTGATAAGTGGTAGTGTCCTTGTTTATATTCCCATAATAGATTATAGAGCACATATATGTACCATGCCATCGATATATGAAGATCTATTAAGACATTACCTATATTTACATATATATCTGCCATGCCATCGATATATACATGTGATATCTAACACATTATACGAGTATAAATGCAAGGGGAACATATACTTTATATATATATTCCTCCTTGGCGCATTGATGGTGCCCCACCCCCCACTGTCGGGGTAATTGTTGGGTGGGGCCACCCTCGCGCCACACATATGGGAGGAATATATATATACACATATATATATATATATCCCATCCCTAGAGAGTAGACTGCTGAGCAGTAGAATCACGGCGCGATAGACTAATTAGCATTAGACAGTATACTACTGGGCAGTAAAATATTTGGCAGCAGACTAGACAGTAGACTACGACATACATTTGGATAGAACCTTATGGAATTGAAAGAAGGCACCACGGCCATATCTGGGGCACAGAAAGTGGGCCAACCCCATTCGCAGATGGGGGTGGTGGGCATGTTTCCACTCGACACTGCCCATTATGGCGCGGCGATCATGTGCGATTATTAATGTGCTGCATAATTATATTGTAAATATTAATAACGAATAAGATCCCTCCTCGCATCAACTCCCGGGTTGGTCTTGTCGTCTCAGTTCCCAATGCCTCCACAGGTGGCGCCACCACCGCCTCATGTTGACGCTACCCGTATCTGTGCAATGCTCTTACTCACTGCCAAGTTGATGTACGTATCTAGTATTAAAGGTTACTGCATCTTAGTATCCCTTATCCTTCACATCATTGAAACTGCTTGTTTGTTGGTGTGTTACATCCTAGCAACATCTAAGGTCATATCAGGATGGGTACCGACTTGTGACAGTGCGCACTCTTGGCGACAGTGCGCACTCTTGGCGACACCAGGCCACCAGCACCATGACCTTATATCCCACTCAGTCACATTATCCTGACACTGAGCCAACCAGTGCTTGCCCTATCCTAATAATACCGAGCGCCAGGCTAGGAAGTGACAAGTATCAATTTTTATGTCATTGGTTTGACTCGACCAGGATTCGAACCCACAAACTGATGGGTTCGGACCTCCCGATCTCCCTCTTTTCAGATTGGTGGTTGGATACATAATAGACATCTCTTCCTTTTTTCCCCAAACGAATATAGAAATAGTAATAAACTTTGTCTGCTCCACGTGATCAAAATAAAATCACAACCTGGAGTAACAACCGGTCACGGATGACTTGACCTGATTCGCCCTCTCTGCGCCTGCGCACAAGGCGCACTCGGCGCACCGTGCGCACCGTGCCGTATGACAGACAGACTGTGCCCCGGGAATAATGGGTTCATTCTTCGAGGTGGCAGACCCACGTCCAGGCATGCAGCTGGTCCGGACGCTGATCCCCACGCCACCAATAGGCACCCACTTCCGGCCAGTCACGTGACGCACGCGAAATGTCACGTGCCTCCATGCGGTGAGGCATTTTATTTGTGGGCGTCATTTCTGATTGGCTACCAGCTGATTCAATTGTATAGTGTGTAACTTATTATTAGCCAGTGATAAAAAATGTACTGTATTTAGTTTTTTTTATGTCAGGTTTATTGTTAGGTCCTTTTTCTTCTTATTAAAATTTGTAAATTTTCAAGTATGATCTGTTTTGTCTTATTATTTAAACAAACCCCGGTTTAATCACTCACTCCCTGGTAGGAGCATACCTGATCTTGATTGGCTGTCATTGCTGGAGACGCAGATAGCGGCAAGCAACGCCCCGCCCCCCCCCCCCCCCACACACACACACTCCGGCCACCACCTGTCACTCAAACCGCAGGCACGTCCCTTGCCCTTCACCCCATTGGCTAGCCCTGTCAATCATATGTCAGACAATCACGACTCACCTCCTCAACCGCCTGCACCTTTGGGTCGCAGCGTCCTACCCGCTCAGTTTCAATCAGAAAACCACCACTTACATGGCTTTTTTTTTTACATGACCCCCTATACTCACCCTACAATAAAATGGTTGATACTTTACAATTGAAGAGCTGTTTTCTAAAACGCGATAAACCCCAATTTTTTAAAAAGAGCTTGAAATGCCAATGCCAAGCATCTAGCTTGTACTATGGAAAAGAGTTCTTAATATATAAAGTTGGGCTACGGGAAGGAGAGAGACAAGGAGGTGATGGGTAGTAGGACACTTTATTTGCGTCATGGCTAAGCATAATACAGGCTTACCGATAACATTTTTGAAAGCAGGAGACAGACTGACTGCCCGGGAAGCGCAGTGCCAGAAACGCCCGGTGGGGGCGCTGGCGTAGGCAAGGACCGGGGCAACTATGGGCAAGTCAGCAATTGGACAATAATCAGGAGAGGATAATCGTAATAATAATATTGATAATTATGACAAGAGCTACTAGCATTGCAGGCTCATTTTCTAGACAGGCGCTTATCATGTTGTAAAGGCGGCGTCTGGCAGCTGTAGTTGTGTAGGCAGGCTAATAGGAAATCAATACAGGCAAGGATAAGAAAGGCAGAGTATAGCGTGAAAGTAAAGTAAGTAAGTGAGAGCTTGTACCCACAGGTTTATTATTATATAGTGATTTCTGGATTTCATATGGCATGTCACATGACCACGCTCTCCAATGGACAGTAAACATTTCTAGATCCACCAATCAACAGTAAGCATTCTTGTGTCACCATGACAACTGTGATCTACCCACCACCACCATGCTTTGGCTGCTTTGGCCTCACCTGCCCTGTTGCGTCTGTTTGCTTGGTGATCCGTGACTAACAGTTGGGGGGGGGGGAGGGGGTTGTGAGTGGAGCTCTTGAGCTCCTTCCACACTAACAGTAGTGCCCCTCTCACACTATCTATAGAATACACAATGTCTATTGCATACAAGGAAAGGATCACCAGCACTACCCAATACCTCATGCATCTGGCCATATTACATCATTCACCTTTATAGACCATTTGTAATCAATTATAGACCAGTTCACATTCCCCACCAATGTGTTTTATCAGAATATTTTACAACGTTTTGGAAAAGAACTCACCGATTGGCATTCTACATGTCAATTAGGGACCTTTCACGAATATCTTTACAAGTATAAATACCATATAGCCTTCCGCCCCCAACAATATATGGTTTCTATGCTTGTGAACATGTTGATAATTGTCTAGGACCCATAGGGTGCAAATAGAAGGTAAATTGTATAATATCAACATTGTCATTGCACACTTTGTATGAAAGGGGGAGAGAAACTGTATTGTGTGTACACTTGTGAAAGTTTTGATAATTGTGAAGGCACCCTAAGACCCCAATGGTCTGCGTGTCGAGCTTCCTGCCGAGTCAGCAATAAAGCCTTGATCTCCCTCTCCTGCTTTCTTGTTATCTGTGTCCCACGAGAAATGGTGCATGTCATGAATGACATCACGTGACTTTAAATCCCTACTGGAAAGGGTGGTTGGTTGTTTGTTGGGGTGTTGCATCCTGACACCATCTAAGGTCATATACGGACGGGTACAAACTTGCGACATTGCACACCCATGGCAACTGTATAGTGCTTCCCCACTGGGATACCATGCTGCCAGCACCATCACTTGAAATCCCATTCAGTCACATTATCCTAACACTGAGTCATCCAGCCCGGGCCCTATCCTAATAATGCTGAGTACCAGGCTAGCAAGTGACACGCATCCATCTTTAAGACATTGGTTTGACTCGAGCAGGGTTTGAACATGTGGGTTCGAATCCTACGATCTAGCAAAACGTGAGACGGACGCTCAACTCATTGGGCCATCCAGTCTGGTCCCCTACATGAAAACTACAGATATATTTGTGATTCAACTGTGGCTTTGACTTTGAGTAAGCGTGTATTGCACATGTAATATACAATATATGTGGACACTTTGATTATTGTTATTTATGTACATGCAGTATAACCTCGTTAAACCAAGCTCGGTTAAACCAAGCTCAGTTAAACCAAATGATTGGTTAATCCAAACAAATTTCTAGGGTCCCTTCAAAATACTACCATTTATCACATAAAAAAGTTGGTGGGGTCTCAGATGACATAACCACATGAAAGTCTGGATTAACGGTACCGGAAGTGGCCTCAGGTCCAAACATTTTGTTTGGATTAACTGATAATTTGGATTAACTGACTTTGGTTTAACCAACCTTTTTATATGATAAATGGTAGTGTTTTGCCGGGACACCCAAAAAGGCTTGGATGAACCGATCGTTTGGTTTAACCAAGCTTGGTTTAATATGGTTATACTGTACTTTGATACAGGAACTTCTTCCGGTTGGCTGAATAACACTAGTACCATATAATATCGCCCAAGTGTACGAGACTGGGGCTGGACCAGGTGCACAATGGTCTTTGAACCATCTTCTGGTCTCGGATTCCTGCCAAAGCACCTGCTGCTCTCCGCTGACTCGCTATCTTTTCAAGTACTTTACTTCTGTTCACTGAATTACAGCTTGAACCCGGTAGAACAAACATCCCTCCTGCTCACCACCCGACTCCCCGCCTTTTCACCTCACTGCCTCCCCACCTCCCCACCTCTCCGCCTCCCACTGAGTATATATGTCACAAATAACAAAACAGCCTCATACATGTTTTATAGCAACAGCGATAGCGGTGGTTGTACATATCTGCATGCATCATAGTTCTCCTTGTCGGTGGGCAGAGTGATTTCAAAGAAGCCTCGCAGCCTTTGACTTTGACACAATTGAAATTATACCACCGACTCAAGACTACACCTGCAGATATTTATTCACATAAAAGACTATGTCTTTGAATAGCGGTAAACTATGCATTTCTTTTATAAGCTCAACTTCTGAGCTTTGTTCACTGCTTTGTATACCAGATCAATGCCATTGATTGGATGATTGATTGAGAGTGGTTTTACACCATGTAGGCAGCGAAGGTCATATCCAGAGCGTTGATCTACATGTAATATCTACTGTGTGCTTCCTCCTGTGTAGTGAGCCCGGTCCTATGTGGTGGTAGAGTAGTGAAACACAATACAATTGACAGTGTGCTGGTGTTTATTCTCTGACAATAACTGGTAAAATGCAATGCTACTCTCCTTTCCTCCTCCTCCTCCTTTGTGTGTGCCCTACTTGCCTGAGTGCATGAATGCATGCCCAGGTGAGTGTGTGATCCCGTTATATACCCTGACCCCTCTCCACTCCCCTGGCAACAAGCTTTACTGAGAATACAAAGTAACTTCCTCTCTATGGAACCATTCTCACAATAATTAACAGTCGCATTCCTTTCTGGAAGGCCGACTCAATGAATGTATTGTTGACAGCTGACTAACAATTCATCGTAGCATTCTACCCAACATATAGGGATACTACCTCTGCTAGCCCTTACATACCGTTTAGTGAATTTTTTATCATGTTGGTACACTCTCATAATCACATCTCATTCTCTCACCCTCCTCTTCCTATATTTTATTACTATTTCATCCAACAAAATGTCACTCTTATTTATGTGGATTCTTCCTCAACTAATTTGGCTTGGGCTGATGGTGACACAACCTGAAAGGGGTGGGTGGTTGGGACTAAGCCACACCACCCATATGCAAACACCGGCCAACCAAATGCAAACATCACCCACCACCTTTATGCAACCCCCACTGGCAGCCTGGAGCCGGCCCCCTTATACAATAAGCAATAATTACAGGTCCTATTTTTAGGGCTGTATTTACTTAGTCCACGCATTTAATTAATTCCTGCTGCGCTTAACGGTTTCCATACTTTTACAAACAGTTATGTTGCTATGAATAATGTCTTACTGGATGGAATTTTAAATGTATGCCATGGACACACTGATGGAATCCTCTCACACATTCTCATCTGAATTAAGTGACTTTTAAAGCTGTATAGTCTAAGGGTTTTGAGTATGTGTCTCTTTTTCACATAAATATATTAAAGCTGCATAATCCGATGGAAACATCTAATTTGTTAAAGCAAAACAATTATCTAAATTGGATTATACCTATCTAACTTAGATACTGGTGGACTTATTAAGCATTTGTCACCACATAGAAGGGAATACTGAGGCAATTTAAAGAACCTACCAAAGCCAATAGTGTAAATAGTTTTGGTGTGCTTGCCAAATTTAATTTAGCATGATTGCACTTCAAATATCTCTGATGTTAGCCATTTAAAATAAAAGTTACTTCAACCTAAAGGAAGGTAGATTATAGCAACCAATGTAATATATTTATCTCAGAAAATGATAGCAACTCAAAAATATGGAACTATGCAACTTTAATATTGTCATTATAATATACCTTACTTTAGTTTGAAGCACCTTATTTGAGGTGAACAATTCCACGTCAATGTTTGAAAGCATGTCAAACGATAGTAAAGTGTGATGTATGAGCCATTATGCAAATATTATAATATGGAACCGCTTGTATGTACATTTTGCATATGCCGATCATTGCTATAAACGAATAGTTTATTATTGCGTGTATCTGGGCTCGAACCCAAGACCCCAATGTGTGCAGGGCTTGTCTCGGGGCAACCGCTGAAGGAATTTACTTACAAATTGAAACTTGTCGCTTCCTAACCAGGCCCTCAGCATTATTAGGATAGGGCAAGGAGCAGTGGAATGAGGAAGACCAATTGTCCGCGATTGAAATTTCCCCTGCTTAAACAAGTAATCTACAAACAAACAACAACCTGGGTACCGGAAGGTCTGCGTTAAGATCGACCAACAATATTTATGTAAAGAAAAATGGTAGAAATTCAAAAGCACCTGACTTCTACTTTAAAGTTGTGTAGTCCGATGGATTTGAGTTTCTGGCATTTTCTATGATAAATATGTTTGGTTCATTGGTATAATCTACCTTTCTTTAGTTTGAGGTCGCTTTTAATTCAAATGGCTAACCCTTGAGATATTTGATGTGCAAACATACAAGATTAATTTTGGCAAGCACGGCAAAACTCTGACACCATAGACTTCTGCAGTATCAGGTTCTATTAAATTGCCTCAACATCGCCTTCTATGTAGCTGCAAGTGCTTAACAACTGCACCAGTATCTAAATTAACTATCTAGAATCAAATTTCGGTAATTATCTTCGTTTTGAAAATTTGATGTTTCCATCGGACTATGAAGGTTTAACTATATGAATTATGTAATTTAATATGCCATATTATTGATGCGATGGTGATACACACCGCACCCTAGTATGTATGTGCTAATTTGCTGTGTATTTGTATTTGTCAGAAATTTGTGTGGTCTGCTAGGCACCTCAGAGCAACCTGGGTAACAGCTCGCATGCACACAGACAAACTAACATTGACTACCTTGATATCAGTCCATCTCGGCGCACAACTCGACTATGACTATGTCTATTATAGTTTTTATGTTGGGGTTTTACATCCTGACACCATCTGAAATCATAACATGAATTTCTATTAAAGAGAGATGATTACTGTGATATATGCGTAATAGACGTATAGGCATGTGGCTAATATATGATAATGAGATGCAAAGGTTTGGGACAAAGGATTATGTAAATGAGATGATGTCATGGAAAGTTTAGCCAGCGGGTTCAGCGAGCCCTGGAGCATGAATAAACCATTCAGTGTTCAGAAGTAAAAGTGTTCAGACGTTGTACGTTCACAACTACCATACCTTTATAATACTTCATTTAGTCGCCTAAATTTTCGATTGCTGTGTGTAATGCTCACACCTGAGTAGCTCTATAACACATCAGGTAGGCATACCTTTTTTTCTAAACATTGCGGAATTGATAGGACAACGTTCCAAGTCTGGCTGAAGTGACTACTCACTAGACTAACTAATCGCTGAGTCAGCAGAAATTTCCAGGCTGCCATTTGTCCTTCCTTGGTTCCTTCGCTCCCACAGTGAATACGATCTATCCCCCCCCCCCCGCACACACACATGCACTCTATCCAGCCAAGTTAATTACTGACTGCTGCTAACCTTTTGAAATCAGAGAATTGACCACCATCTAAAGACCAACTTGCTGACCACGGTAGAACCATCTCCATCAGCAGCGACGCCCCATTCCGCTGCATCCTCCCCCACTCCGGTCCACCTCCACCGCCCCACTCCGCCCTGCGAGCGCACTCCGCAACCCCGACCCGCCGCCCTCCCACCGGTTGCCCTTTCCCATCCCGCCTAATGCTGTGCCACCCCGCTCCTCCCCTCCCCGGCCAGCCCCACTCTGCCAGGCCCTGCCCTACCCGGCCCCACCCCGCCCCTCCCCGGCCCGGCCCACCAAATTTGCCATATAATAATATATCTATTTATCCAAATTTGTCAGTTTTGAATCTGAGAGCTTCATCCATTGTCGATGCTAATTGACCCAACCAACACTCGCAGCAAGAGCACAGCATTGGCATATTGTAGTAGACTGCACTGACCTCGCAGGCAAGGAACGACATAGACAGGCAGGCATGAGTAGGGTGATTTCATCAAGGAGGCTAGGTAGTGTAATGGCTAGCATGCTGGTCCCTGAATGGCAAGAAGTGTGGGTTTGAATCTTGCTCTAGGGGCTAGTCGGTACCTGTCCCTATGTACCCTATGTAAAATATTCCGATAAAACGCATTGGTGGGGAATGTGAAGTGGTCTATAAAGGATTACAAATGGTATATAACGGTAAATGATGTATAGGGCCAGGTCCATGAATGTATTTATGTAGTTGCTGGTGACTCTTTACTTTTAGTTCATAGTCATTGTGTATTAAATAGATAGTGTGAGAGGGGCACTACTGTTAGTGTGGAAGGGGCTCAAGAGCTATACTCATTACCCCCTCCCCCCCAACTGTTAGTCACGGATCACCACACACACACTCAGCAAGGCAGGTGCAGTCCAAGAGCCACAGGGCATGGTAGTGGAGGGTAGATCACAGTAGCCATGGTGACACAAGAATGCTTACTGTTCATTGGTGGACCTAGAAATGCTTGTTGCTGATTGGAGAGCATGGTCAGGTGGTATGCCATATCAGATCCATGTACCACGATAGAATAATAAACCTGAGGGTGCAAGCTCTCACTTTACTCACTCTTCTTTCACTTTATACTCTTCCTTTCTTTCCTTGCCTGTATTGATTTCCTATTAGCCTGCCTACACAACTACAGCTGCCAGACGACGACTTTACACCTATATGTTGCTAGGACATAAAACCCCAATCAAACAAACCTAGAACCTGTAAAATTAATTTACCACCTGGAAATGCTAAGTGCCGTAGACATCAGGATGCAGGTTTATTTATAAGCGGCTAAATCAATAGTGGATAACCACAATGATATCCAATTCATACCATCACGACAGTAGGTTTAACAAGAACTAATTTTCTTGCACTATTTGATCATTGTCATGTAAGGTGATGCAGATTATATTTCAATTTGTAACTCGGTATCGGACGTGGTGGCCGATTCGGTAGAGCGCAGGCTTCAGGGCTTCCCTTGTGGAAGGGCGGGAGTTCGAATTCCAGCCGAGTCAAACCAATGTCTTATAAAATTGATACTTCTCGCTACCTAGTCTGGCGCTCAGCATTAATAGGATAGGAAAAGCACCGGTTGGCTCAGTATCAGGATAATGTGACTGTGTGGATTATCAGGTCATGGAGCTGGCAGCCTGGTCTCTCAGTTGGGCAGCACTATACAGTCGCAATTAATGTGCACTGTCACAAGTTGGTACCCATCCTGATATGACCTTACATTTGGCTATGACGGAATACACCGACAAACAAACGAAAAACAAACTGAAACTCGGCCGCGATTCAAACCCCTGACCTTTCACTCGAGTAGCCAGCGCTCTTACCGATTAGCCCATCGCGTCTGATCTTTTTTCTGATAATGGTTCACCTCAGTTGCATTCACTGCTTGCCATTCCACTTACCGAATGGTAACGAGCTATTATGGTTGTGGATAACTCTGCGTGATTATAAATGAAGAGTTCAGGCGCAAAACCACGTAAACATGGATACAAAAATGGAGATAAACATTGGAATCAAACCTACAAAAAGTAAATCTTGTTATATGATCATATGAAAAGTAGAATTAGTGGGAATTAATATTATTTTCAGCGAAAAATCTGTTATTTAAACCACATTTTTGGATCGGCATTTACATGGTTTTGCGCCTGAACTCTTCAAATATACTGCGTTCGTCCAGGTTAACTCAGACAGACAATGCTGAAAATAGAACTACAACTCATTGGTTCACAGTGGTAGTCAGCGCCACACACCATTACATTTGCATAGTCCAATGGTTTTAAGTTTCTGTCCTTTTCTGCGATGAATATAATAGATTGATCTTTATAACCTACCTTACTTTAATAGTTTGAAGTAACGCTGCTTCAAAATTACTAATTTTGGAGATATTTGACAGATTTACAATTCCAGGGGGGGGCGAGTGTAATGGTCTGACCTGACCTCTCAGACAAGGAGCCACAAAGGTAGATGGGTGTAGATAGGGGGAGGCCATTAGGGAGCCTAGGTGGTGTAATGGTTAGCACACTAGCCTGGAATACAAGAGGTGTGGGTTTGATTCCTGCTCTACCCACAATAGCCGATGTTCCCTTTTTGTGCCGAGGGGCTGGGGGGTGGGGGGTGGGGGGGGGGGTCGTTAAACAAACAAACAAAAGATTCCTGCTCTAGGCGCAATATTTCCCATTTTTATCACATGACAATATAAATATATATGTATTTATATTATGTATGTATTTTATATATATTATATATGTCGTTGGGGTGATGAAAATGGGAAATATTGTGCCTAGAGCGGGACTCGAACCCACATCTCTTACACCACCTAGGCTCCCTGATATCAACACACTACCCATGCCTACCTGTCTATGCGGCTCCTTGCCTGAGAGGTCAGTGCAGACCACTACACTCGTCCCCCTGGAATTGTAAGTCTTTTAATGCTTACAATTACATACATACAGGCAATGCAACATACTTACATACACATGGTATGTTCAACAACTATGCAGTGCGTAGCTTGTACAGGATCATGGTCACGGCAACCAGTGTCACGGGGGTGATGAAAATGGGAAATATTGTGCCTAGAGCAGGACTCAAACCCACATCTCTTTGCATTCCGGGCCAGTGTGCTAACCATTACACCACCTAGGCTCCCTGATATTAGCACACTACCCACGCCTACCTGTATATGCGGCTCCTTGCCTGAGAGGTCAGTGCAGACCACTACATATATATATTATATAGCCAAATGCTATATATCCGTCAACATTGTTATTCTGGCTATATATATATATATATATATATATATATATATATATATATATATATATATCCAGTATGTCAATATATATCCAGTATATCCCGGATATCTGGATGTGTATATCTGGCAGCTACCACGTAGTCCAAATTAAGAGTCTGGGGGTTTAGATTTCCACAGACGAGACTATTAGCTGAGGCAGCCCTTCAGATCTCACATCTGGGTTTGCACCTTACACCGTGCCATCTGGTCGGTCCCCCACACCTGATGTCGGATTGATTGCACAGTCCAGGTGAGGCTGTGGTGGGGAGGGGTGGGAGTTCAAGGAGATGAAGAGACAAACCATTACCCGCCACAGTCTTCCTCATCTTGCTAATCTTAGTTTTCTTTTCTTTTTTTAAGCTGCTTTGCACTTTGTGAGCTTCACATAATTCTTTTGGTAACACAGCTTATCCATGAGAACATACTTTTTTTTCCAGTACCAGAGGCAATAGTCTTCCGGTCATCGACATTACATTGTAAATAAGTCATTCAGCTGGCACTTAAGTAGGCATATTAGTAGACTATAGAGAATTTCCAACCTAGTATACCTTCTGATTGCAATGGTAAGACCTAATGCATACATGTAGCAGTTAAGTGTGCAGCCTGCTTTGCAGAAAAGTTCTTATACGAGAGGTGTTTCCACCGCTAATCAGCCCCCTGACGACAATGGGGAGAACTAATGTTGTGCGTAGAAGCTCACCATTTATGATCTTCGGAAAAAAGGTATATTTAAGTTATATTCCCACTCCATCTGTCCATCACTAACTGTTTGTGGGTAGGAACCCTCATGTACTCCATGACTTTAAGGTGGCTTAACGCAGCATAGTCCGATGAGGCATAGCATTTTCAAAATCAAAACAATTATCCAGATTTGATTCTACATATCTAAAGCCCTGTTTACACGGGCGAGTTAAGCTGTGTCATATAAATCGCCTTGTCTAGTTCGGTTTACATTCGCCGTGTAAACGCGACTTAAAGCGGATTAGGGCTGAATCGATTCATATTATTCGCTTTATATAAACCGGGTCGCGAGGTAGTTTATATGAAGCGAACTAGCTTATTGCCTGTGTAAACGGTATTGGTTTAGATACAGCGGATTAAGGATGTCACAGTCGAGACCTGAGTTTGTTGACTTTCCGGTAAATTTGTTCTATGAAACTGCGAGCTGTGCACAGATATTTTTGTCATCATTTATTTTTAGGGTTTCACTGCCCAGCAGAAGTTTTGACCATTCCAAAACAATACGATTCAGTCGAAACAGATCTAGGTCGAACCCACACTCTCTCGTGGCGACATTGACTAACCGAAACTGGCGCTGGTTTCTATGGACTTGCTCATGCGCAGATATCGATTTCCGACTTCAAACTCAGTGCGTGTAAACGCGCCACTACTTCGCTTCATATAAATAGCTTTGTCTAATTCGCTTTACAATTGCTCGCGCAAACACGGCTTAACTTAGATACTGGTGCACATATTAAGCATTTGTCACCACATAGAAGGGAATAATGAGTCAATTTAATAGAACCCGTTACTGCAGAATGGTGACAGCTTAATATATTTATCTCAGTAAATGACAGAAACTCAAAACTATCAGAGTATGCAGCTTTAATGTGGTTTAATGAAAAAGGTGCAGTGACTAAGAATTGGAAAGAAATAGATGCCTTGTTAATGATGATGCAGTAATCCATGTTAAACTATAATCCCTCATTAGGGACTCTATACTTCGTGAGCGAGTAGCTAGGTCAGGGAAGCATCGAGTAAGGAAAGTGAAGGGCTCCTGTATCGCTGATCACATGATTTAATTTAGCCATCCTGTTCTATCGGTTTATTCATTAAAGCTGCATGGTCCGATGAAAGCATCACATTTTCAAAACCAGAAGACTTACCTTGATTCTACATAATTATTCAACTTAGATGTTGATGCACTTATTAAGCATGTGTTGTCACATGGAGGGGATTGGTCCCAAGTCAATTTAATAGAATGTGTCACTGCAGAAGTTTAGGATGTCAAAATTGTGGCATGCTTGCAAAGTTAATTTGGCATGATTACACTTCAAATATCTCCAAAGTTGGCCATTTAAAATAAAGTTACTTCGAACTAAAGTAAGATAGATTGTTCATGTTGGCGAGCCAACATGGTAATTTGCACACAAACAAGGAGTCTCCTCGGTGGCACCCCCTGGGTTCGAATCCAAAACCAAACCCTACTGGATTTCACGCAAAACCTTGCCCTCGCGAGACCCGTAACATCACGCCCAGCCCATCCTCGCAAACCGCCGCCCACCAAACATCACTTCCACCATGGCAGCTAGATGAGCAACTCACCACAAACTTGGCCACCAACCCACCCTACAAACAATGAACACACAAACGCAAAGGGTTGAGGGCCTGGGTCGAGTTCCAACTTGATCTGAAGCTTATGACATTTGACTCATTACTCACTACTATCCTCTTGTTATCATACATCCTGATCTGCAAGGGTCCATTTAACTGTTCTTTGCCTTGACATTTGACTCATTATTATATGCTATTGTTCTACATCTTGACTGTTCTACAACTTCCTAATACTATGTTTTGAATAAAATCCGATTCAAAGAGATGCTTGTTTGTGTCGTAAATTATAACTATCAACCTTATATGGTTTGGAATGTCATTTACTGAGATAAATATATTAAGCTGATCGTTATAATCTACCTTACGTTAGTTTGAAGTAACTTTTATTTTAAATGGCTAACCTTTTAAATATTTCAAGTGCAAACGTGTCAAATTAATTTCGACAAGCATGCGAAAACTCTGACACCATAGGTTTCTGCAGTAACGGGTTCTATTAAATTGACTCATTATTCCCTTCTATGTGGTGACAAATGCTTAATATGGGCACCAGTATCTAAGTTAAGCCGTGTTTACACGGGCAATTGTAAAGCGAATTAGACAAAGCGATTTATATGAAGCGAAGTAGTGGCGCGTTTACACGCACCGAGTTTGAAGGCGGAAATCGATATCTGCGCATGAGCAAGTCCATACAAACCAGCGCCAGTTTCGGTTAGTCAACGTCGCCACGAGAGAGTGTGGGTTCGACCTAGATCTGTTTCGACTGAATCGTATTGTTTTGGAATGGTCAAAACTTCTGCTGGGCAGTGAAATGACAGAAACTTAAAATCATTGGACAATGCAACTTTAATCCCCTAGATGTTCACAATGTGCTTTAATTTTTATTTAATTGTTTAAGGCTATGGATAGCCACCATCCGCAAAGTTGCATTATCCGATGGTCTTGAATTTCTGTCAGATATCTTTTAGATTAATATATTAGGGTTATCATTCGATTATAGCTTACTTTAGTTTGATACCTGTATTCTTTATTTTAATGGTTTAACTTTGGCGATATTTGAAGTGAAAACATGGTACATTAAATTAGGATCAAATCTAAATAAGCACTTTGGCTTTGAAAATGTGGAGTCAAACCGATGCAGGCCTATGGTAGCTAATCGGATTAGGCAGCTTTAAGATTACCTAGATATAGTATATTAAAGCTGGAAAGTCCGATGAAACCATCAAATTAAAAAGAAATAAAAAAAAGCTTGATTTGATTCTACATATTTAACTTAGATGCTGATGTACTTATTAAACAGAAGTGATAACCTGTTTTTGCGTGTCAATTTAGGATAACCTGTTTCTGCAGAAGCCTACAGTGTCAGAGTTTTGGTTTGCTTCCCAAAATTAATATTGCATGTTTACACTTCAAATATCTCAAAGGTTAGCCATTTGAGATAAAAGTTGCCTCAAACTAAAGTAAAATAGATAATACTGATCAACCTAAAATATTCATCTCACAAAATGACAGAAACTCAAAACCATCGGACTATGCAACTTCAGCGGAAGAAAAACAGCATATGTTCTAATCCATTGCTGGGTATTAACTAGATAGGCTTAGTGCTGGGATTAGCAGGGATGCATGGCGGGCTATAAGTTTAAATGAGTGAAGGAAGGTCATGTGTATTATTTTAACCGATCTATTGACGATATTGCTAAATCTCTCATATTCCCAAATGGAAAAGAAAGTGAGTTTAATAGATATAGGCAGAAATGATAGAGGTCGTACTCCTGTTTCAAATAAACTGTCATTGAGTTATTGCATCCAGTTGGTTCTCCCAGGGCAGGTTCTTCGTATCAGTTGTCTGTGTGTTTCGCCTATTTAAACAGTGCAGCCTTAATTGGCGCATAATATCATAACTGTGGTTGATTTGGGGACGGTTGCTTATCGGAAAGAGTAGCCTATGTGGCGGCAGTGGGTTTCCTCCAAAGAAATATATCAGAATGACCATATATGTTTGACGTATAATAGCCGATGATATGAAAATCAATGCGCTCAAGACGCTTCGTTCAAGAAAACAAGCGTTACTTTGATTTGTGTAGGGAAGCAGGGTACCCACCACTCCCCAAGTGGGCTAGACGAACATCATACTCAGAACAGATCTCCCCTGCCCTGGCTGACCATTCGGCCTACTTCCTCCAGGGCACAGCTAATATTTTACCGCACCCACCAACCCTCTTGCTTAAGGACACTACTTCGTAGGGGTCGGCTCAGGCGGCCTCTGAGGTCCAGGTGATCAGGCAAGGTGCCCGCGACTTGGAAGATGTCGACTGAAATATCCTCTTGTTGTTGATAACAAAAATAACACCCCTACCTCCCATCTCTGTATCCGGCTTCCTTCCGTACAATCATAGATACATGGTGTTGTTGGTGCAGAGCCATGGATGCTAGGATATGGAGTACGTGGGGTGGGGTGAGGGTGAGTTTTTTTTGTGTGTTTTTTTTTGGTCGATTAGTTGTTTAAGCAGGGGAAATTTCAGTCATAGGGGACTGGCCTTCCTCATTCCACTGCTGGTCGATAGAAAGCCCGAGCCTACACTTTTACCGACCCAAGGGATTTTTAACCTCCCACACCACCTAGACATGGTATGAGAGCAACCAGCCTTTGATGACGCTGTAAGTTATACACAGTGGTGGAAATCCAAATTGGTAGAGCTGGGGGCACGGGGAATCGAACCGCCGACCCTCAGATTAGGAGTCTGACCTAGAAAAAAGTCAGACACTCTAACCACTCCGCCACAGAGAACGCCTTGAGGATGAGGATTGAGAGGGGGTAGGTGAGGGTTGGCGTCCGGGTGGGCTGACAGTTGTGGTGGGGTTGGGTTGGGGGTGTCGGCGTGTCGGATGAGGATTGAGAGGGGGTAGGTGAGGGTTGGCGTCGGGCTGGGATTGACGGTTGTGGTGGGGTTGGGTCGGGGTTGGCATAGGGCTGGAGGTGTCGGTTGTGGTGGGGTTGGGTGGCGGTCAGAGTGGGGGTGCGGTTGAGGGTATGGTCGGGATTGGGGTTGGGGTGTGTGTTAGGATGAGGGTGTGGGTTTGGGTTGGGGGTGAGTGGGGTGGGGTTGGAGTAGGTGTTGGGGTTTGGGTAGGATGGGGGTGGGGGGTGGGGGTAGTGATGTGGATGCGGGTGTGTACTGGGGTGTTGCTAGGGGTGGGGTTGGGGTGGTGGTGGTGGATTGGGGGTTAGCGTGGGGAGGAGATTGAGATGAGGGTTGGGGTGAGGTGGGGATTGGGGTGGGGGGTTGGGGTAAGGTGGGGTGGGGGTTAGGGTAGAGGTGGAGATTGAAAATGGGGTTGGGGTGAGGTGGGGATTGGGTCGGGCTGGGGGTGAGGTGGAGTAGGGATTGGGGTTGGGGTTGGGGTGAGGTGGAGTGGGGATTGGGGTGGTGATTGGAGTTAGGGGGTGTGGGGTTTGGAGGGGGGTTGGGTGATGTGGAGGTGACGATTAGGGTGGGGGTTGCGTTGGTGGTTGGGGCGGGGGTGGGGGTGACGGTGAGCTGGGGGTGGAGATTGGGGTGGGGATTGGGGTGGGCGGGGTGAGCTGGGGATTGGGGTGGGAGTAGGGTTGATATGGGGGTAGGGATTGGGTGGGTGTTATCTTGGTAGTAAGGGTGGGGTGACGGTGAGGTGAGGGCGGGAGTTGGGTTGGGGGTTGGGGTTAGGATGGTTGTGGTTGTGGGTGTATGTGGGGGTGAGAGTTGGGTTGGTGGTTGTGGGTTGTGGGTTGGGGTTAGGATGGATGTGGTTGTGGGTGTGGGTGGGAGTTGGGTTGGGGGTTAGAATAGATGTGGGTGTGGGTGTGGGTAATAGAGGTAACGGGTGCCACCCTTATGACCCAGAATTCAATGTTATATATGAAGACTACATGATTTGGCCATTAATGGAATAAAATCCTACCGCAAATCTATCCACAGTCACGAGGTGAAGCTATGTACAACAACGCAACGTCTGCTTGCAGAGTCCCCACTTTAACCAAGGAAATGGGTGGAATTTTTAAAGCTGCGACCATTAATAAATTATCAGCCCAAAATCATTGATTCTCCATAAGCACATGCTTGCACTTCTTCGATTCGTTCCCGTCCTGATATGAGCTTAGATGTTGCCAGGATGTAAAACTCCAACAACCAATCCAATTCGCTGATAAGTTTGTGGAACACGGCGATACCGGTAGATGGCGCATCGAGAATCCAACAGAGTGTTTCTATTGATAGCTCTACCGAGCCGTCGTTTCCATGGTGATATGAGGACGTAGGCAATTGCGGGTGAGTAATAGTTTATATTTAGGTGACCCTTACTTCTTCTAAGTTTTCTGGCTAAATTTGATGTAATGGTATAAAGGCGAAATGGCAATCCATAGTTGTTTGTAGACGATATACAGTCAACGCTCATTAATCTAGACTGCTGTTGCTACCAGCATCCAATGTCGGATTAGCGATATTGTCCGGTAAGCAATTTGCATGGGTTTACCGGTATCATAACTTGAAGGGCTGAAGAGTGTTTAAAGTTGCATCACATTTAAACTAAATTAATGCTTATCTAAATTTGAATCTACATATCCAACTTAGATACTGGGGAACTTGTATTTTCGAAGTATGTATTGCTACACGATAGGACATGCTAAGTCAATTTAGAATTTAGTAGAACTTGTTGCTGCTGAAGCCTTTGCTGTCTGGTTTTCCACAAGCAAGCCAACATTTACTTAGCATTGTTACACTCCAAATTAATATCTCTTAAGTTAGTCATTTTAAGGCGAAGTTACTTGAGACTGAAGTAATGTAGATTATAAAAATCAACCAGACGGGATGACCGAATGGGTTGAGTGTCCATCTCCAGTCTCCCGTTTCGGTAAGTTGTGGTATTCGAACCCATTGGTTCGAACACCTGGTCGAGTCAAACTAATGACTTAAAAATGTATACCTGTTGCTTCCAAGCCAGGCGTTCGGCATTATTAGGATAGGGCAAGGAGCAGTGGAATGAGGAAGACCAACTGTCCGCGATTGCAATTTCCCCTGCTTAATCAACTAATGAACACAACAAAATAATAATAACCTAAGATATCTATTTATCTCTATAACTGACAGAAAATCAAAACCGATCAGATTATGCAAGTTTAATGAACGTGGTCGTCGGAGAATGATATTGTCAGACAGACGGAGGTAGAATTAATGTGAGTTGACTGTACATCAAGACAAAACAAACAAAACAAAGAACAAGTCAAAATCAAATATGCAATAACTTCTGAATATAAAAATGAAGATATTTCCGGTTATGTTGTGGTTCCATGTCTGTGTTGGTTGCGTGGTGACTGAGTCCATGTGCATGTCATTCTTTTTTTCTTATTTTCGCAATAAAGTCTCCTCCTGTGGGTGATTGTCGGCCCATAGCCCACGTCTGGGGATCACCGGCACTTCCGGTTAGGTTTCAAATCTTGAAATGTTGGGGTTTCCCGCCACTGTTATGGTAAGTCTTGCTGTAGCTTTAGTGCCTACCAAATTAGGCCAAATAAAACAAAACAAAGAGGCGATCGTCCTCGCCCGCACCAGAAACATTGCCCCCCCCCCCTCCCCACACCTGAATTGTTTGAATGTCGATGTTTTAAAAAAAACTGTTAACAATGTGTCGGGCTGACAACAATTCAACTTTCGTATCAGTATTTAAGTCATTGGTTTGACTCGGCCAAGGTTCGAACCCAGGAGGTCGAATACCATGACCTACCGGTGTGGCAGTAAATCGCAAACCCCTGGAAATTGCACACCCCGGGGTTTGCGATTTACTAGGAAATCACAAACCCCCCCTGGAAATCGCAAACCCCCCTCTGTTTTGGGACCGATTCGGGCCAAATCTATTCAATGCGACCATATTTAACAGAATTATATACTCAAATCGTGAAATTTCATTAAATTAACCCTAAATTCGAAGCGTTATTAAGGCTACCGCCGCATTGGCGGCGATATTATTCGCTGAACGTAATGTAAACAAATCGCCGCCGCATCGACGTCGCGTTCCATACTGGCGGCGGCGGCGATTTGTTTACTTTACGTTCGTCGATTCGAAAATATAACTAGTAATATCGCCGCCAATGTGGCGGTAGCCTTAATAACGCTTCGAAATTAGGGTTAAATTGGTAACCAAATAAGTGAAATTTAACCAATTTAACACTAAATTCGACGAACGTAAAGTAAACAAATCGCCGCCGCCGCCGAATGGGGGGTTTGCGATCTCCAGGGGGGATATGCGATTTCCTAGGAAATCGCAAACCCCCCATGCCCATATATGGCATTGGGGTTTGCGATTTCCTAGGAAATCACAAGTGGGGGTTTGCGATTTACAGGGTTTGCGATTTCCTGCTACACCGGAACATGAGGCGGACGCTCAACTCATTCGGCCATCGGATCTAGTTACATATTATTACTATTAAAGTGTACTTCATATGCCGGGATTCTTTTTTATTAAGCAAACCGCCCGCCCGACCCAGATTTTTATTTCAAAAGGACGATCAGCAACTTTTCCTTTTTATTTGGCCTTAGTGATGTGTTACTACGGTAAGTTGGGCTGCAACTGTCTGTCATGTGATCAGACGATGTTTCTCCCAGTCTGAAATTAAACAAACATAGCGAAAAGAAGGAAAACAAACGAAAATAAACTGAACTAAGATGTACCAGACGCTACAACATTAATATTTGTCTCTTTTGTCAGTGATGGCCATATATTTAGATTTTAACAAATTATGCATTGCTCTGTGTTGTTAAACTTAAAGTCGCCGGCTATACCTCACCCAGATACAAACAAATCCAGCATCAAAAGCTCTCCAAACATACCTTTGCTTACTTCGTTCAGTTCATGCCACTGAACATGTGGGAGGAGAGTTGAGGTCTGTGATGTATGAATGATATCATAGGTGGGATTCCCTCATCACATGACCTAGAGGGGTTCCCCACACATAGGGGAAGCCATGGCAACCACCAAGATGGCAGCCACAGAAAGCTCTCAATTCAACTTTTAAAGTCTATTAATCTACATGATTTAATCAATGAGGGACATGTGGCGTAGTTCATTTTCCGACACTTGGTGGCGCATCGGTAGTAGTGGGCCTACACGGTCATTGACAATGCTTTGAGTTTGCCGGTACGCGCAGTGCAATACGTATATTTTATTCAAAATTAATAGAAATACAGAACCCTAACCTTAGAAATTTAATATAATCTATTCGTTGTATGTTTTCTATATGTATACCAAGCGGTTTGTCTCTAGGTCTTGTGGTTTTAAAGATATTTGACTTCTTCTGTATGAAGATTGCTCACGGCCATTGACAATACACTGAGTTCGGCGGTACGCCCAGTGCAAAACGATTATTTTATTCAAAATTAATAGAAATACAGAACCCTAACCTTAGAAATTTAATATAATGTATTCGTTGTATGTTTTCTATATGTATACCAAGCGGTTTGTCTCTAGGTCTTGTGGTTTTAGAGATATTTGACTTCTTCTGTATGAAGATTGCTCACGGCCATTGACAATGCACTGAGTTCGGCGGTACGCCCAGTGCAAAACGTTTATTTTATTCAAAATTAATAGAAATACAGAACCCTAACCTTAGAAATTTAATATAATGTATTCGTTGTATGTTTTCTATATGTATACCAAGCGGTTTGTGTCTAGGTCATGTGGTTTTAGAGATATTTGACTTCTTCTGTATGAAGATTGCTCATAGCCATTGGGTTTGCAGTGTGACAGTGTGCCGAATAGGCCCACTAGTTCAGTGGAGACGCGAACGGCAGGAATTTGAACTAAAAAGTCGGAGGTCCCCCATTATTCACACCAAAAGTAGCTGGTTATGATAAATAAACATTTGAACGTCATATTTATCACTTTAGATTGCAATTTATAATTTAGTTTTCTCTATATGGTTGTCTAAAAGTGTCAGTACTGCTGGACTAAATAAAACACAACAGAAGCAACCAATGTCAGCACTCTCCCCCCACATATGTAGTTGCATAAACTGAAAACTGGCAAACATATGCTTGGAGAGCATTTGTCAGAGTACGGGTGTTGTCTCAGTGACCTATATCTGGTCCCTTTAAGGCATAACACAGAGCTTTTTTTACGTTGAAACTATTGATAATATACCAATAATATTCTAATGATTAATGCCATATGTGGAAATTTAGGTATTTGGAAAATACATATGAAGAGTTCAGGGGCAAAAACCGACAAACGCCATTCGAACCGAAATAGGACGATGACTACCAGATTTGAGCTGAAGCTGCCATCATTCCGATAATCAACTCGATTTTTCGCAGATTTTGACATATCCTCCATATAATAAATACACTACCCAATATCCAAGTTATAGACTTTAACCGGAAAACACAACAATACATTCCATTTGACAGAAAACAACTAAAATGAATTTGTTGGTTTTGCCGTCAGAACTCTTCTGTAGGACTAGACTAGATGTCTGAATTAATCGTTATATTTTGAGTCCAGATTATGTCTGTGGCTATTATTTCAATGGTGCTAGAATTCATGCAAACAAAAGGACGACAATTGAAAATTGTGAAACTAACGAAGGGAATTTATTTAACAACAAAACAGTCCTGTCCGATTTCTCCAAAATATATGGTATTTTTAAATACATATATACCAAAAAGTTAAAGTGAAAAAGTGCAACAAAAACACAACAAAACAAAATGAGTAGTCTGTCCCTTTGAACAGTTTGCGATACAACACCATTTGTGGCTTTGTCGTGTGTATTCTTTTGTTTTCATCTCACAAAAAGTATTTGGGTACAATATGTTTACAGTTCCCAGGTGAACAACGGTTGACTTGAATTGTGACCGACGAACATTCTTTCAAAATATCCACTTCCGGTCGAACGAGCAACATGCAACATTCGTTTGTAAAACGGCATCATCGAACATAATAAGCAAGCAGACGACTTTGAAATTGAGTAGTGCATTTTTGGGGGGGTCTCATTTTATCGTGGCAATAATCACAACAGGAAAATGCTCATCTTACAAGACTTGTGAATGTGGAGCGGTTGTTGACTCTCATTACAATCATGGCGGGTTTCACAGAGCCGAGCAGACGATATTTAGTGGAACACTTGGTGCATTTCCCGCCGCGTCATTTTCTTCTAACCCAATGGCTCTTGCTTCCCGCAATTTCTCAACAAGATAACACACACCAGGGCCCGCCATATTTACTAACCAAATGGGCGCATGCAGCGTCATTTACGTCAATAATTAACTGGACGTAATTCCCGCCTTTTTACTCTCGTCGTTGTTGTTGTTTGCACCGATCACTGACCGCGTCCAAATCCTTTTGGAATCATCTCTCTGCCACATATAGTTGCGAAATACATGTACAAGTTCTTACCCTAACCTGCCAGGGGGGTTCATTTGCTTACCCGAACTTCCAACATATTATTTTGTAATTAAAAAAAAATCATAAACATATGTGTGTGTCTCTCATAGCGATACCTGCGGACGTTGTTTCCATCGTACACTCAGTACTTGTTTGGACATTGTTTGTTTCCATCGTGTACCCAGTACTTGTTTGTTTCCATCGTGTACTCAGTACCCATATATAACAAGGGCCTCGGACTTAATCAATATTCTCTAATTAATTAATTAATTAATTATTTATTTAATTAATTAGCCTCTAAATACACAAACTCAAATTCGGTCCTTCATACTCAACTATCTGAATGATACAACAACTGTATCAGCATCATAGTAACATTATTTTGGTTCGATGCGAGTTAAAAGTATTTTAAAAACAATCCCTAACTTCTCTTACATAAATGTATCAGGGGTATTTATTATATTATGATTGAACGGGATAAGCAAACAACGATGTGCTTTGGTAAAATAACACCACTTATCACAACTTAGCACAGCATCACCTGAATGCATGGACCAGAATCCGGCACATGGCTATTTGATTAATCTACACAACATATGTACACTTGAACCTCAGCTCCATGAATGTCATATATATATCTTAAACAGAAACTTAGTTGATTCAGTAACGATGATCTTCATCATGTTGGGGTTTGTTTTGGTTCCATTGTCATTCTAAATAATAAAGTCACTTAACATGAGATGTACATTTAATTATATATGTATATAGATGTATATATATATATGTCTCTCAGGTCGTCAACCATTGCATACTTTTGTCTTTATTTATTTATATATATATGCCTTACTATACATGGTGCCTCGCGTTCAGCTTCTGGTGGCGGTTGCTGGTTGGTGGAGGCGGAAGGTGGTTGGGGAAGTGGTTGTGGTGGTGGTGGAGGTTAGAAGTAAGGTGCAATTGGTTAGTTCGCAGTTTCAGCTAAAATGGCGCCACTTACCAAGCTTGGAAACATTGCCGATCGAGCGTTTCCCCCAAACGCGCGCTGTGTTTCCGTTTGCCCATGCGCGCTTGTCCTCTTCATCAGCGCGCTTGCCCCACACGCGCATGCTGTTGGACTTCCAGCCACGCTTGCCCCACACACGCATGTTGTTGGACTTCCAGGCGCGCTTCAGGTCTTCGATGTCCTCAAGTGGCGCTCCACCACGCTTGCCCCAAACGCGCATGCTGTTATCCTTCCACCCCCTCTTCTCCTCCTCATCTTCATAGTCGCCACGCTTTCCCCACAGACGCGCGTTATTGTTCCACCCACGCTTCTCCTCCTCCATCATATCCTCATACGCCTCAGACTGAGGCTCGTCATTGTCGTCTTCAGAGCGCTTGCCCCACAGACGTGCATTGTTATTCTTCCAGCCACGCTTTTCAAAGTCCGAATCCGAATCCCAGCTGCGCTTGCCCCACACACGCATGTTGTTGGACTTCCAGGCGCGCTTGTCCATATCGTCATCGTAATCCCGCTTACCCCACACCCTCATGCTGTTGTCCTTCCATCCTCTCTTCTCTTCCTCGTCCTCATTGTCGTAGCCTGAGCGCTTGCCCCAAACCCGCATGGTCCGGTCTTTCCATCCCCTCTTCTCCATGTCCTCATCGGAGCTACGCTTTCCCCATACGCGCATGCTGTTGGATTTCCACCCACGCTTATCTTCTTCGTCTGCGCGCTTGCCCCACACGCGCATGCTGTTGGACTTCCAGGCGCGCTTCTCATCTTCGTCCTCATCGTCTGCGCGCTTGCCCCACTTGACATTGCCGGCAGTTTTCCAGCCACGCTTTCCCCATGCAATGTTGTTCTTTGCCCGCTGCCACTGCCTCTTCTCCGGCTCTCCAGCCACATCTGACGAGTCTGAGGCTTCCAGGGACTCTTCGAGTCCTTGTGAGAGCGTAACCAACGCAGCCAAGCACAGCGTGCACAGCAACAACCAACAAGGGGAGGCCATGGTGTCTGTCCCTACCGCTAGGTGGCAGCAGTGGAAAGGGATGCGGTGCTTGGATTTTTCGAGGGACTCTGGTCACAGCTGCAATGAGACAAGAGGAACGGGAAGCTGTTATTCCTATGCTTATCAGAATGTATAAATATACATATGTGAAACAACAACGATGAATAATCCAAGTACAGATTTGATGGGGATTATTATATTAGAAAATCAGAACAATTCAGTTTTACATCCATATAATAGGTTGGGTGGTTCTTGGAGTTGTACATCCTAGCAACATTTATGGTCATATATATATATTGCACCGACTTGTGACAGCATTCACTCATTGTGAGTTAATAGTGCTGCCCCACTGGAAGACCAAACTGCCTGCACTATGAAATTGTATCGCACTCAGTCACAATATCCTGGGACTCAGCTAACCAGTCTTTGCCCTATTGTAATAATGCCGAGAAGGTGGCTAGGAAGCGACACGTATCAATTTTCAAGTCATTAGTTTGACTCGACAAGGGTTCGAACCCATAGGTTCGAATCCTACGATCTACCAACATGGGAACTGGCCACCCCGTCTGGTCTAATTCAAATACAAATTGTAGTTATTGCTTGCATGACACAGAGAACCTGAGAGCAGGCGTGGGAATAATTTAGCTTTATTTCCAACTCAGCAGGTTGCTATGGTAGCAGTTTTTACCCGAGTCAACTATCTGACATGGATAGCAAATCATGTAGTAGAATGACATATATATTGAACGAACAATTAGCAGGCATAAACAAGTAGTAAATTGGTTCCTATAAAAAGATCTACCGAAATGGCGACGTTATATTTTAGTGCAAATATAACCAGACACTTGTAATATAAGACTGTGATAAAATAACAGATGTATAAATATATAATATGTATATATGTGTATGTCACTATATGCATATGTGTACTAATATATGTATGCATATATGTATATATGGATATACTATATGAATATAATATATGTATATAATATATGTATATAATACGTGTACCTAATATATGTATATAATATATGTATATAATATATGTATATGATATATGTATATGGGACACTCTCCTGAAAACTGGTCAGCATGGGATGAGATTTTAAAACAGAAATACAAATTACAAGAACTTCCTACTTCGATCCTTACTAACATCTTGTATCGCATTGATATATCAAACAAAACAGGTCCCAACTCAAAAAGGAAGTATTTATTAACATGTATGCAGGCTTAAATTAAAAGAATTTGTATTTGATGTGATTACAAATTTCCGCCACAGATGTAACCAGTGGTGTCTGGTTGCCACACAAATATTGTACACTAATTATTCAGTGAATAAAGCATGGCTGGGAATTACTTTTTTTCATCAATATAAACACTACATATTTCTGTATATTATGCCATGATTAATATTTTTCTAAGTAGGACATTATTTAATTCTGCTTAGATTTGTATTAACCAGACTGTGTGGTGTTCTAAACATGTGTTACATCTGAGCAACACATGTTATACTACCATGAGACATAGCTTAATCATGGGCTACACCATTATTTTTTATCTCATCAATTTATACTTTACATATATGTAAAGGGGACATTTCCAGCTTTTAGTTGCAATTAAAAAAATGTAAAAAATTCTAATATTAGATTTTAACTGTCCATGTGACACTTCTGGCCAGTTTTCAGGAGAGTGACCCATATAATATATGTATTTACTATATGTATATAATATATGTATATAATATATGTATATGTGATGTATAAGAATTATAAAGGTGCGGAAGGGAAGATTCCCTATGTTGGTCACCCTTATGTTGTGTGCTACTTTATGGGTGCCCCCCTTTGACTGTTGGGACAGGTGGCGCCACCACCCCGAACCCCTACCAGTGCCACAAATACTGTCACTCGCGCACATATGTATATATGTGTATACGTATATACATATACACATATATATGTATATGTAGATATGTATATATATATATATATATATATATATATATATATATATATGTAGATCTACACATGTATATATATATGGCATCAGATAGCACAAACAATTTTCAGATAAATCACAAAAAGGCCATTTACCTGATGGACATATATCTGCACATATCCTTAGCATGCCAATTGCTGCTGGTAAAAAAAACCTACAAAAAAACCCTGCTCCACAGGATAAGCCGAGTTCAGCGACTGTCATTGCTCTCTAATTACGACTCCAGGCCAAGACATTATTTTATCACTTCGCGTCATTATCCGAAAGACTCACCTCAGTGAAATTAACCTATTTAAGTTTTCACTCCACCTGAATGTGTCTAATATGTAACAATGTATTAAAGTAGCATATATGCATATTCATGCTGTATAATGATAATAATAGACATGCATATTGATACTGTATAATAACAATCATAATGCTAATAATAGAAGTGTAATACTAGAATAGATGCAGACCGGGGTGATAGATAGGATTAATCTATTAAATGTCTCATTATGCACCGTTATATATATGAGTCGGTGTCACGAAAATGGGCCAATTGGTGGTCAATTTAAAATATTGGCGTCGCAATTGTCAAAGTGTAGTGCATTTTTTTGTTTCATATTAAATTATCCTAGAAACAGAAGAGGGTTGTTGTATTTTCTCTACCTTTACAGTAAGGATAAATTTTAGAATTTTCCAACATGTCTGTCAATGCTAAACTATGCCGTTCGATGCTGACATCCAATGCTCGAAACCAACAAGGTTCCCCGATTGGCCTATTTTTGTGAGACTGATTCATATATATATATATAATATACGCAGAGTGGAGGAGTGTGTGCTATGCCGGCTCGGTGAGAAGTGATGGGAAGCGGTAGGCGGGTTGGTGATACCTGGGTAATGAAAAAGGGGAATGCCCGCTGAGCAATTGGGTGGGTGCTGGATGTGTCTGTCGTACAGAGAGCAAGTCCCACATACGCCAGGCAAGGAGCGGGGAAGTGTGGTGAATGTAGCATTTCCACAGAATCAAAGGCAATCCGGAGTAATTCACTACACTTGGCTGACAGAAACAGATAGAAAAAAAGCGATTTTTGAAGAATTTATTAAAAAGTAATCATCACCACGGGGGCTGAGCAGTTTCATGGCTAGTGGGTGACAAGGACCCAAATGTTCAACAATTGCTGCCAGGAGCAGGAGCAAGGCAAGAGCTCAGAGTTCATTAGTGAGCACCTTGAGTGGCGAAGGAAGATGAATCAGTGCTCACCCCCCTAAGTTAGAGGGTGGTTGGGCGGGGAAGGCGAAGTGCACTGCAGGGTGTGCAGCGAGAAAGTGAAGAGTAGCAGAGCGGGCAGGCCCGAGGAAAACAGAAATAGACATAGCCTCGTGAGTAAATTACCCATGTTAGCCTCGGCCAACATGTCCATTGCAACCAATGTGAAAACTTGATTTGTCTCATTGAACTAACCATCCCCCCAAAGACAGGAGACCTGATATGTAATTTGTCTCATTCAAGTAACCATCCCTCCGATGACAGGACACCCACTATGTAATTTGTCATATTCAGCTAACCACCGCCCCAAAGACAGGACACCTGATATGTAATTTGTCTCATTCAAGTAACCATCCCTCCGATAACAGGACACCCACTATGTAATTTGTCATATTCAGCTAACCATCGCCCCAAAGACAGGACACCTGATATGTGATTTGTCTCATTCAAGTAACCATCCCTCCGATAGCAGGACACCCACTATGTAATTTGTCACATTCAACTAAACATCGCCCCAAAGACAGGACACCTGATATGTAATTTGTCTCATTCAAGTAACCATCCCTCCGATAGCAGGACACCCACTATGTAATTTGTCACATTCAACTAACCATCGCCCCAAAGACAGGACACCTGATATGTAATTTGTCTCATTCAAGTAACCATCCCTCCGATAACAGGACACCCACTATGTAATTTGTTTCATTCAATTTCAAGTAGCCGTCCGTCATATGACAGGACAGCTGCTATGTCAGGACAACATCGTCTGGAAGCGTAGCTGTCCATTGAAAATGCACACTATGTAGTATCTTTCACAGCGGTTGCCAATCAACACTATATCATCAAACTGCACAGATAAACATTAAATAGTGTGCGTGCGGGGAGGGGGAGGTGGGGAAGGGCCTTTAACCTGAAACACATCCAAGGTTTGTTGGTCGTTGGAGTTTTGCATCCTAGCAATATCTATGGTCATATCCGGATGAGTAGCAACTTGTGAGAGTGCGCACTCATGGCTACATTATAGTGCTGCCCGACTGTGAGACCAGACCATCAGCACCATGACCTGATGTCCCACTCAGTCGCATTATCCTGACACTGAGCCAACCAGTCCTTGCCCTATCCTAATAATGCTTAGCGCCTGGCTAGGAAGTGACAAATATAAATTTTTAAGTCATCGGGTTGACTTGACCAGGGTTCTACCTCATGGGCTAGAATCCCACGAACTACCAAAATAGTGGACAGATGCTCAACTCATTCGTCCATCCCGTCTGGTGACATCCAAGGTGACGAAAGTCTGGGACCCAGGGTATGGTACAGAGATTCTGTAATTAGTCGCCGATTCAATTCCGGAAGAACTTGTGTGTTAAAGTTGCACAGTTCGCTGTTTTGTGCGTTTTGTGTGTGTGTGTATTTTTTGGTGTTTTTAAAAATATTTGTGTTTCTTTTATTTTTAGTTGTCGGTTTTTGTTCGTGTTTTTTGTTGTCTCTTTGTTGGTTTGTTGGTATGCCATATATAATAGATACATATATTACCTTGATCACTATATAGGCTACTTAACTTTAGTTTGGGGGAAACATAATATATTTTTATAAAAGATAAATATTGCTGATATTTGAAATGAGAATATGCTAAGTTACTTGTGGCATGCAGCTCGAAATAGCGGACAATAATTATAGGCTTCAACAGTGACAAGTTCCATTAAATTGGTGTGGTCTTGCCATGCAGCAATGGAGTTTAATTATCTAAGTTGGATATATATATATATATGTGATGTATAAGCATTATGCGAGTATAAAGCCACAGAAGGAATTTTCTATATGTTTATTATATTATATTTTGTTATTCTGATATTATATTATTAGCCAATGGGCTGTCTGCATGTATTTGCACTGCTGGGTATAACTTACTGTGTCATCAAATGCCAGTTGCTCTCCTACCATGTCTATGTGGTGTGAGCGGTTAACAATCCCTTGGTACCGAATTGGTAGATTCCGCTTCTCGCATACGGGAGATCTGGAGTTTGGTTCCCAGTGGAGTCAAACCAGTGACTTATAACATCGATACTTCTTGTTTCCTAGCCAGGCGCTCAACATTACTAGGATAGGGCAAGGACTGGTTAGCTCAGTGTTAGGATAATGTGAATGAGTGGGATATCGGGCCATGGTGCTAGTGGCCTGATTTCACAGTGAGGTAGCACTATAAAGTTGCCATGAGTGTGCACTGTCACAAGTGGGTACTCGTCCTAATATGACCATAGATGTTGTCATGACGTAAAACTGCAACAACCAACTCCGACCCTGCTTCCGTAGTACAGCAGTAGCCTTTTTCTGCTGGCTACAAGCACCATGAATATAGCGGGAGGAGAGGGCTAACCTTGTATTATCGCTCTAATTATGAGATACAACCCATCTCCCTGAGGTTAACTAAGCCACCACACTAGACAGGGAACAAGGTGATTGGGCAGACTTGGAGATAAAAGGGGGCATGTTGTGTCAGCTTGAGGCGTTGGGTGTGTCTATAAGTAGGGATTAACACAGGGGCACGCACAAGGCAGAGCCACATCGTTATTTACAACCACCCCTCCCCCTAATATCGCCCACAGCAGCCTCTCCATTGGCGTAACCGTTTGTTAAACTCACTTACGTCGCCTAGCCCGCTCCCGGTTCCCATCGCGCATCAAACCAATCAAAGCGCTTTTCACCCGATTATCGCCCAATCAAACGGCTTTGCTCGTCGTTTGTTCCGCTAATATCGCCCACTTGTTCCGCTATTATCGCCGGCTTGCGTGCCTCATGTTGTTTCAAGATGAGTGCACTTAGGGGAAACAAAGCTACACAAGGATACACGTCTGTAAATACTTTGAGGTTTAATAACGGAAGTGACAATAGGCCTACTATATTTTGGGGGTTATCGGTTCTGAAGTAATAAGACAGCGGTTGATTGGATGTAGATTTTAAGGGAAGCAATAAGGAATCAATATTTGAACAAAACAACCTAGATTGAATGGAAGTGACCATTTTTTTCTATGCGGTTATTTCTTTAGAGAAAACAAGAGGACGATATTTGAACAATAATATTCACTGGAAGAAACATTATCTCTTGGTGTTTATATCTTAGAAAAGTAATATGATATTATTTGAATGAATTTAGGTTAACAGAAGTGATAATTTTATCTTTTGAATGTTATCTCGTTAAAGAAAATAAGGGGAGAATATATGAATACAATTAGATTCAACTGAAGCGATGTTATCTATTGGTCGGGTTTCTTTTCTGTAAATACAAATAATACTTGAACAAATTCACATTTAGCGGAAGTGGCGTTATCATATTATGGTGCCTTTCTTTTAAAATAATAAGAACTATATTTGAATAAATTATAGTTGAATGAAAGCGACAACGTTATCATCTGAAGGTAAGCTCTTAAAAGGGGGTGTGGGGGGCTATATGTGACTAAATCTTGATTGAATGGGAACTTTCATGCCTGCTCCCATGGATATTAAATAGTTAACACCATTATTCTCCTGATCGCTGTACATTGTTTTCTCTCCTCCCACTCACCCTCCGTCCGCCCCTCCCTCACCCTCCCCTCTGGGGCAAAACAGCTGGGGTAGAGCGAACCCAGTGTCAGTATCTGATTGAGAGGTGGGAGCAGTTTGGCGATGGAGGGGATGTATGCATTATAACAGGTTAAACAACAGCGCTCTCTACGGCGAAGAGAAGAACCTCAGGGAGTGGACATTTGCGTGGGTGTGAGCCTTCAGCATAATGTAAGGGTCTCCACTAACTCTGACGTAGACTGTTTTCTTCCCCTTGGCTCCAATCTTTTTTATTTTCGCGCCAACAAACAAATGATGTGAAGGCATGCATTCACTGGGGCGCCTTCTCGATTAAAAATTATTCTAGATTGACGTAACCAGGTAACTATGTGGTAAATTAATTACCTAATTTCATTATCTATTTATCTAATTAATACATTTGTTGGTGTTTTGCGTAGATCTACTTTAATGGAGAATTTCCTTTTCTTTTCTTTGTGTGTGTGTGTTGAATTGTTAATACCGAGGGGATGATTTCCGACGACCAGAGTTGATATGGGTTAATGGAAAAGCCATACCCAACATTGGTGACTGGGGCGACGTTATGGGTCAGCAAATTGATTATAATGACAATGATGCACTCCGCAATGTGCCATGACTGTAAGACTAGGCACAACTGAACATGTAAGTGAAATCTAGTAGTTTTACTGAGTCAGCAAATTGATCATTCTGATAGAGATTCACTCCTCAATCTGCCCTGACTGTAATACTAGACACAACTGAAAATGTAAGTGAAATCTGGTAGTTTTAAAGAGTCATTATAATGACAGAGACCCACTCCTTAATGAGTCCTGACTGTAACACTAGACACGACTCAAATTGTATGTGAAATCTGTTAGTTTTAAAGAGTCACCCAAGTCATTATAATGACAGAGACCCACTCCTTAATGAGTCCTGACTGTAACACTAGACACGACTCAAATTGTATGTGAAATCTGTTAGTTTTAAAGAGTCACCCAAGTCATTATAATGACAGAGACCCACTCCTTAATGAGTCCTGACTGTAACACTAGACACGACTCAAATTGTATGTGAAATCTGTTAGTTTTAAAGAGTCACCCAAGTCATTATAATGACAGAGACCCACTCCTTAATGAGTCCTGACTGTAACACTAGACACGACTCAAATTGTATGTGAAATCTGTGTTAGTTTTAAAGAGTCACCAAAGTCATTATAATGACAGAGACCCACTCCTTAAATGAGTCCTGACTGTAACACTAGACACGACTCAAATTGTATGTGAAATCTGTTAGTTTTAAAGAGTCACCAAAGTCATTATAATGACAGAGACCCACTCCTTAATGAGTCCTGACTGTAACACTAGACACGACTCAAATTGTATGTGAAATCTGTTAGTTTTAAAGAGTCACCCAAGTCATTATAATGACAGAGACCCACTCCTTAATGAGTCCTGACTGTAACACTAGACACGACTCAAATTGTATGTGAAATCTGTTAGTTTTAAAGAGTCACCAAAGTCATTATAATGACAGAGACCCACTCCTTAATGAGTCCTGACTGTAACACTAGACACGACTCAAATTGTATGTGAAATCTGTTAGTTTTAAAGAGTCACCAAAGTCATTATAATGACAGAGACCCACTCCTTAATGAGTCCTGACTGTAACACTAGACACGACTCAAATTGTATGTGAAATCTGTTAGTTTTAAAGAGTCACCCAAGTCATTATAATGACAGAGACCCACTCCTTAATGAGTCCTGACTGTAACACTAGACACGACTCAAATTGTATGTGAAATCTGTTAGTTTTAAAGAGTCACCCAAGTCATTATAATGACAGAGACCCACTCCTTAATGAGTCCTGACTGTAACACTAGACACGACTCAAATTGTATGTGAAATCTGTTAGTTTTAAAGAGTCACCCAAGTCATTATAATGACAGAGACCCACTCCTTAATGAGTCCTGACTGTAACACTAGACACGACTCAAATTGTATGTGAAATCTGTTAGTTTTAAAGAGTCACCAAAGTCATTATAATGACAGAGACCCACTCCTTAATGAGTCCTGACTGTAACACTAGACACGACTCAAATTGTATGTGAAATCTGTTAGTTTTAAAGAGTCACCAAAGTCATTATAATGACAGAGACCCACTCCTTAATGAGTCCTGACTGTAACACTAGACACGACTCAAATTGTATGTGAAATCTGTTAGTTTTAAAGAGTCACCCAAGTCATTATAATGACAGAGACCCACTCCTTAATGAGTCCTGACTGTAACACTAGACACGACTCAAATTGTATGTGAAATCTGTTAGTTTTAAAGAGTCACCCAAGTCATTATAATGACAGAGACCCACTCCTTAATGAGTCCTGACTGTAACACTAGACACGACTCAAATTGTATGTGAAATCTGTTAGTTTTAAAGAGTCACCCAAGTCATTATAATGACAGAGACCCACTCCTTAATGAGTCCTGACTGTAACACTAGACACGACTCAAATTGTATGTGAAATCTGTTAGTTTTAAAGAGTCACCAAAGTCATTATAATGACAGAGACCCACTCCTTAATGAGTCCTGACTGTAACACTAGACACGACTCAAATTGTATGTGAAATCTGTTAGTTTTAAAGAGTCACCCAAGTCATTATAATGACAGAGACCCACTCCTTAATGAGTCCTGACTGTAACACTAGACACGACCTCAAATTGTATGTGAAATCTGTTAGTTTTTAAAGAGTCACCCAAAGTCATTATAATGACAGAGACCCACTCCTTAATGAGTCCTGACTGTAACACTAGACACGACTCAAATTGTATGTGAAATCTGTTAGTTTTAAAGAGTCACCAAAGTCATTATAATGACAGAGACCCACCCCTTAATGAGTCCTGACTGTAACACTAGACACGACTCAAATTGTATGTGAAATCTGTTAGTTTTAAAGAGTCACCCAAGTCATTATAATGACAGAGACCCACTCCTTAATGAGTCCTGACTGTAACACTAGACACGACTCAAATTGTATGTGAAATCTGTTAGTTTTAAAGAGTCACCAAAGTCATTATAATGACAGAGACCCACTCCTTAATGAGTCCTGACTGTAACACTAGACACGACTCAAATTGTATGTGAAATCTGGTAGTTTTAAAGAGTCACCAAAGTCATTATAATGACAGAGACCCACTTCAAAGTGCCCTGACTGAAAGACTAGACACAACTGAACATGTAAGTTAAATCTGTTAGTTTCAAAGAGTCACACAATTCATTATAATGCAGCTCACTAAATAAAACAGTGCTTTCGATATTCTTCAAAAACAAACCGCCAACAAACCAAACACAGCCCTAAGCCAACGCTTATCTGTCGCTATCAGTTTATGTCACGCTTCATTGCCTTATTTCGCTGTCAGTTGGGATAATCTCCGCTGCATTTAGATGTCGTCGCTGAGCCACTTGCGCTGTTATTTTCTTATTTTCACCCTTTCTAAATAAACGCCTCCTTAAGTAGAGGAATTAAAAGTCTTGTTTCCGGTGATGTGTTCAGCCGTGCGCCTCCTTGAACCTCTGCCATGAACCAATTTTGTTATATTTATTAACGACATTATCGGAACAGAATGGTTGCTTTGCTGCTCAGCAGCGTCTTAAACTCAAAGTGACTGAATGGTTAAACTTCCTGTCGGCTGTGGCATAAATTAATTGTCTCTGGTTTAATTAAAATTTGGCTAATTTGGTCAGTGATACTAAATGTCAGTTATCGCGATTGTGCGCATAGCTGGTTATTTTAGTTCTAAATATATCAAAGGAATGCTATTTGGAATGCTTAGAGTTTTATTTAAAATTTCCTAATGATGCGATGTGAAACCTGGCATTGCACGGTAGGGCCTGTGTATATAGGTGCTTTTATCAATAGAAAAAGTGAGTCTATTTTGTTTAAAGTCTAGGAAATGAGACTCTTTGTGAAGGGATGTTATAAAGAAAGAAGCCACCTTTGCTTAGTCAGTGTGGTGTTATAGTGGGAGACAAAAATAGCGATGTTTATCCCCCGCCTTCCCCACCCCCAACAAAAAAACCAACTAAAAGAGAAGAAATGAGAATGATTCAGGGAGTATGAGAGAAAGGTTGGTTAGTTTGTTGGTTATTGGAGTTTTACCTCCTAGCAACATATAAGGTCATATCAGGGCGGGTACGACTTTTGACAATTCGCACTCATGGAGACTTTATAGTGCTGCCCCACTGGGACATCAGGCCGCTGACACCATGACCAGGTGTCCCACTCAGTCACATTATCCTGACACTGAGCGAATCAGTCCTTGCCCTATCCTATTAATGATGAATGCTAAGCTAGGAAACGACAAGTATCAATTTTAAAGTCATTGGTTTGACTCGACAGGAACCGAACTTCCGACCTTCCGCATGCGAAGCCCGCGCTCTGTCGATTATACCATCGCATCCAGTGAGAGAATGGGTCCACATGAGTGAGTTTATGAGAGTGAGTAACTAAGTATATCTCAGTGAGTGAATGAGTCTAAGCGAGTGAGTGAATCTATGTAAGTGAGTAAGTCTATGTTCGTGAGTCAGTTTATTCAAGTGAGTTTATGTAAGTGAGTCTATGTTAGTGAGTGAGTCTATGTTAGTGAGTAAGTATATGTTAGTGAGTGAGGTTATATGAGTGAGTGAGTCTATGTAAGTGAGTAAGTCTATGTTAGTGAGTCAGTTTATGCAAGTGAGTGTATATAAGTAAGTCTATGTTAGTCAGTAAGTCTATGTTAGTGAGTGAGTCTATGCGAGTGAGTGAGTCTATAATAGTGAGTAAGTCTATGTTAGTGACTGAGGTTATGCGAGTGGGCGAGTCTATGTAAGTGAGTATGTCTATGTTAGTGAGTCAGTTTATGCAAGTGAATTTATGTAAGTGAGTCTATGTTAGTAAGTAAGTCTATGTTAGTGAGTGAGTATATGCAAGTGAGTGAATCTATATTAGTGAGTAACTCTATGTTAGTGAGTGAGGTTATGCGAGTGAGTGAGTCTATGTTAGTGGGTAAGTCTATGTTAGTGAGCGAGTCTATGTTAGTGGGTAAGTTTATGTTAGTGAGTGAGTCTATGCGAGTGAGTGAGATTATGCGAGTTAGTGAGTCTATGCTAGTGGGTAAATCTATGTTAGTGAGTGAGTCTGTGCGAGTGAGTTCATGTACGTGAATCACTGAGTCCATATGAGGGAGTTAGTGTGTGAGTGTTTCCAGACACAAACCCCACTTGCCACATATTACTCCAATGTCAGCCTAGTCTGTCCAGGAGTGTGAGTAGTACATAGAAAGAACCGTCTACTTCTGGTAAACCTCAACACGTCGCAACGCCTTGTGGGCATCCACAGATATCATGATGCAATGATTGAAGGCCAGTTTAAAGTTGCATAGTCCGATAGTTTACAGTTTGTCATTTTCTGAGATAAAAATAGTACATTGATTGTAATCAAGATCGCCTTAGTTTGAAGTAACTATGATTTAAAATGACTAAGTCTAAGTATATTTTAAGTGTAATATACATATTGCAATATATGTTAAATTAGCTAAATACCACAATCAACAACTATAGTACAAATAATACAATTAAGATAATATAATGAAACATATTACAATAAATATATTGTAATATTTCCTATGACTTAGAGAGATTTCTGCTTTGTATATTCCATATATTTCTTCATCGGATCCATTGTTTGTTTGTTAGATTTATTCATGGAATAGGAGAAATGTCAATGGCAGCTATACTGGTCCTTTCCACTTCTCCTTGTTCTATCCTAGTAAAGCTGTACATCATGACAGGTGAGGACACATATAAATCATTTACTCAGCCGGGGTTCAAAACCCATGATTTGCCACACAGGAAGCAGGTGCTCAACTCATTCAGCCATCTCATCTCGGGTGTTTGTTTGTTTGTTATTGTTTTATGTCCTAGCAACATCTAAGGTCATATCAGGACGGGTTCCGATTTGTGACAGTACGCACTCATGGCGATTTTATAGTGCTGCCCCACTGGGAAATCAGGCTGCCGGCACCATGACCCGATATCCCACTCAGTCATATTATCCTGACACCGAGCTAACCAGCCCTTGCCCTATCCTAATAATGCTGAGCACCAGGCTAGGAAGCGACAAGTATACATTTTTAAGTTATTGCTTTGACCCGACCGGGAACCAAACTCACAAACTCCTGATGTACCGCACGCAAGCCCTGCGCTCTACCGATTCGGCCACCACGCCCAGTGATCTGGGGTGAGAAGTGCATTATCATTGTAGTGCACTACATCGATGCGTTTATCAGCACTATTTAATTGCCTGGTTCTCAATGACGCTTGGCACACTATGCCCAGGAGCCTACCAGAAGTGGCCTATGGGAAGTGGTTCTTAAGCGCCCGGTAGTACCACACCACGCCTTTCCTGAAGTGTACTCTGCCAAGTGGGTCAGAAGGGCACTCTCGGGTAAGTGTTCCAGAAGTACCTGAAGTGTCTCTGCAGTGACACAACAGCGGAGGTAGGTGGCGCCACACTCTACTGGATGAGAAAATACCAGAAGTACATACAATGAGTATGCTTTACAAGAAGTGGCGCCAAGGAAGAAAACAAGGAGTGAGGAGGCACATTCCCGGAAATGAAAAATAGAGAAGATAAACTCATGTCATTTATGTCTGAACATAATGGCTTACATGATGGTTGAACTTCATATTGGGTAAGATCAGTACATGGTGATAAAAGCAGAGTCCTCTAGTTGTGAACTAGAATATAGCATTGTGACAATGGGCATCCCTCTCTGTGACAAACTAGAAAATAGCGATAAGCGGTGGAATAATAAATGACGATAAGTAGCAGAGCCCTTTAGTGGTGAACTAGAAGATAGCAATAAGTGGTGGCCTAGTGCTTGTGGTAAGGAGCAGAGTCCTTTAGTGCATTGCATTGGATTAAGAGGCAGCATCCCCTAGTGGCAGTTTAGAACATTACATTAAGAGGCAGCATCCCCTAGTGGCGGTCTAGAACATTGCATTAAGAGGCAGAGTCCCCTGGTGGCGGACAAGATCATTGCATTAAGCGGCTGATTCCCCTAGTGGCGGACTAGAACATTGCATTAAGATGCAGAGTCCCCTAGTGGCGGACTAGAACATTGCATTAGAGGCAGCGTCCCCTAGTGGTGGACTAGAACATTGCATTAAGAGGCTGTGTCCCCTAGTGGCGGACTAGAACATTGCATTAAGATGCAGAGTCCCCTAGTGGCAGACTAGAACATTGCATTAGGAGGAAGAGTCCCCTAGTGGCGGACTAGAACATTGCATTAAGATGCAGAGTCCCCTAGTGGCGGACTAGAACATTGCATTAAGAGGCAGAGTCCCCTAGTGGCGGACCAGAACATTGTATTAAGATGCAGAGTCCCCTAGTGGCGGACTAGAACATTGCATTAGAGGCAGAGTCCCCTAGTGGCGGACTAGAACCTTGCATTAAGAGGCAGAGTCCCCTAGTGGTGGACTAGAACATTGCATTAAGAGGCAGAGTCCCCTACCAGCGTGTAGTTTCTTTCTATATTCGTAAATAAATTGTGTCCCTCAGGTGGCGAGTAACTATGGAAAGCACATCTCCTTGTCTGACATGCAATGCGCCTAGAAAGCAGTTGCGTGAGAGACCACGTAGTGAGTAGGCAGCTCGCACAAAATGGCGGAGGGCGCCATTTTACACAACAACGCGGATTCGCTCACGTCAGCCTGGCAGTAGATTCTGACAGCTGACGTCACATCCGGTGGATGCTCCTCACGCAGGAGCAGAGGCGGGGGTGGGAGGAAAGGGGGGTATAGGAGAGGAGGGAAGGTGTCACGTGATGGGAGCAACACAGCCACGATCTGCGCCGATCCGATTAACCTGGTGCCACCTCCGGCCGACAGGCGGCAGCGCGCGACGCCAGGTCATTACCTCCACCGCCCGCCGCTAGAGGCGCCGGCGGTGGGTGAGTGGTGTGGCGGGTGGGGAAAAAACGCCTGGAAGTTGAGCGGGAAATGGGCAGTGGGTGTGGCACTGGACTAGGGCGGTGGGCGGTAAGTGGTGGGCGGTGGGCTGTGGAGGGTGGGCTGTGGGTGGTGGGCGGTGGGCGGTGCGCGGTGGGCGGTGGACAGTGGGTGGTGGGCGTGGAGGAAGGGCTCGGGGTAAGACTCGGAGGTAAGCCGGAAGGAAGAAGGAAATGTTCGATCGGGTTCTCGGCTCCGGCTATCAGTTACCGGACCTGCTGCCTGCAGCCATCTTAAATGCAGTATGCAGCATCGATGTGGGTGAAAATTCATACTTTTTTTGTTGTTTACAGCGAAGAATGCAAAATGACCTTTCCCGCAGACCATGCGCAGTGAGTGGCTAGCCAGTATGTTAGTTCTTGCCACTGCCATCAGAGGGCGGGTTTGTGGTAGGAAGACCTTTTCCAGGGAGCTACAACCCTACACATTAGTTCTCGCCACTGCCATCAGAGGGTTGGTAGTGGAAATCCTCTATAAGACCTTTCCCACAGAGCATGTCGCAGGTTATGCTACAACCCAAAACATTAGTTCTTGCAACTGCCATCAGAGGGTGGGTTGGTGATGGAAGTCCTCTATGTGATGCCTTTTCCCACAGAGCATGCAAGACCGTGCACTGCTACTCTCAAGATGAATGCTTGTAAGTGTCATGATTTGTTTGTTTGTTATTGTTTTACATCCTAGCAACATCTAAGGTCATATCAGGATGGGTACCGACTTGTGACAGTGCGCACTCATGGCAACTTTATAGTGCTGCCCCACTGGGAGACCAGGCCGCCAGCACCATGACCTGATATCCCACTCAGTCACATTATCCTGACACTGAACACACCGGTTCTTGCCCTTTCCTAATAATGCGAAGCGCTTGGCTAGGAAGCGTCAAGTATCAATTTTTAAGTCATTGGTTTGACTCGACCAGGGTTCAAACCCACGATCCCATGGTCTACCTGTAACATCGGAGACGGACGCTCTAACTCATGCCATCTGGTCTAAGTGTCATTATGGTGGATGGATGAATTAATGTGTTACAACAGCCTTACTTAATTGAAACCTGTACATTCACATTGCCTAATTCTTGGACCGGACCACGCATTCCGCATTATTGACATACATTAAATGCCGCTATTGCTCACATCAATCAACCACAAGCCTACTTAATTGAAACCTTTACATTCACATTCCCCGATTCTTTGACCGGATCACTCGCTCGACATTATTGACCCTAGTTCCATTGCCGCTATCACTCAAATTAATCAACCACATCCTTACTTAATAGGAAAAGGTATACAGTTGCATTCCCTGATCCTTAGACTGGACCAGCCATTCCCCATTATTGACATAAGTTCAATGCTGCTATACCTCATATCAATCAACCACATCCCTACTTAATTGAAACCTGTACATTCACATTCCCCGATTCTTGGACCACACCAGCCATTCCACATTATTGACACTAGTTTCAATGCCGCCATTGCTCACATCAATCAATCATACCCCTGGTGGGGGAATGGAGGTGGGCTGGTGGCGGGGTGAAGGTGGGGTTGAAGCGGGGTTGGGACGGGGTGGTGGCGGGGTAGTGGCGGGATGGGGTTGGGGCGGGGTTGGGACGGAGTGAGGGCCCGGGGTGGTGGTGGGGTGGAGGTGGGGGTGGAGGTGGGGTTGGTGGCGGGGTGGAGGTGGGGTGGAGGTGGAGTGGTGGCGGGGTGGAGGTGGGGTTGGAGCGGGGTTGGGACTGGGTGGTGGCGGGGTAGTGGCGGGATGGGGTTGGGGTTGGGGCGGGGGTGGGGCGGAGTGAGGGCCTGGGGTGGTGGTGGGCTGGAGGCGCAGGTGGGTGGGGGTGGTGGCGGGGTGGAGGTGAGGTTGGTGGCGGGGTGGAGGTGGAGTGGTGGAGTGGACGTGGGGTTGGAGGCGGGGTTGGGACGGGGTGGTGGCGGGGTAGTGGCGGGATGGGGTTGGGGTTGGGGTGGGGGTGAGACGGAGTGAGGGCCTCGGGTGGTGGCGGCGTGGAGGCGGGGTGGAGGTGGAGTAGAGATGCGGTGGTGGCTGGGTTAAAGGGTTCACGTATTGGATCAGTGGTCCGACATGGCCTTAGATGACGAGAGTGAAAGTGCCCCCCTACAGCCTGTCAGGTGCCATCCTGTATGGATCTAGATCGACTTGGATCGAGATTTTTCTTTAATGTATTTTTTTTATTTGTTTATGCAGCACGATGCGGTGCTCTGCAGTAATATGCATCATGGTGAAGTACGATGCAGTATTATCCAGCATGATGCAATACTATGCAGCACTATGTAGTACTATGCAGTACAAGGCAGATCCATGTATATATTTGCTGCTTTGAACTGTTCAGAGCTGTTTAGAGCAGCTCAGAGTTGCTCATTGGTTTGAGGCCGTTCATCCCATCTGGCTATTCCATTATTTCTCTAATATAGTTATTTCTGCACAGTGGGAGATATTGGCGATAAATTCTGAAGTCACTAAGCATGATTCTTTTCAAGCCCCCCCCCCCCTTTCTCCCCGACTGTTACAATGTTTTTAATACACAGACTGAAGAAAAAGTGAAGTAACTATAATCAGTATGGATATCAGGAGGTGAGGCTGTGTCTGGGTCTATTTTTTATATTTTTTTGCAGCCTAATATGCATTATCAGTCTGAGCTAACATCTGGCACCAGCAATGTTTCACAGTATGAAGCCTGCCTCCCTCAATGCGACAATTAATATAATTGATAATTTCAGAGAAGATTTGCTAATGCATTGCTGTCCATGTGAGCTTTTTGACCATATCAACTATTCGATCTTGTATCACAAACTGAATATTTCAATTATGAGCTCACTTTCCACCTTGTTCTTTGCCTATTCGTGACAGCAATGGTGGCAGTTGCGGCGGTGGTGGTACTGGCAGACGAAAATGGCACACTTACATGTGCCATTCATGCTAGTCCTGGCGCCACTTAAGGTGTCAACAACGCACATATGTACAGACACACAATTGATGATGCTTCATAGGCAGAGTTCAATTAGCGCACTGTCGAAAGGATCGCTGAATTACCTCACTTTATTTCATGAGGAAAGTCAGTTAATATGAGGCGGCCTTAATATATTCTGTGAATGTCTGTGGTACTTGGGAAGTTAATAAAAAACTGGAATTAAAACCAATTGTAAAGTATAATGCTCGAATCTATGGCTGTGTAGGCAGGCTATTGTGAAGTATGATTAAGACTAGTACATACATCACAGCTATGGTGAAATCAATACAGACAAAGAGACAGGAAGAGTATAACGTGTAAAGAAGAAGAGAGATTCCAGCCCTCTGGTTTAGTATTTATATGGTTACATGGGTTCATTTTAGAGTATAACCCCACCCCTTTCCCCTATGCGAAACAAGCATTTGTGGCCCTACCAATAGGGATCCAGCATTCCTGGTCCCATTGGATACCAGTGGTCTGCCCACCACCACAAGCTGTATGGCCCCCATGGCCACCACCAACCTTGACCTTTGAGTGTGGTGATCACTATCCCAGCAAAGGGGGTAGGCCCTGAGTGCACTCACACCCAGACCTGCCAGCACCACTATGTCTATTTACATCCCACTCAGGAACCACCAACCCCTACATATATATACATACATGCGCCTGGTCACGCACACCGATCAGTAATAGAACATTTGCATTCCCCCCTATGCCGAATATCAGAATATTTTACACAATGTTTGAATTTCTTTTCTCTTTTGTAATCTTTCCATCATATCTCTGAAACTACTTAATGCCAGCAGACTCCTTTTCTTACGTCCGTTTCTTGGATATTCTTGGTGAGACCTAGATACAAGATTCAACCGGTACTTGCAGTACACGGGTGAACGACAACGTAGTGTAAATACTGACGAAAATAGCTTTAGTATAGAACAGGAAGTACAATGCCTGGCTCCAGAGTCAAATGGTTACTTATATCGGCACAGAGTTGGTGAAATCGGAGAGAATGCAAAAATACAAGATGGCGGCCATAGAATGCCATCGATTTCACATTTAAATCATATTAAACCAGATGTTTTATTATATTTTTCAACTCAAAGGTAGCAGGAAAATCTGAAGACATATACTAAGAATAGATTTTGTGTCTTAGATTGTGAAATTAGGCTCTCATAAAGACTCATTTCATTAGCCCGATTTTTCGACCGTTTTTAGATAAGCCTGGTCTTCACCCGTGTACTGTGAGTACCGGGTGAATCCTTTATCTCAGTGAGACCTTGTGCATGTGAAGGGATGGGGCTAAGAGATGAACAATTGGTGGAGTGGAGTTACTGCCACACCGAGGTTCTAAACCAGACGGGATGGCCAGATGAGTTGAGCATCCATCTCCCTTTTTGGTAGATCGTGGGATTCAAACAAATGGGTTTAAACCATGGACGAGTCAAACAAAGGACTTACAAAGGTACACATATCGCTTCATAGCCAGGCACTCGGAATTATTAGGATAGGACAAGGACTGGTTGGCTCAGTGTCAGGAGAATGTGGCAGTGAGATATCAGGTCATCATGCTGGCAGTCTGGTATCCCAGTGGGGCAGCACTATAAAGTCACCATGAGTGTGCACTGTCACAAGTCGGTACCCGTCCTGAGATGACCTTATATGTTGCCAGGATGTTAAACTCCCAACATCCAACCATCCAACCGAGATTCTGGCATCAGAGCAAGCAACCACCGGTTCATTACACCACCACACAACGCCGAACACCCCTCCATTGAAGCTTAACAGATAAACAGAACAGAACCACCGCTAATGCCTGGCACAGACCTCCCATATACGATTCACGCGCTAAAACTGACTGCGCTTCACAACCCGACCCGTCCCGTTTCGCAATGTAAAACTGGCCGATTCATTTTTCGAATGTCTTCCGATTCGAGTTTTAAGCACTAAAACTGAGTTTTAAGTCGTGAATCGTAAGCATCAGTCGGCAGTTTTAGGTTTTATACGGGAGGTGTGTACCGGGCATAAGTCCACACCGACTAAATAAAGCACCAAGCACAGACCAAATCTGTGCGTAATTAAATTACACCAACCACCCACAATCCACATCCTCCATTTCTCCCAAATTAAACAAACAAACAAACAAACAAACAATCAAACAAAACAACCTTTTATGTTTAATTTGTTTAATTTGTGTTAAACAACCTCTCCGCTGAAATCCATAGGTCGGTGTTTCGCATCTGCCATCTCAAATCGGCCAATCAGCCAATGATGCCATCAAGGCTTGCCTACATCCGCTTCTCGGGGCGGCTACGGGGCGCCCCACAGCGGCCCACGGGGGACCACTCAGCGCGGTGCTGGCGGCGGTGGTGGTGCTGGCAGCCAGAAAATGGCGCACTTACATGCGTAGTTCACGCCGGTACCGGCGGCACTTGAGGTGTCGATGACACACACACGTACACACACACATTTGGCGACGCTTCATAGGCAGAGTTCAACTAGTGCACGGCCAATAGGAGCGCTAGAATTAAGTTTCTTTCTCCGATAAGGAAAGCTCACTCAGAATGTCCCAAAAACAAAGGAATCATTGTATCTGTACATATATAAATCCCCCTATCAAAAATAAAACGATCGATATAGGGAAGTGGTCTATCTGTGGAGGTAGTCGGTATATATATGTCGCATGGAAGTGGGAAATATGAAATATTGTGCATAGAACAGGTATCGAACCCACACTTCTTGCAATAGAGGGAGTGCACGTGAAGTCATCACTCAGCAGTCAGCAGTCAGCGGCCAGCCATCTTGGATTAGGAGCACCCTCCCTAGCCATCTTGTGAATGCATGCAGATGCAGTAAAACAGAGTTTTCTTGTGTTCTGGGAGGTTCTGGGCAGTTTACATCCAATGTCTTTACTTACAGCACTTTAGCCAAAAATTCTTAGTCCAAAAAAAAGAATTGTTTAATTTAAAAAGAAGATATAATACTACTTTAAGTAGCGGAAAGTTAGATTGTTTGTTGTTTGTTTGTTGTTGTTTTACGTCCTATCAACATGCAAGGTCATATCAGGACGAGTACCGACTTGTGACAGTGCACACTCATGGTGACTTTATAGTGCAGCCCCACTGGAAGACCAGGCCACCAGCACCATGACCTGATATCCCACTCAGTCACATTATCCTGACACTCCGCCAACCAGCCCTTGCCCTATCCTAATAATGCCGAGCGTATGGCTAAGAAGCGACAAGTATCAATTTTTAAGTCATTGGTTTGACTCGAGCAGAGTTCGAACCCACGACCCCATGATCTACCCACACGGGATACGGACGCTCTAACTCATTCGGCCATCCCATCTGGTCGGAAAGATAGATGCAGAGAACTATATTTTGGAGCTTTTATATATTGTCAGTGTTTTTTACCTCCTGCCGCCCCACATACATTTACACTTGTTTCTTTTCTATTTAAATGTATATCACATGCGAAAACTTTGTAGGTGGGGAGAAACTATTTGACAATAGGGTCTACTCATTTGTTTAAATGAAATCAACGACAGGGACGTGGAAATATGAGGAGCAGCCATGTTAGTACACGTTTGTCTGTCTGTATTTCTGTCTGTTTGTTTACCACTCAGCCTCGGACACAATGAAGAAAGAAAAGGAGAGCAGCATCAAGATGTCTCAGCAAAAAAAATTACCTAGCTCAAAGAGGCCAGCTAGTGATCGTATGGCCTGATGGTAGCTTGCTGTGGTGGTGGTGGATGTGGTGGTGGTGGAGGTGGTCGAGGTTGTGGTGGTGGAAGTGGATGAGGTGGTGGTGGTGGTGGGAGCTGGTGCTGGTGGAGAGGGTGGTGGTAGTAGAGGTGGAGGTGGTGGAGGTGGTAGTGGAGGTGGTGGTGGTGGTGGTGGTGGTGGAGGTGGTAGTGGAGGTGGTGGTGGTGGTGGAGGTGGGGATGGCAGTGGTGGCGGTGGTGGAAGTGGAGAAGGTGGTAGTGGTGGAGGTGGTGGTGGTGGTGGAGAGGGTGGTGGTGGAGGTGGAGGTGGTGGAAGTAGAGGTGGTGGAGATGGTGGTGGAGGTTGTGGGGTGGTGGTGGAGGTGGTGATGGTGGAGGTGGTACCTGTGGTGGTGGTGGAGGTGGTGGTGGAGGTGGTGGTGGAGATGGTGGTGGTGCAGGTGGTGGGGTGGTTATGGTGGAGGTGGTGGCGGCGGTGGTGGTGGAAATGGTGGTGGAAATGGTGGTGGAGGTGGGATGCTGCCATGGTGGGTTTAATTCAATCCAATTCAAATTGCTCTCTTTACTCTACAGGCCACAGTCATGCGCTCAGTATGTGAGGTTCGGTTTACTTCACATTGAAGGTCACAACTTCCTGTGTTTGTTTGTGGCATACATGCGCGCGGATTGTCAAAGAATGACATCACGCATGTGCATGTGGCATACACATGGTTGTATTTAAGATTGACACTTGCATATCATATGTGCACATGTTATACATGCCTAATACATATATATATACATATGTTATACATACCTAATACATATATATACATATGTGTGTAATCAAAGTAAAGCTTGTTTTATTTAACAATGCCTCTAGAACGCAATGATTTTCATATCATCGGCTATTGGACATCAAACCCACGGTCATTCTGACATATTTCTTTGGAAACCTACTGCCACCACATAGGCTACTCGTTCCGATAAGGAGCAATGGGTCTTTTATATGCATTTTCTCACAGACAGGGCAGCACATACCACAGCCATTGATGAACCAATTGTGGACGATTGGACTTTATAGTGCTGCTCCACTGAGAAATTAGGCTGCTGGCACCATGAACCAATATGCCACTGAGTCACATTATGCTGACACCGAGCTAACCGGTCCTTGTCCTATCCTATTAATGTCGAGCGCCAGGCTAAGAAGCGAGAAGTATACCTATGATAGATCATTGGTTTGACTCGATCGGGAACCGAACTCCCGACCTTCCGCACGTGAGGCCTGTGCTCTACCGATTCATCACCGCGCCCGATGTATATATATATATATATATATATATATATATATATATATGTAGATACCGTACATTTGTATATAGTTAGATATACCAGATATATATGTATCTATGTTGATGTATTTATGTAGAATTATGTGTAATTGTAGCCCGGAATTCAAAAGTTGTGCGTTTGATTCCTACTCGAGGCACAATATTTCCTATGTTCATCACCCCCACGACACTAGTGCCATGACCAGGATCCTATAAAGCTACACAATGTGTGGTTGTTGACCCTACCATGTGTATCTATATGTAAGTGCATTGTCTGTATGTATGTAATTGTAAGCATTAAAGAGATTATTGATGTAAACAATTTAAATACTTACAATTCCAGGGGGACTGGTGTAGTAGTATGCACGGGGTTCTCAGGCAAGAAGCCACATAAACAGGTCGATAGGTAGATAAAGGATTCACCCCGTACTGGCAGTATACGGGTGAACGACAACGTAGTCTAAATATGGGCAAAAATAGCTTTAGTATGGAACAGGAAGTAGAATGCCTGGCTCCAGTGTCAAATGGGTACTTATATCAGCACAGAGTTGGTAAAATGGGAGAGAATGCAGAAAGACAATATGGCGGCGATAGAACGCTGTCGATTTCACCTTTAAATTCTATTAAACTATATGTTTTATTATATTTTTCAACTCAAAGGTAGCAGGGAAATATAAAAACACATATAAAGAATAAATGTTGATTCTTACATTGTAAATTTAGGCTCTCATTGCATTTCCCCGCTTTTTCGACAGCTCTTATATAGGGTTGGTATTTGAATCTGTTATCTAGTGGATAGAGTGATCGCATCAGGGAGCCAAGGTGGTTAAATGGCTAGCATGCTGGCCTGGAATGCAAGAGGTGTGGGTTTGAATCCTGCTTGGGTCACTATATTTGCCATTTTCATCACCCCCATGACATATCTATTATAATTCTTAAAGTTGCATAATCCTTCAATTTGGAGTCCCTGCCCTAATGTTGATATCACCATATTATGGACATATAGGCAGGTACGTGTGCATAGGGTGATGAAATCAGGGAGCATAGATGGTGAAACGGTTAGCATATACTAGCCCAGAATTCAAGAGATGTGTATATATACATTTATCTATATATGCATGTATAACATGCATGCATGTATATATGTATACATTGTATAGCCGCCACACATATATGTGCTCTATAATCTATTATGGGAATATAAACAGACAAGAACACCTCTATGCCAGGTACACACCTACTGTTTATCCTCACCCACCTACCTTATACGACCTAAAACTGGCTGTTTCGCGCACAAAAGTTGTTAGGTGTGCGATCCCCTAGCACACCTACCAATTGTGATTCAGGACTTAAAACTCAGTTTTAGGGCCAAAACTGCTTGCTTGTGATTGCGATTCGCAATTCGAAAAATGAATCGGCCCGTTTTCAGTCATAAGCGGGATGGGACGGGGTCGCGAGTTTTAGTGCGTGAATCGTATATGGTAGGTGTGTACTTGACATTAGTCATACCCAGTAAGTATTGATTACACATGTTCTGTGATGTTCTGTGATGTTCGCTGAATTCCTGCGGGTATCTAGTAATAGAAGAATCCTTTCCCAACGGCCAACCTCCATGGTTGCAGGCGAACCTTTGACTCGCTTTTATCCGCGTCTACAATGGAATGCCTGACCTCCAAAGCAGAGTCAGTATTTCACCTGTCAGTGCTCCCCTGTCTGGCAGCTGGTACAAGGAGAGTAATCTCTGACTAACTCATCGCTTCAACTTGTACAAGGCACTATTTGAAGGTAAAAGCATTGTGCGGGTAACATTTTCCTAGGTTTTTATTAGTTTAAAAAAATGTAACATTCATTGATTAAGCAGGGTAAATTTCAGGCGTCGATAATGGCTCTTTGTCAGTCCAATGTTGGTTGTCCTATCATAGTTAAACTCCTGACATGACCTTAGATGTTGCAAGGACGTACAACTCAAATAACCAACCGGTAGAGCTGAGGACCAAGGAAGGTTTGTAACATGTGAACATTTCTTTAAGTCATTTGTTTGACTAGGCCGGGGTTCCAACCCATGACACTTGGTTGATGGTTGGGGGTGGAAGGTGGGAAGGTGGAGTGTGAATGAGGGGGAGTGCGAGGGGTAGGGTGATAGTGAGGGTGGGCATGATGGTGAGAGTGAGGGTTTGGGTGAGGGAGAAGACACTGAGGGTGTGGGGTGAGAGTGAGGGTGTGGGTGTGGGTGAGCGATGGGCTGTAGTGAGGTTGAGGCTGAGGATGTTGGTGAGGGTGTAGGTGAGGGTGAGGATGTTGGTGAGGGTGTAGGTGAGGGTGAGGATGTTGGTGAGGGTGTAGGTGAGGGTGAGGGTGTAGATGAGGACGTAGGTGAGGGTGATGATGTTGGTGAGGGTGAGGATGTAAGTGAGGGTGAGGATGTTGGTGAGGGTGTAGGTGAGTGTGAGGATGTTGGTGAGGGTGTAGGTGAGGATGTAGGTGAGGGTGAGGATGTTGGTGAGGGTGTAGGTGAGGGTGAGGATGTTGGTGAGGATGTAGGTGAGGGTGAGGATGTTGGTGAGGGTGTAGGTGATGGTGAAGATGTTGGTGAGGGTGAGGATGTTGCTAAGGGTGAGGGTGTGGGTAAGGGCTAAGTTTTGGTGAGGGTGAGAGTGATGGTGAGGATGAGGATGTGGATGAGTGTGGGTATGTTGGTGAGGGTGTGCGTGAGTGTGGGGATGTTGGTGAGGGTGTGCGTGAGGGAGGGGATGCTGGTGAGGGTGTTTGTGAGTGTGGGGATGTTGGTGAGGGTGTGCGTGAGGGAGGGGATGCTGGTGAGGGTGTGGGTGTGGATGAATGTGGGGATGTTGGTGAGGGTGAGGATGTTGGTGAGGGTGTGTGTGAGTGTGGGGATGTTGGTGAGGGTGTGCGTGAGGGAGGGGATGCTGGTGAGGGTGTGGGTGTGGGTGACGGAGAGGGTGAGAGTGAGGGCTTGGCAATGGGAGAACCCAGTAGCCTCGAGCCTATTGCATGCTGGGTAGCCGGAGTAGAGGGTTGGCACCAATGAATGGACTCCTTGATTATTAATGAAGATAAGATCTTATCATTCGTCATATATATTGGGTGTGCATATATCAGTTGAATCTTTGCTTTTAACTGTTTGATTTTGATCTTATGTAAATCGAGAAAAATGTTAAAATTAACCATGTAATATCCATCCATAACATCATTTTAACACACACAACAAATTAAAGCATTCTTTTATTGAATACAGTTAAGCCAAACGAATTGTTTCTTACAAGAAAAAAGGTTTTTAAAAACATTTGGGAAGATGTATGGTGTTGAGATGCACATTTTTATATTTTCACTTTAGCAGAAAATCCTATAAGCATATTTTGGATAAATTTGGTGGGATTGATTAAATTTATATAGCATTTCTAACATGTTTAATAGACAGAGTCAACAATTACTATTTGATGTAGTCCCACCTAACAAGAAGGTGAAAGCATTAACAATGTAATGTAGAAACCAAAAATGTGGTACACCGTTTCTGAGAATGAATATGTGCTATATAATTTATTATGTGAATATAAATAAAGAATAGTCCCTAATGTTTTCGGTGCTCCTCCTGGGCACCTGCTCGGTTCCCAACACCCCGTTATTCTTAGCAGGCCCCCCGTTAACCGGGCACTCTCTGCTTCCCCTTTCCTGGGAACCGAATCCAATGGTCTCCCTGCCTCACTTCAAATTGTTCTTCTCATTTCCTGTTCGATTATTTATATATATATATATATATATATATATACACATATATATAAGGAGAGTAGCAAAAGGTTATTATATATATGCGATAACATTGTAGTGAATGGACTGTTAATGGCATTGACTGAATATCAGCCAGGTTTCTGCCCTTCCTTTCGGCAATTCCTCCAATCAATTAAGAATACAATTAGGAAATGGTATTAATTATCACTAATACCAATTAAGCACAAACGGGCATTCGGGTTAAATTCTTCTGAACATTTATTTCTTGTTATTTCTAGATTGCAATTTCGGAATTAGGCAGAACCTATTTGTTAAGATACATGCTTTTAGCCATGGTGATATAAACTGACCATTTGACAGGGAAGACTATATATTCAGTAAAACCTCTTTAACCGACCACCTCCACAGATCGACCACTCCCTTATATCGATCGGTTTATTTGGGTCCCAACAATACCATTGTAAGGATATTCTAACTCGCTAAACCGAGCACCTCAATAAATAGACGACTTAAAGTCGGTCCCATGGTCGGTCGATTTAGAGAGGTTTTACTGTATATATATATATATATATATATATATATATATATATCTATATATGAGCATCAAAAGGTGATAATACTTTTTTTTCCCATGGTAATGATTGACACAACACATCAATGAAACGGTTACACTGCGGACATTTGCTTCAAATCAATATGTATTCTATTGGGATTATGAAACACCATGTAAAAAACAAATCAGTTTATCCTGAGCAAATGCATAAGCAGATAGTATGTTGATCGTTACAATGGACAAAGTGTTGTCCCATATTGCTTAGCACCTTTTGAGACAGTCTCATATATATAATATACATGTACACATATACATATTTAGGGATATGGATATATATGCATAGACATGTATATATACAGATTTACTAGTTTAAATTCCGGGTCCGAGTGGTGGGTAGAGGCGTAAAATGCCCACTCGCAGGTGGCGCCATTGTGACAGAAGTGGGAACTATGTTATGTTCCTCCAATGGCAGCACGCATGTCATGTCAGGACAACTTTGGTCTGGATGGAGAACTGGCCGTTAAAGAAAAATATATATATATATATATATGTATATGATTGATTTATCGGTAGTCGTGTTACGCCATGTCGAAAGCAAAGGCAATAATGATGGACAATATACACATATATATATATCAGTCATTATTGTATAAATATATGCATACACAATAAATAGTGTACATTGTGTATATAAAGAATAATTAGTCAGGCTAATATAATCATATATATTACGATTATATTAGCATGACTAATTATTTTGTATGGGATAGCTTAATCAATTATCTATTATCATTCAATATATCCTATAGATGCAATACTAAAGCTATGTGTGCTGACACTAGAATATTTCGCTGAATAAACAATTTTACCACAACAACAACAAAAACAAAATGGCTGCCATGTCTGGTTAAGTTCCCGCGATCCCCAAATATGTGGCGTCTGCGAACTTATGCGAGCAGACGACAATCCAACCGTCATTCCATCCCATTGTTAGTGCGCCGCGGTTACCGCCCATAAAAATGGCGCCAAGATGAACTCATAAGCAGAACACGCCTCTCAGATGTGTCTTATGTATAGTTCAGAACACGGGAGGTAACTTTATTAAGGAGTTGATGAATGGAACCAAACTAGCTGATTTGTTGTGGAATGGCGATTTAAGAAAACAAACAGGAATGGATAAATATGTAAAACAGGCACTGCTTAGTATCGAGTTCCGTGTGTGTAAAAAAGAGTCATCGGTAATATCTCAAAAGGTTAGTCATTTAAGATAAAAGTTGCTTCAAGCTAAAGTAAAGTAGATTATAATGATCAACCTAATATATTTATCTCAGAAAAATGAACACGTGAAGGGGGAGGGGGAGCGCGTGTAAAGTGGGAAAAGCAGACGACACTAGACAAACGATATAGCCAGCCATGCGACAACTATCTGGAAGTGATTATGCTAGGAATGTTCTAAAATATAAATAAAATGGTGGGAATATGCTTTAAAACCACAAACAAAGAGCCAGGTGTGTTCCGTTGTTGTTTAATGTATTGTCACCTTGACGACCAACTAACTTTATTCGGGGCAATGGGAACACTGTTGAATAAGGGGGACCTTAATACGGTCAGAATGGACATTGAAATGCAGTAAACATTATGTATTAACACTACAATCAGCAATTTGTCTGGACCTCGATAAATGACTGTGTGGAGGGAGAGGCACAGTTTCGAACATAAAGAACATGGAGAGGCAGACAACATTTGGCTCTTGTTTGAGGGCACAGTATCGAAGGTAGAGAACATGGAAGGGGCAGACAACAATTGGCTCATGTTTGTAGGCACAGTATCAAAGATAGGGACAAGGGTGGGGCAGACGACATTCGGCTCATGTTTGAGGGCACAGTATCGAAGGTAGAGAACAGGGAGGGACAGACAACCTTTTGCTCATGTTTGCAGGCACAGTATCGCACGTAGAGAACAGGGTGGGGTAAAGAACATTTGGCTCATGTTTGAGGGCACAGTATCGAAAGTAGAGAGCAGGGAGGGCAGATGACATTCGGCTCATATTTGAGTGCACAGTATCGAAAGTAGAGAACAGGGAGGGACAGACGACATTCGGCTCATGTTTGAGGACACAGTATCGAAGGTAGATAACAAGGAGGGACAGACGACATTCGGTTCATGTTTGAGGGCACAGTATCGAAGGTAGATAACAATGAGGGACAGATGACATTCGGTTCATGTTTGAGGGCACAGTATCGAAGGTAGAGGGCACAGTATCGAAGGTAAAGGGGAGATTTCCAGCTTTCATTTGCAACCAGAAAATGTTAAAAATTCAAATATTAGATTTTAACTCTCCATGTGACACTTCTGGCCAGTTTTCAGGAGAGTGACCCATATATATATATATATATATATATATATATATATATATAGCGCACAGCTTCAGAGAACGAATCGCCCACCTATACAAAGTTATTCCCCTCGTACTGCTAGCTGTGCCATTGCCTACTCGATCGCGAATTGTGAATTGCCAATTGCGGAACGATGTGTTGGGAGAGGGCAGATGGGCGGCCACAGACGCGCCATATGTCGGGTGACCGGGGGGAGGGGCGGGGAGGAGCGGGAGGCGGGGGTAGAGAGGGCGCTGAAGTTGCCGTGCGATCACCAAAGGGTTGGGAGAGGGGACCCCCAGGTGGACATGGGTGGAGCCTAGGAGGGACATGGCTGCGATTCCCAGATGATCGCCGATCGCATAATTATGTATGTGTCTACGCAGGATGGCTGAGTGGTTAAGGCACCCGCCTACTCCCCCCCCCCCCCCCGGCCCTGTTGTTGGGTGTCTTTCAATCACCGATAGGTTGGTTGGTTGTTGGAGTTGTACGTCGTGGCAACATCTAAGGTCATATCAGGACGGGTACCGATTTGTGACAGTGCGCAGTCATTGTGACCCTTATAGTGCTGCCCCACTGGGAAATCAGGTCGCCGGCATCATGAGCTGATATCACACTTTTTTTTTTTACTAAATGTATTTTATTCAGCGAAAAATGTCTTTTGTCAGCGCCAGAGCACTGGTCTTCCGGCCGTTAATTACAATTTGTTGGTACATAAATGACAATATCAGTTGCAATAATAACCACATGAAAAACCTGTTCAATAATAGAAGCATAATATAAATTGACTATTTGTCGTAATAGTAACTGCATGCAATTCCAGTTCAACATATGTATTATGCACTTGGCGAGCATGCATCAATAAATGTACAAGATGACTCTAGAATTGTGTTTAAACACTTCTTTCTTCCTTTGTTTTCTCTCTTCTCTTTTCAAAAAGATATAACATATCTACAATACACATATATATATACTATATTGCAAATATGCAAATCAGTGGATCCAATCACCAATACCAAATGCGGAAACCTGGCCATTTAAAAAAAAAAAAAATTTTTATCCCATCACGAGTGTTCCGTTCTGTGTGGCCTAATGATGGGATCGCGGTCTGAGATTGCAGTGGGGACTTACATCAGACAGGTTTTATGTCAATTTAAAGGAAAATTTTAGGCTGAGTGGTTAAGGCACCCGCCTACTCCCCCCCCCCCCCCCGGCCCTGTTGTTGGGTGTCTTTCAATCACCGATAGGTTGGTTGGTTGTTGGAGTTGTACGTCGTGGCAACATCTAAGGTCACTCATCCTGGCACTGAACCTGCCGTATCCTGTTAATGCTGAGTGACTGGCTAGGGAGTGACAAGTATCAATTTCATTGGTTTGACTCTACCGGGAACCGAACTCCCAATCTCCAGTATGCGAGGCCCGCGCTCTACCGATTCGTCATAATGTGCGTCGTTTGCTAGTCTGGCGTTGGGGTATTTAATTAATTAATTAATTAATGAATTAATAGGATGGGGCGACCGGATTGCGTGGATCAGTATCAGGATAGTGTGGTCCTAGTGGGGCTATCCGCGGACATGGTATCCCTAGTGGGGGAAGCACTATAATGCCACCATGAGTGGGCACTATCACAAATCGGTACCCGTTCTGATATGAGCTCAGGTGTTGCTAGGATTAAAAACTCCAAATAAATCATTCAGTCCCACATTTTAAGTGCATTCACACAACTCAGTATTACCAATGCCTAACTAGGTCAATGCACTGCAAGTTCAACAATCATACAGCTTGTCCTGGTCACGGCACCAGTGACGTGTGGGTGATGAAAATGAGAAATACTGTGCTTAGAGTAGTATTCGAACCCACACATCTTGCATTCCGGGCTCGTGTGCTAGCCATTACACCACCTAAGCTTCCTGATGTCATCACCCTACCGGCGCCCACCTGTTTATGTCGCTCCTTGCATGAGATGCCAGTGTAGACTACTATAATACTAATATGCTGTGCAACATATTAATATGTTGTGCAACATAGCACTGACATGTACAACATGATACTATTATTAATATGGTGTGCAACATATCAACAATATGTTGTGCAACTTAATACTAATATGTTATTAAGCATATTACTAAATGTTGTGCAACATGATACTAATGTTGTTCAACATATTATTATTAATATATTATTCAGCCTAGCATTAATATTTTATCTAACATAGTACTAACTGAGTAAATCATGTTATCAACAACAATAAGAATCGTAGAACTATCCCCTTCAGGTGACAGACAACTCATATTTAACCATAATCCCGACCCCCTAAATGAGTTGCCGAAGTGCAAGAAGCCGAGTGAGAAGCGCTTCGAGTTGCTACAGGAAGTGTCTGTTACTTACTGCTGGTATCGGCGTGCCGGGCCGCGGTGGGTGCCGGTAGGTAGGCGTGTGAGCGCGCTGGAGTCAGCAAGTAATACACCTGAATAGTAAGTGTCTCCTCAGACTGGTACCCGGGCCTGTGGTAATAAATGCACGGTTCCTCCTCCTCCTGCAACGTGCCTGGCTACCTCCCCATGTGAGTCTGCACAACTTTAAGGACCCGCTTTATAGCGCGCCGCCGCACTACGCATGCCTCGGAGTGACGTCAGGGCCGCGTGTGTGTAGGGGGTTAGTGGGGAGGGTGGTGGTGGGGGGGAGGGGAGGAGGGGGACTGCCTAATGACGAGAGAAGAGGCGTGCTATCATCGATACGATAGGAGCGGAAGGGGGCGGGGCGCAGCGCGGGGAGGGAGGGAGTGGGGGTAGGCCAATGGGCGCGCGGGCGGGTTGGTGGCGCCACTTGCGGGATTTCGCGGAACTAAACTAACCTCGGGCGCGAGTTTAGGTGAGTGGGTGTGGCTTTAGGAGGGCGTGGGTGGTTGGTCATGCTTACATAAATACCCACACATATACAGACACATATGTTTGTGTCCCTCTGTGTATGTGTGTCGGTGCCGGTGGCTGGGCGTGTTTGATTAGGCGACTGCTGGCTGGCTAAGTCACTGTGATCTAGCGTAGTGTGAAAGATGAGATCAGGTGACTGGAATTAGAAGCGGCATCCGGTAATGGGAGCCGCCAACACTCATGGAAGACACACCGACACACTCAGGGGTGGGGCGAGCAGTGTGAGCCGTAAGTAAGTCAAAGAGGCGTGGGTGCATGTAGTAACATTAAGTAAAGGTTGTTTTATTTAACGACGCCTCTAGAGCATATTGATTTTAATCATTGGCTATTGGACGTCAAACATATGGTCATTCGGACGTATTTCTTTGCAGGAAACGCACTGCCGCCATATAGGCTACTTTTTCCGATAAGCAGTGAGGGGGGCATTTATATGACCTTTCCCACAGACAGGGTATAGTAACAGGACCTCTGGGACACCATCATACGGTTGCTCATTCGTGCTTACAATTTTAAAGCGTTGTTTCCGCCCGCCGCCGTGATTAACTACGGTTATTGCCCACCGGTGGCGCTGCTATCGGCAGCACCACTACAAGCACTACCAGCATCGTATCCGTAGCGGCGGAAAACAGCGTTTTCGAGCAGCTGATACTGCTCGCATCGGGGCAATTCTTGTCCGCCAATTCGCGCAGCTATGACGTCATAGACCACGTGGTCAAAGGTGGCGCCTCCCCCTCCCCCCTCCCCACCGCCCACTCAGCCATTAAGGTGGCTTTATTATGGAAGTTGATTTACCGGAAAGAACACTGCAGCTGACCAGCAACAATCGTACGCAAATCAGGGTCAACAGCACCACAACTCTCAAGGCGCTCGGCCGGAGAATTTTTCTATTTTTTCTTTTTCAATTTGTTTGTGATGAATTTATGTACCCTTCTCATAATGGATAAGTGTATTAATACTTGCTTTCACTGCTGGGCAGCACTAGTCTTATTTGATTCAATTTTTTGTAATGTTGTCTTAGTAATAATGTAGGTATTCTTGCTTCTTGCTTATGGCTTGTACATTGTTTGTAGATTGCAAACAGTCCACAATCTAGCTTTCATTATAGTTTGATGTTAATCCATCCATGTTGATCATGACCGGCAATGTGCCAATTTCGGCCAAAGTGACTGATTGCTACTGAGTGAGTCTGAGTGCCAGCCAAATATAATGTTATTTTTGTGTACATTTGTTTGAGGTTTTCTGAGCAGTAAAATAAAAGCTGTTGCTAATACCCCTGTCACACTACGACGTAACGAGCAAACGTAAGCCTGAAGTGATCACGTTTCGTCATTACGTTGACGTATGTTGGGATACATTATGATGACATCAGAATGACGTTAGACTGATGTCGAGCTATGTCACGTTACGTCGTGTTACATCGGCACATGTCAAAGTTTTGAACCTGTTCAAAACTTTCGACGTAACTCAAACGTAAGGGTTTACATTCACCGTATGTTCTGTACACGTTCGGCGAACGTCAATGACGTTAAACGGACGTTAGTCAAATGCTGCTCACAACAATCAACTACGTTCCACTACGTTGACCCACATTAAACCCAGTGGAAACGTCCACGCGGCATAATGGGAGCGTCAGGAGAACGTACGTTCAACGTTTCACCACCGTGTCATGACGTATGTAACATCACGTAACAAAGTTCTGGTGATGGAATAACGTTCATAACGTTTCGTGAGCGTAATGACGTTGTCCTCTCTCGTTGAATGACGGTATCACTACGCTTTACCGATGTTACGCTCTCATCAACTATGCTGTACCCACGTTCAACTTGTGCCCAAATTTGCATACTACGCCCAGAAGTTCACCGTTCTCCCTATGCTGACGTCGTTACATCATAGTGTGACAGGGCCTTTAGTTAGCGAGGGCTTTTTGGCAGGGGAAATTTCAATAGCGGACGATTGGCCTTCCTCCTTCCACTGCTCCTTGTTCTATCATAATTATAATATATATGTGTGTGTGTAAAAAAAAGGGAGAGCACTTTCCAAAATTAGGATTGTCAAGATCACGAAAGCAAATTTCGAAATATAACCTAAAATTGAGGTGATGTATTGTTTATCGTTTTAAATGACTGCCATCCGAATTGGTGCATTGGACCTTCCTTATAAGAGAACACTAGTCGTCTATCAGGTGCCCAGAAAATAGAGATAAAACCAAATAAAGAAGGCCCATGCGTGTTATGGCTATTAATTGTCACCCTTTCTGTCGCCAATACGATTCAATATTCATGTTTCTATTAATAGAGACATGGCCTGTACCGGTAGCTGTATTTAGCTATGACCACATTCCCTGGCCCACCCACGCTGCCGGCCTGACCTAAGCAGACCATACAATTAAGAGCATGACTGGAGCCTTGCTCAAAGTGGCCATTTTATGACTCGCTAACAAGAAAAAAAAAGGGTCTTGTCTTATATAACATCGTGAGTAGAGTGCCCACTATCTCTATTAATCCAATTGCAACGGTATTTGTTGCTATTAGCTTTAAATTCTATATTGTTATATACTAGCGGAATTCTCCATAACGTCATAGAAATGCCGAATCTTCACTGTCTTATTTGCATATGTAAATTACTGTCGCCGAAAACTAGCGAAACTCTTCAACGTCGGAGCAACTCTGGTGTTTGACTAGCCTATATAAAGATGGCAAATTCGAGACAGCAGAGATTGTTTTTCATACCCCCAACAGACAACCCAAGACATGTCTCGCCATTTTCCTCTTTATTGATTGATTGATTGGTGGTTTCTTTATGCCGTGTCGGTAGCATAGACCATATTCCCGGCGCTGGAAAACGTTGAAAGGGGGAGTCGAATATGTTGACAGATACAAATATGGTTGATTGATTGATGGTTACTTTACGCCGTGTGGTGGTCCTCCTCCCTGAAGATGATAGGATACCATGGACAATCGAGTGTGACTCGTCTCTGCAGGCGGGCAGGGCTCACTCATATATGCACTACTACTATTCCCGCAAACTTACCAAAAAGGGATTTAACATGGCACTAAAAAGGGCACTAAAGTGCCTGTCACACTATGGCGGATTGAGCAATGGACAGAACCGGACAAAGAATATCCTAGTCTGGTGTTATTCGGACTTGAAATGTATTGATTATGTAACGGACGGGTAATGGACGGGTAACGGACAGGTAGCGGATATGTAATGGATGGGAATGGACGGGAAACGGACGGGGAACGGACGCTAATGGATAATAACCGCATAGGTTCAGTCCGGTGCAATCCGCTACAAGTTTTGTGCATGCTCAAAACTTGTAACGGATCGGGCTGGATATCAATGGATATGCAACGGACACAAACTGGAGTTTGTCGGATATCAATGTACTTTGATCAGTTTCTTTCCGTTTCCCCAATCCGGTGATGTGTGACTGAGCCTTAAAGAATCTCGTACCACCGGACCCGCACATCTACACGGCATAGATTAATACTGACAATGCGGCATCACCACAGGCACTAACATCAGGAGTGGACCACGGCCCGTTCATATGCGATGCGCCAGGGAGATTTGGCTCTTCGCAGTGGAGAAAAGTACAGAAATAGTGATAAAACATAGACATGTAAAGGATATTCCATTTACTGATGCACTCACCCAAATGTCATTTGATCCGACGGCAGAGTGACTTGCAAGCAGAACGATCATAGAGCACGGCATTGAATCTGATTGATTGATTGATTGGTGGTTTCTTTACCCCGTGTTGGCAGCATAGGCCATATTCACGGGGAGAATTGTTTGTATTTTTTTCAACCATCACCTTTACATATAATGTAAAAGCATACAATCAATTATGTGTCAACTGGTCAATAGACACTTATGAATTTGTAAATGCTCACAATCTGTCCACATCACCCATGATAATGCACTCAAACCTCACTGTAACCCAGATAGAATAATCATCTGCCTCTCTCTCCAGGTTACTCCAACCAACTCCATGAGGATTATCTGAAGGAACTTTGAAGAACAAGGGTTCCCATGCGATGGAATATATCAGTTACATGACTGGACACCATGCAGACCTGCTATGCCCGTCGCAATACGATGTGATGTCATACATAATGTTTCTCGACGACAAACTTAAATCACCAGGGGCCAAATGTATGAGGGCGGGTTAGGGCTCGTAACCCACGCGTCGTGCGGATTTCCCGGGTTAGCGGCCAAAGTGTCAATGTATGAGGGCGAGTTAGGCAAACTCCTCGAGGGTTAACGTCGTCTTCACTAACCCCAACTTGAGCCTGGGTTAACGTCCGGGTTAGGCACCAACTCGGGCCAAATCTATTCAATGTGACCATATTTAACAGAATTACATACTCAAATCGTGAAATTTCATTAAATTAACCCTAAATTCGAAGCGTTATTAAGGCTACTGCCGCATTGGCGGCGATATTAATATTTATATTTTCGAATCGACGAACGTAAAGTACACAAATCGCCGCCGCCGCCGCTTTCCATACTGGCAGTGGCGACGGTTTGTTTACTGTACGTTCGTCGATTCGAAAATATAAATATTAATATCGCCGCCAATGCGGCAGTAGCCTTAATAACGCTTTGAATTTAGGGTTAATTTAATGAAATTTCACGATTTGAGTATGTAATTCTGTTAAATATGGTCGCATTTAATATATTTGAGCCTAATATATGGCTACAAACGCAGAGGGATTTCCCAAATCTATAAATACCTGAAACGTTAGCTAACCCGCGCGCGCTTTGGTCACATACATCCCCCGTGACACATATATCAACACCAACAGTAGCTACCCCGCCGGCCGCCCTTAACTCCGCAGCCGATAAATTGTGGCTCATACATTTGGCCCCAGGTGCGGTGAGGTGATGAACTATCTAAGTGCTGGCAGCTCATTGGTCCTGGCGCTTGCCGGAAATGCCTCTGGGTTCGGCACATATATCAAGTCTCATTTGAATATGTAAATTAGTGTCGCCGAAAACTGGCATAATTTTCCATAACGTCATAGCAATGCCAAATTACTGTTGCCGAAAACTAGTGAAAGTCTCCAATGTCGGAGCAATGTTGGCTTTGGGCTAGTCTATATAAAGACAGCAAATTCGAGACAGCAGTTATTTCGACGCAGCAGCGTGCAGGACTAAGACAGAAGGCCAATTCCATATTACAACATGCATGGTCAATGCTAGTGTATGCATAATTGCATACCACAACATTCATGGCAAATGTTAGTGCATGCACAGATCCACAATACAACCCTCACAAGGAGCAACACCATGTAAATGCCTATCCAAAAATGGAGCTAAACAGTGGAATCAAACCTACAAAAAGTTAATTTTGTTTATATTCCTCCTATTTTATTCATTGCTCCATAACCATGCGATCTTATGAAAAGTGGAATTAGTGAGCTTTAACATTATTTTCATGTAAACATCATGTATTTAGACTTCATTTGTGCATGGACGTTTACATAGTTTTTAGCACCTGAACTCTTCACATGTTAGTGTATGCAAAAGTACAGAATACAACGGTCATGATAAATGTTAGTGTACATGCACAATTCCATACTACAACATTCATGATATATGTTAGTGTATGCACACGTCAACACTCATGGCACATGCTAGAACACGCACAATTCCATACTACAACATTCACAATATATGTTGGTGTATGCACAAGTCAACAATACAACACTCATGACACATGCTAGAACATGCACAATTCCATACTACAACATTCATGATATATGTTAGTGCATGCACAAGTCAACACTCATGACACATTCTAGAACATGCACAATTCCATACTACAACAATAATGAAATATGTTAGTGCCTGCACAAGTCAACACTCATGACACATTCTAGAACACACACAATTCCATACTACAACATTCACGATATGTTAGTGTATGCACAAGTCAACAATACAACACTCATGACACATCCTAGAACATGCACAATTCCATACTACAACATTCATGATATATGTTAGTGTATGCACAAGTCAACGATACAACACTCATGACACATCCTAGAACATGCACAAATCCATACTACAACATTCATGCTATATGTTAGTGAATTCACAAGTCAACACTCATGACATATTCTAGAACATGCACAAATCCATACTACAACACGCGTGACAAATGCTAGTGCATGCACAAATCCCCAACAAACCTTGCAGGTGTCGCATGACATATTCCGGGACGACATGCTATGTGCATTCTGAAAGAGTTCCAGCCACACACTTCTGTTACAGAATAACGCAAGTCATATCACCTGACATCCAGCTTATCCTTATCGCCGGATGCTGCATATATTGAGATGGGTAGTATTTAACTAAAAAATTAAAGAAAATAAAAGAAGGATTATAGTACGTTAATTACCATACACCTGTCGGTTGTTGCTGCTATCCAAACTCGGCAATTCGACGGGTACTCATGAATCAGTAAGGATAGAAACGGACCAAAATGTCAGCCAGTAAATTAGACATCATATCCGGGATGGGGGACTCTGAGGAGCTGCAGACAAGAAACGCTGCATCATTACCAGCCCAGTGTTCCATTCAGATGTCCGGCTGAGTCCGACTCAACATGCCTCAGTCATAGCCTTTTTCGGGCTTGGAGTGATCCGAAGAACTGGGTCAGCGGATGGTTGGTTTTTGGGGCTTTAGGTCCTGGCAGCATCTAAGGTCAAATCAGGACGGGTACCGACTTGTGACACTGTACACTCGTGGTGATTTTCTAGTGCTGCCCCATGGGGAAATCAGGCCACCGGCACCATGAATCGATATCCTACTCAGTCACATTACAATGTAATGTAGCAACAAATTGGGTCTCAATTGTTACCCTGGGTCATATATACACAATCAGTAACAGTATAATATTCACAATTAGAAACACAAATCCAGCAAATATAGTTGTGGCTCTTTATTACAATTTTAGTTCTTTCATCAGTACAGTCTCTTGGGTAGTTATGTGATGTCGATGCGGCTTAGGCACGCTTATAACTCTATATCCCCATCTCATTGTGGGGTGGGTGGGATGGCAATTTAAGGCAGTTGTTGTCTGCGTGGCTCCCGTGTTGAAAGTAAAATATCTTAAGAGAGCAGTCGCTTTTATAGCCGAGATTAAGTTTTTGGCCGAAAGGCAGCATAATTTAGTTAAATAATATGATATAGGTGGAGCCAGAGGCGCTTTGTTTACTGGGCGATCCGGTGGCGGAAGTGCCGACTGCTACACGGCATTAATGGTATATAGTTCAGGTTAGTTCAGTAAGGAGCCGGTAGTTGGCGACATATCGGAACGGCCTTAGTTATTGCCGATTGGCTTCATTCGGATGTCCAATTACCCGCGATGCCTTAGAATCACTAACAATTTAAACCACAGAATTTGTCTGTCGATGAACATGTCCTGGTCTCATCATCTCTTTTTCTAACAAGTGTTTGTTTCCTCGAAGAGCAGTCAGGAGGTTATCTATATATCAGTTCCAGGGCTCATGATGTTGCATTGCATATTATTTTTTTGTTTATAAGGAACAGTGGGAAGACAACCATTAATGATAACGCTCTTCCTACAATTTCTATATTGTCAACAAGTTAAAGTTGCATGGTCCGATGGTTTTGCGTGTTCGTAATTTTTCTGAGACAAATATATTAAATTGATCGTTATAATCTACCTTATTTCAGGTTAAAGTAACTTTGATTTTAAATGGATAAGTTTTGAGATATTTGAAATTAAAACATGTAAACTTAGTTTTGGCAAGCACGCCAAAACTCTGACACCGTAGGCTTCAACAGAAAAAGGTTCTATCAAATTGTCTCAGTGTTCCCTTCTATGTGGCAATAAATGCTTAATATCTGCATCAATATCTAAGTTAGATATGTAGAGTCAAATCTATATAATTATTTTGATTTTGAAAATTTGATGCTTCATCGAACTATGCAGCTTTAATTTAGATATGTGTACTATGTATGGAAATTGTGAATAAAAAAGGTCTTTAAAAAAGTCTAAAAGAGCGGTGTAGAGAATCAGCGCTAAACAGGTTAGAGATATACAGAGAAATACCTATACTCGACAAGGAAGCCTCTTTTCAATCTCACTAGCTTACTGTCTGTTAAGAACTGATTAGAAGCACTCATTGTCAGTCATCAATGGCGGTGATCACTTATTACTGCAAGTCTGAGCCAACCGATGCCAATTCCAAGGACGGGCACCGGGCCAGATTAAGAATAAGAAGCAGAAGTAGATGTTGTGGTTGCTGTTATTGCCGTGTGTGCTTTTATTCGGTTAATCTACGCAGTGTCGACGTGAAACACCGAATTATGCCGAGGTGGGAGGGGGGGGGGACAGAAACAAGAGTTGGTATCGGCAAAAGAAGCTTCTGCCCTTCAAGCCAGGTTACCAGCCTATCAGTGCTGAGCGCACCCCTAATGACAGTATGAGTCACCAGGTGGCGCATGACTAATAAGTTCCCTCCAAAAGTGGCCGCTGAAAACATCACAACGCCAACTCATCATAAAAGCCGACTACATACGTCCGTCCATAGCGCGGGCAAATGTCGTCTGCTTCGAAGGCGCTTGTAAGCTTATTCGAACCGGATTGATTGAATTGATTGATTGGTGGTTGCTTTAGACCGTGCCGGCAGCATAGGCCATATTCATGGTGAAAAATGTTTGTTTTTTGTTCAAACCATTGCTTTTTCATGTAAAAGCAGACAATCGATTATGTGCCAATAGACATTCATTAAATTAAAAAGCTCACAACTATGTATTTGTGGCCGAGGGAAACAAATTCCCGTAAAAAAAGAAAAGTTGATTAATAATTGTTAGAATTTATTTAGCAAACTATATGAGGTGGTACAGACCAGCTGCCCTCAAAAAGGCTAACACTTGAAATGAACACAGGACTGGTGAATGAGTTGCAGTTATAGACCACTGGGCTTAGATGTGGCATTAGTTGTTTTCTTCCTTCCTTCCCTTCTTTTTTTCTTCTAATTTCTTTTCTTCTTTTTCCACTCTCTTCTTTTCTTTAATCCCCCCCTCCCACACGGAAATCTGTGTTGATTTTGTGAGTGAATGCTGTAGCCACGTATCCCCGGGTCATAAAAGAAGCAATAGCAACAACAAAAAAGTAATTTGCTTAGAACAAAACAGGAAGATAGCGCTTTGTGCCACGAGCTGCTCTAAGTGGTAAATTGGTTTCTTTATGGCCGCTTTTACTCCAAGAAAGAGGCTTGAATATCTAATTTACCAAGGCGGAGTCATGAGGTGAATAGTGGTTAATTATCTTTTAATTCAGAAAGAGGTTAGAATTCAATCACTGTGCACATGTCTACATGTGGTCAGGTCCAATGTTAGTGTCCTGATTCACAGTTCAGAAGAGGGCGGGACCCGACCCCTCAACCCCACTGGCTAGCCACTTAATCAGCAGTATGGGTGGGTGGGACGAAGTTAGGTGCTTCTCTGACCGGAGCTCTGGGAGTTGTGACTTGAGATCTGCTGGGAGGGACCCCGTGATCAATTTGGCGGGACATTCGAAGCGGTCAGGTCAGGTCGGGTGCCGCTAGAGGCAGCCGGTGGAGTTAATCCAGCTAATCCAGTAAATAGTGTGAAAGGAGGGTGCCGGGTCGGTGGGAACTCGGGCCAGGGCACGCCACTTCTGGCGGATTAAGTAAGGGTTGGGGAGGTGAAGACTCAACATTACTTAATCACATCAGATTGGTTTAAAAGTTTCTTCTCTTCTCTCACGAGGAGTATCATTATGGCACAAGCGGGAAAAGGACTGAATGGCCGTGGGGCTGGTGCTGGTCAATTGGTTCCAGTGGCACAGGCTGGACGTATGATGTCCCGGATCACTATCACTCAGGTAGCAGAAATGCATAGGCATCTCTTCAGGCTGGCAGGGGGCATGCAAACCGCTCCAATAGACAACCTGACTGGGCTGGGGATGTGTGACAACCAAGGGGTGTTCTTTGCCAATCTCACGGCGGGACAAGGGGCTAGCACGTTGATTTTCAGGAACTTAAACTTGCGACCATTCATTAACCAGAGTGTGGACACAAGCGGAGTGGACTATATAGGTTATCTCATGGTTTATTGTTACTACGAAATAGTAGACTTTCAAGGGGATAGGAGCCAGCGTGTAGTCCAGACAGTAATGGAAACATTGGCTGCTCACCAGGACCCAACCCTGTGGCTCAATGAACAGGATTCTCGCACACAACTCTCAGACACAATATCTGCGGCTTTCCGTGCCAACATCTCAATCATGGTACGCCAAATCTATGCCGACATAGCTTGTACCCTGCCAGTAGCAGTCGTAGCACAGTGGTTCCCACCTAACGTCGCCCAGGTCGCGGAAAATCTGCTACCTGGCTCCCCTATTAGCCATGAGCATTCCTGCTGATACTACATAGGGTTGCAGCAGCACTAAATGTGCCATCCCGTAAACGAGCATCTTCTGGGGTCGTCCTAGCTATAATTACTCTGGCGAAGAGGGGAAATGTCTCGGCCAGATGGGCAACACGGTTTGCCACTCTCCAGGAGCAATCCGGGGGTTCACTGTCCGAAACTTTGACTCCAGAGTCAGTCGCTGCCATGTGGGCTGCAATGGGCCTCCATATCACCGACCAAGCAGCTCAGACACTCGCAAGGCGGTGGATGGGATGGATCCCTGACACACAGGTCCGCCTCCGGGTGGCCTTGGAACAGGCAGCAGGGAATGGCATGACACCCCTGGAAGTGATCTATGACTCACTCACCAGTTTCCCTGATTTCGCTTGGGCCCGGGTGGTGAAGTTCTTCCCTGGGGAGGTTGGTGCTGTAGCCGAGGCCTTCTCTGTATTCGGACAGAACTGGTACTACGATCTCCGAGCAAACCTTGGTGCTGTCAGCTCTACCAAGTACCGAAACGTTGCGTGGATCCGCAACCCATCCGCACCCAACACTCTCCCTCACTCGAGAAGTACAGGGGATAGGTTACAGAGCCACTCAACAAGGACGGGTTGGAAGTTCTGATCAGGGGCTGGCTGAGCGAAAGGTCCGCCGGTGGTCAAATCCTGACAGAGGACATCACCGAGCTTGAGAACCAGGCCACACTGGCTCTCATGGATGGACTCCAGGGGTTCTACAAAGGCCAAGATGCTGGAGACATACAAGGTGCAGGACACGCCCCGATACCGGATCCCAATGCTGCTGCTGACCTGGCTGTGTTGGTGAAGCAGCTAGATGGTATTCACAATGTGCCGGCAGCCATGACATTGATGGGTGCACCCGGGGGTCTCGCCCGACAGCCACCTGTGGTCCCGAACAGGGTGGCATGTTTTTTTCCCCACCGTTTTCTTTGTTGTTGCTGCCGGTTTTGTTGTTGTTTTATTTTGTTTCCTTGTTGGTTATTTTTGGTGATGCGATGCGAACATTATTTAGCGCTGAGCTGCTCCGAGGTTAGGCCTACCACTGTTCTTGCATGCCATCATAACTGCAGCTCTTTAAACAAAGTTACTTTGCTTTACATGTAACACTCATCCTGATATGACCTTAGATGGTCCCAGGACATAAAACTCCAACAACCAACCAACCGACTCCCTGCCCGAGCCTACTTAGCAACAGCGACACTCAATACTTCCTATGAGTGAAAGTTGGAGTTTTACAGCCTGGCAACATATAAGAAGTTAGATCATATCAGAACGGGTGAATGGAAGTACATTAGATATACGTTATTTTTCTCTGGTCAAACCTGGCGGTGATATTTCCCATAAAAAAACTTTTAAAAACCACCCCAAAATCGCATGCTCCACGACTCGCATTCCCGCATTCTGCCTTCCTAGCGTTCAGTCGACGCGAGGGAGTCACGTGACCAGGATACTGTCACCGCGGTGATCAGGTGATCTTCATTGTGCATTAGCCGCATACACTGACCGGAATGACACGCAGTGCAGTGTGAGAGCACATTGTGACCCAGACGGAGGAAAGCACTACTTGGTCGGACCGAGACGTCTGAATCTAAGACAAGCCAACTTTCACACACTGTTGTCTACTTGCTCTCCCCTTGATTCTCTTTCTTTCTCTCGCGGAATAGTAAGTCTTTTTAAAGGTTTAAGTCCATAAGTTGTTCAATGCTTACAATTACATACATACAATGCACTTACATATATGTACAAGGTAGGCTTAGCTTGTATAGTATCCAGGCCATGGCAACTACTATGATTGATTGATTGGTGGTTTCATTACACCCTGTCGGCAGCACAGGCCATATTCACAGCGAGAATTGTTTGTTTTTGTTATTCAACCTTCGCTTTTATAGAATGCAAATGCACGGAATCAATTTTGCATTAGTAGACTGTGGATTTAAAAAGCTCACAGTTACATAATTTGTGGGTAAAGGAAGTAGAATTAAGATAAAAGTGAAAGGTTGTTAATTGATCTAATTGGTTTAATGGACTATATGTGATGATATAAACCAGCTGCCCTTAGAAAGGTTAAACTGTTTTCTTGTTTTACTTTTGTGAAAAGGTTGTGCATGCTGCTTGGAGTGTAAAACTGTTGGCGCAGGGCCAAGACATCGACACAACTTAATAAAATGTGTTTGAATAAAAATGCACAATACTGTGCCTAGAAAAGGATTCAAAGGCACACCTCTTGCATTCCAGGTCAGTGCACTAACCATTACACCACCTATGCTCCCTGAGGTCATCATCCTATCTACACCCACCTGTCTGTCGCTCCTTTCCTGAGAGGTCGGTGCATACTACTACAGACCTATATCTGCATTCGATATCATAAACTGACAATCTTTGTGTGTGAATAACATACCACAACGTTGAAGGGAAATCTGGTCATATACATCAAAGGAACATTAACTAGAAAAGAAAAATAAAGAACATCCCCGCAGAATTAAGAATCAGAAAGCCCCAACCCTTACTTCCAGTATTCCTTAATCTAGTTTTGAGTGTCTTTTTGCCCGCATGCGCACCATCTGGCTAATGGCCGCCACCTGGTGATTTTTTCCCAACAACAATTTAAGTTGCAGACACCCTGGGGGGCGGGTGGGGGGGGGGCGTGCGCGGCAAAGTGGGGAAGGTGAGATGTATGGTTGGGTGAGGTGGGGGGGGGGGGGGGCATAGGGAGGTGGTCTCCGGTGTGAGGCTTGAATAGCCTCCATTGCCCTGGAGGTGTTAGCAGGAGGTGGAGGACATTACCCAGGTGCTGTGCGTCAAAGTTTCAGTTTCTTTCACCCATGAGAAAGGCTTTCTCCCCCCCCCCCGTCACCCACTGCGCCAGGGGGCACCATTCAATGCTGGCTCATTGTCCCGCACCGTCGCCACCAACCCGCCCACCCTCCCGTCCCCCACCCCTCACCCCCGCGCAGAAGAGCAGTAGGTGACAGACATAACAAAGGTTCTTTGTCTCGTTGGTCAAGTCTCTCGAGACCATAAAATGACTGGTGAGTCAGGTGTGCCTAAAATGACTGGCGAGTAAGGTAGATTGATTGATTGATTGGTGGTTGCTTTACGCCGTGTCGGCAGCATAGGCCATATTCATGGCGAGAAATTGTTGTTTTTTGTTCAAACCATCGCTTTCACATCAATACAGGCAAGAAGAGTATAAAGAATGAAAGTAGAGAGAGAGACAATGCCCTCAGGTTTATTATTATATAGTGGTATATGGATCTGGTATGGCATACCACCTGACCGTGTTCTCCAATGAGAATCAAGCATTTATAGTTCCACCAATGAACATCAAGCATTCCTGTGTCACCATGGCTACCATGATCTGCCCACCACCACCATGCAGTGTGGCTGCTTGGCCACCACCTGCCTGAGCTGAGTCTGGGTGATCCGTGACTAACAGAGGGGGGAGTGGGTAGTGAGTAGAGCTCCAAGTGCCCCTTACACTCTATATCTAGTGCCTCTTTCACACTATCTACCTAATACGCAATGACTATTGACCATAAGCAAAGGATTGCCAGCAACTACATAAATACATTCATGCACCTGGCACTATATACCATTTACCATTATAGACCATTTGCATTCCCTCACCAATGCATTTTATCGGAATATTTTACAAGCAGACAATGAATTATGTGCCAATAGGTACTCATTAAATTAAAAAGCTCACAACTATATAATTGTGCCCGAGGGAAACAAATTCCCATAAAAAAAGAAGAAAAGTTTATTAATTATTGATTGATTGGTGGTTTCTTTACGCCGTGTCAGCAGAATAGGCCATATTCATGGCGAGAATTGCTTGTTTTTTTATTCAACCATCGCTTTTATAGAATGCAAAAGCACAGAATCAATTTTGTGTCAGCACACTGTGGATTTAAAAAGCTCACAGTTGCATAAGTTGTGGCTAAAGGAAATAGAATTAATATAAAAGTTAAAGGTTGTTAATAGCTCTAGAATTTATTGAGCAAACTATATGAGGTGGTACAGACCAGCTTCCCTCAAAAAGGCTCAAATGTTTTTTTGTTTTACTTTAGTAAAAATGATTGATTGACTGATGGTTTCTTTACACCGTGTCGGCAGCATAGGCGAGAAGTGTTTGTTTTTTATTCAACCATCGCTTTCACAGAATGCGAAATCAGAGAATCAATTTTGTGTCAGTACACTGTGGATTTAAAAAGCTCACAGTTACATAATTTCTGGTTAAAAGAAATAGAATTAAGATAAAAGTTAAAGGTTGTTAATTGATCTAATTGGTTTAATGGACTATATTTGATGATATACACCAGCTTCCCTTAAAAAGGCTAAAATGTTTTCTTGTTTCACCCCTGTGAAAAGATTGTGCATGTTACTTGCAGTGTAAAACTGTTGGCGCAGGGCCAAGAAATCGACACAACTTAATAAAATGTGTTCGAGTGTAAGTGGGAACTGACACCCAATACATTCAGGAAGAGGCTCCCCCCTTGAAGAGAAAAGCATGTGTAAGCCGTGAGTGGCCAATTCGGCAGCAGCTAAGGACCACTTGGTCCCGCCAAACTTCCGTGTGGATATGTGGTGGTTTTCCCACAGATGGTTCAATTTCTTGCAGTTTATTGATGTTTTCATCCCACTCATGTTGTCATTTCGATTTGATGTGGGTGGCTATTAGTCGTTTCAGATCAGAGTGAGGGATAACCAGACACGACTCAACATCACAGTTCAGAGCCTTCTTCGCAACCCGACCAGCTCATTTGTTTCCTCGGATGCCGGGCATGGCCAGGCACCCAGCACAGGTGGATGTCATATCCATCTGTTGCCAGTTGGTTGATTTTATAAATTACCTTTGCCATCATAGGGTGGTATATTTTCAGTCCAGCAACAGCATGGAGGCAGGAGAACGATTCACTGTATACAACACAGTGTGGTTGGAAATCTCGACATACTCCAACACAAGGTAGAGTGCTCGGGCTTCTGCAGTGAAAATCAAGCTCTGATCGGGCATGCAAACACCAAATTCTTTCCCTTGGCAAACTGCTGCAGCAGGTACCCAGCTCTGGTCTTTGGAACCATCAGTGTATATGGAAAGGTGGTCTTCAAACTGGTTTTGAATCTCTGCAAGTAGACTTTCATATTGAAGCGGATGTGTCCCAGACTTTCTCAGTTCCGCAAGTCGAAGGATAACCGATAGCTTCCTCAAGGACCATGGGGGATGTTCTGGGACTTTGGGATCCTCCAACACATCCAAATCCATGCCTAGCACCTCCAAATGAGGTTCCATTCAGAGCCTCAGGGGCCTGATACAATTCAGCCTGGCCCCATACCTGGATTCATCACATGTTTTGAATAGGCAATTGTATGCAGGATTCAATGCATTGGTTTTTAACTTGACTATGTATTTCAACCCATGGGGAACTGGGGTAGAATAGTTCCCTGCACCCCCTTGCAGATCGTAAAAGGTGACAAATGGGGCGACTCGTTTGCCATGAGTCACAGCTGGTGTCGACAATTGTATGCAGGATTCAATGCATTGGTTTTTAACTTGACTATGTATTTCACCCCATGGGGAACTGGGGTAGAATAGTTCCCTGCACCCCCTTGCAGATCATAAAAGGTGACAAATGGGGCGACTCGTTTGCCGTGAGTCACAGCTGGTGTCGGTGGAGGATGGGATCCTGGTGCATGAGGACTGCAAGGGGCCAAGGCTCCTTGTGGACCAACACTGCACTTTGGCCCCGACTTCACCTAGACGAGGGGTTGGACTGGCGCGGTCCAATCAATCGCCTGGTCCTGCTAAGCCCGAGGAGTAGAATTATGAAGAATGACCCTATTTGCATCACTAATTATGTGTGATATAATCTATTATATAAATATAAATTGGTGGGTGAAGGTATTTTATAATAAAGATTATTTATTATTCTACTATTTTTTATGACTGTTCTTGTGCATGCTATATATTTGCTGCAGGCCTGTATGCTGCTTTGCTGTGGCCCTCCCCCCACCTACTATTGACCACACTTGAGCTGCCTACCTCACCCTCTACACACCTATTTTGACTTGGAGGAAAACACAGTCTACTTGCTACCTGTGTTGCTACCTGTTCTCTACCATGAATGGAAACAAGAGGAAGACCATCTGCCCTGTCTGTATCGTGAGCTAGAACTTTTACTTATTTTATTATTTCATGTGTCGAATAGCATACATCTACTTTGACCGTAATGGTGGAGGGCGGGAAAGCTTTCATGTTTGTCGGCTCTTACCGTGAGGGTCGAATTATAACACTGAGAAGACAGGTTTTTAACATATATTGCTACTGCTACACACTTAGCTCCATGTGTGTCGAGTAGAATTTCGACGCAGGCCTGGAAGCGATTTCATTTTAGTATTGAAAATAATCAAAATGGCGGTGGGCAGGACGGCCGCCATGTTTGTCAACATGGAACGGATGGCTTTTACCGTGAGGGTCAAATTATAAACTGGAGAAGACAGTATTTTAACATATATTGCTGCTGCTACATACTTAACTCCATGTGTGTCGATAAGATTATGCTGTGTGTCAAAATTATTATACAGTTATTATACATTATATATTTATAATATGAGGCGCACAGGAATTTCATATACTACCTGCACCAAAGGACATTCCTATCAACACGTATTTCTGCTAAACTCATGGCACACCAATGCCTTTTTGTAGTGCTTGTGGTAGAACTCATGACAAGAATATTGTTTGTAACAGCACTGAGGAGGATAGCATTGTGCACAAGACAAGGAGCACTTCAGCGGCCAGAATGTCTAAGGGTGCATGCAAGGAGGACGTCATGGCGTTGGAGACAGGGGGAGCTTCAGGAGTGTGGCTGAGCTATGCAAGGAGACTCTTCGGGAAATTGAGGAATTACGAGCTGAGAAGGAATTGGACTAGTTGCTTCAAGCAAGGGACGCCTTGCTAGCAAAGAGAGCGGACCAACGTCGAGGGCGCGAAGTGGGCTCGACTGTCATGACGGCGGGGGGCGTTGCTGTGGAAGCTCCGAAGATTCCGGTCGGTCCCACGTCTGCGGCCACGACGGGCGGCCATTCGACTTATGGTCGGGCAAGGAACCATTCGAGGAGCGGGGCAAGGAGATGTAGGCGCCACAACAGCAGTTCTTTTGCGTGAAGCACTACTGCTCGAAGAATTGCTTAAATACAATGGTATCGACGATGTGGTCGAATTATTGGAGAGGGGCGACTATCTGGCTTGTATCGATATTAAGGATGCTTACCGGGCTGTCCACATTCACCCGGATAATAGGTCTAGTCAGGGCCTTAAGTGGTGGTTTAATGGAGAAAATGTTGATACTTATTTAGTTGATAGTAGACTTTGTATGGGTATGTCCTCTAACCCCTATATATTTTCGCGCATCTCAGATTTTGTTGTGCGATATGCAGCCAGAGAAGGGGTTTGTCGTGTAGTGAACTACCTCGATGAATTTTGTATCATCGCGGGTACATTCGACCAGGGAGCCGCCTACCAGCAGAAAACCTTTTTATTAGTTATAGAAAACTTATTTCTCCATCCAAGAATGTCAGGTTCCTTGGGATAGAGGTTGATTCCGAATCATTAGAATTGTGTATGTTATGTAGTAACATAAATAATTCAAACATGACAACTCTGTGCCTCTGGGCCAGGTAACTAACTCTCAGGGTAGCTTCCTGGTCTCCTGGCAACGGACACTCCCAGAACCAGTGCAGGTGGAAAACATTCTTAGCAGTCCTACGTCACTCACCAAGAAGCACTCATAGAGCCCGGTACTGTGTCAAGTTCTCCTGGTTTTCCTGGTATTAATTCGACCTGCTCACTAGGAGGCTCGCTTCTCCGGCTCCGCTTCCCCTCGTGCTGGTCAAGCTTCATAGACCACGGAAGTCGAGTGGATTACGTCGACCGACTGCTGCTCAGGTCGTCAAACTACCGTCTGCGGCTAGCATCACCGAGTGTCAGCCGCCTCCACAGACGCTGTCCTGTACGTCTACTCACGACAGCGCAGCTCTCTCAGCGCTTCCTGCAGTCTGGTCCCTAGGCCGTCCAGGACGACTCGCAGCTTACTCAGCGTGTCGACTGTCGGCAGGCTGCACCTTGTTGACATCTGCTGTCTCGCTGAAGAGCTATGATAACCACTGCCATCGCCTCGGGTCTAATCGGAAGCTGGCTAGCTAAATTAACGTATGAACAGGTCCAATTCTTAACTTCAACAGATATAAGGAAGCTCATTTAATCAGAGAGCCAGCCAAGTCAATATACTCTATTCCTTTTGAGGGCTGTACGTGGTGGTAAATAAGGAAATGCCAGATTATAATGTGCAGTCTCGGTCGACAGCTCGTCTTACGAGTTCACGGTGTAATGTTCCTCTGCAGTGTGTAGTGTGAACTCTGTGCTTGTCTTCTCTGCAGCTGACGGCTACATCGGGAGGTTCTACGTGTGACTCTACTCATAGACGTGTCTGCTCTCGGCTTACAGCTCTGCATTATCTGGAGGATCTACGTAAGGCTCGACGTTCTAGTGTGAACTCTGTGCTTGTCTTCTCTGCAGCTGACGGCTACCTCGGGAGGATCTACATGTGACTCTACTCTAGACGTGTCTGCTCTCGGCATACAGCTCTGCATTATCTGGAGGATCTACGTAAGGCTCGACTGCTAGACCTACGAGTGCTGCTGTAGTATTGGTGCTGCTGTGCTCTCTCACCTCGCCGGGAGGATCTACGTGTGGTTCGACTGCTAGGATTAATTCCGCAGGAGTTGCCCGCTCACAGAACATCTGAAGGTGTTCCTCTGCAGTGTAGTGTGAACTCTGTGCTATTGTCTTCTGTGCAGCTGCCGGCTTCCATCGGGAGGATCTACGTGTGACTTCTACTCATAGACGTGTCTGTTCTCGGCATACAGCTCTGCATTATCTGCTCCTGCTAGGTGCAGTTGTGATAACTGTGCACAGCTGTCCCTGCAGTGTCTGGAATGGTTAAGACACGCAAAGGAAAACGAGTACGGCCCGGGGTCGCTGCAGCAGTCGGGCTGCCTCCTGCAGCGCCTCCCACTACTGGCACTGCTAGCCCCAGTCCTGGTAGTCATGTGCTCTCCTCAGGCTTGGCGGCTACTCTGGATATGGTGACGGTACAGTCAATGACGGACATGTTTACCACCCAGATGTCGGCTCTTACGTCTAGCCTGGATCTACGCTTCGCGGCCCTCGAGGCGCGCTCTGGAACTCGGCCTCGGTCAAGGTCTCCTCTGCTGACTTCCGGTCATCGGAGTCTGCAACGGGAAAACTCTCCAGTCCTGGCTCCGGAGCCCGGCCCTTCAACCCAAGTCTACGGTCATGGTTCAAGAGGGTACGTCCCGCCCCCAGTCCTGCCTCCTGGCCTGGCCTTGGGCGGGACAGATGTAGGCCCAGCTCCGCTCGCACCCGTCCGGCGTGACGCCCCCATGACGTCTCCGTATCTGTCTACTCCCCTGGACCGGGCTTACGCGGATGTAGGACAGGAGGACAGTCACTCTGGCCTCCTGTACGGTCTTAATGCTGTGGGGGTTGACCAGTCTAACCGCAACAGGGCGCAACTGGAAGATCTAATGACTTCTACCGACTCAAGTCTCCGGCCTTCCAGAGGTAAGGTCTCACTCATGCCTAATGAATTTGTCATACGGAACGATAGAAAAACTAAAGTTGGTCTTGGGGACAGTACTTGGGCTGAATATATGGCAGCCATCTTCAGAATGTGTGGTTCCAGATACGTCCCTCTAAGTTGGGTCCCGCATCTGCGCAAACACATGGATCAGCTATGTAACATGGCCACAGACTGGGACTGGGCGATTTGCCTCACCTGGTCGGAAAGGATCTTCGCAATGATCGAAGATGGAAGACTGCCTTTTGGCTGGCTAGACATTCTGGCTATTAAAGACGTGCAACGGGATGTATGCACGGTCGGAAGCCGTGCAGCAGTCAAAAAGTCCATGGGTTTTGAGTCCCAAGGCGACTCTCGCTATAAGAGCTCGTATAGTAAGGAGGTAGATGGGTTGCCATGCACGTTATGGAACCTGGGGAAGCAATGTGGTTTCTACTCTTCCCACGGCATACTCCCTGACAGGCACGCTCACGTGTGCGCATGGTGCGCGGCTCAGTATAAGCGTGCTAATGGCCATAAAGAAATTGACTGCAATAACAAAAAGAAGGCGGCCTTAAGGATGGCTGACGCCGCTGCTGATAAGGGACTTGAGACGGGTTTTCAGGCCGCGGCCTAAGCGGGACCCAAAGGTTAGATCATTGTGAACGTACTGTCCCAACTGATGGTTCTGGCTTGGGTCGCTCTCTCGTCCGTACTACTAATTCTGTTAGGCCTGTTGACACTTTCTCTGGTTCTCATTTGCCGTTTGCTGATATTATGTCTGTTTTGCCTGCACCGCTATCTGTCAGCCCTGTTGTTCACGATGCCCCAATGGCCTGCGGTGCCACTGTTTCCTGCCCACTGCCACTGCCTGACAGGCACGCCCAAGCTCAGGCAGCCCCCTGCAGTAGCCATATTGCCTCTGCCTATGTGCCATCTGCTGACGTTCCATCTAACTTAAGTTTACAGTTGACTGTTCCTGGGCAAGGCCTGCCCCCGCCGCCGACTCCCGACTGCCATAGCTTACCCGCCCCTCGTACCACATTAATTGGTGTACCGTCGGGGCGGCCCCCCTGCCCCCCTGTTGACTGCTTGCTTGCCCCTGCTGCCTTGCATCCGCCACTGCCTGACAGGCACGCCCTAGGTGTACCGTCGGGGCGGCCCCCCTGCCGCCCTGTTGCCTGCTTGCTTGCCCCTGCTGCCTTGCATCCGCCACTGCCTGACGGGCACGCCCTGCCCCAGTCGGAGTCCAGCTGTGGCCCATTAAATGCGCCACAAGCTGGGGCCCCTAACTCATGCTCCAGTGTCCATACCTCATTGCCTCTGCCACTGCCTGACAGGCATGCCCTCTCTCAGTCGGTGCCCAGCTGCACGAGTCGGCCATCTGGTGGCAAAGTCACGCTCACCAGCACCCGCTTGGGTGGGGGATCTGGGTGTGGGGGGATTGTTGGTGATGGCTTACTAAATGTCGACAGGCAAGGTAACGGGGTGGGGAGCGATAGGGCAGAGGAGCTCAGCCATCGGATCGAGTCTGATTCCACTGATGTGGCTAAGGACAATAGTAGAATAAGACTTGTTACACGTACCATGTTCGTATTAACGTTAGTGTGTGAGGGTAGATTCTGGCTAGTAAGTACGATTGACCTTGAGGGCGATCTCCGTAGCGACAGGTTTGCTGCGGGTCTGTTTTGGCCCCTGCCGGGAGACTGGCGTGAGGGTTCGAGAGACGGGGCGGGGCTAGTTTTTTCCACTTCAAATGATTTGGCCGTCTTTGTGGGGAGTAGCGGTATGCCTTTGTCGCCAGATGCCTTGCTTTTCGGCCGTCACAATGACGGCCAGGAAAGCCTCTCTCACTCAATCCACGGAACGGGTGCCATGCCGGCCTGCCTCTCGCCTCAGCCTGGCTTGTCCGTTTGCTCAACTCTTTCAGAGAGGTCCGGGCCCCCTTCCAGTCCTGTTATACCCGCCCTTCCCCTTGCCGCACCCACTAGTGCTAAGCCTATGTCTCCAGTTGACTACTGCTCAATTCTTTTGTCAATGTGGCCGACCGTTGTTGCTGACGCAGTTAGACCGCGTGACGTGTCTTATATGACTTTGTATTCGCAGGTCAGGCTGACTGGTCTCCCAAACTACATGTCGGCGCGCCTTCCGGTGCCGTCAGGATTAAGGATCGACAACTGGCGGTTGATGTTGGAGGATTATAGTGATAAGATGTTGATCAGTTTTTTAGAGTTCGGATGGCCGGCTGATTACGTTGGACTGACACCACCAACCCCGTCTAACAAGAATCACTGCGAAGGGCCGAAGCACTTCAAGTGGATTGATCGTTTCATTGACTTAGAGCTAAGGTGTGAGGCTCTGATTGGGCCATTCGACGTTTTACCTTTCTCCCCCTGGGCACAGGTCAGCCCCATTATGACGAGGCCGAAGAAGGACTCGGAGGAGCGTCGGATCATCGTAGATTTAAGTTTTCCCAAAGGTAGGAGTGTCAACTCAGGTATCTGCAAAGGTTTTTATCAAGGCCTGCCGTTCCGCTATTCCTTGCCGAACATTTTGGACGTGGCTAGAGAGATTACTGTGCTTGGCGCGAGCTGTTTTGTGTGGTCGGCCGACTTGGCAAGGGCGTATCGTCAGTTGAGGGCTTGTCCTCTGTCAGTGCCATTGTATGGGATTACCGTTCACAATAAATTCTATTTTGACGTTTCTCTCCCCTTTGGGTGTCGGACAGCGTCCCTGGCCTGTGCCCGAACAACAGAAGCTGTGGTTCACATGATGCGGGGTAAAGGGTATTGTATTTTTTGTTACCTGGATGATTTTATTGGAGTGGCGGCGACGAAGCACCTGGCGGACGAGGCGTATGCGGCCTTTCTCGAACTGTCGCGATTCCTAGGGCTGGCGCTGTCGTTGAGGAAATGTGTCCCTCCCACTAAGACACTGATCTGGCTAGGCTACGAGATACTAGTAGAGTCCATGCAGATTAAGATCCCGGGGAAAAAACTGGTGGACGTTATTGCCGAGTGCCGATTGTGGCGAGTTGGGGTTAAAGTGTCTAGGAAAGATCTCCAGAGACTGGTCGGCACACTCCAATTCATTGCCAGGTGTGTCCTTCCCAGCCGCCGGTTTATGAACCGGATTCTGGATGCCCTCCGGGCTGCGCCGTTCAAAGGAAAGACAGTCGTAGGCCCTGACCTGGTACAAGATGTTCAGTGGTTTGTCGAGTACGCTGAGCGGTCTAATGGGTTAGTCCTAATTCACCCTGAGCCGGGTCGCACCTGGACAATTGAGTGTGACTCTTCGCTCCTAGGTGGTGGCGCATTCTCCCCCACTCATTACATGTCTGAAATCTACCCTAAGGTGCTCGTGGGCAGACGGTATCATATCGCGCAGCTGGAGGCGATCAACCTGGTTGCCGCCCTGAAGACTCTTGCCCCCCCAGGCCCTGAAAACTACAGCATTGTGGTGAACACTGACAATATAGCTTCACAATTAGTTTTGTCTACAGGTGCCGGCCGAGACCCCATTCTATGTGCCTGCGCACGGGAACTTTGGCGATTCGCTGCTGTTATGAATTGTTCTGTGTCTATAATCCATAAGCCTGGCCACTTACTTGTGTTGGCGGATGCCTTAAGCCGACAGTTCTCAGACGCGAGAGCCCGATCCACAGCTTCCACCATGTGCCGAGACCTCCGCCTGGAACGTCGGCGTTTTGATTTTAGTGCCGCCCTATTAGACCCTCGGCTGTGATCTACCCTGGGAATATCGCTAATTTCTTCTGCCACTCTATTCCCAGGGTTCCAGCCGGATCTGCGAGGGAGGATTGCAGAGTTAATGAAGGCAGGTCTAGCCCCGGGCACCTGGCGTAATAAACTACAACACATAAGGAAATATACTCAGTTTGCAGAAAGGACAAGTATGGACCCATATAAACCCTCCCAGTATGAAATAATGGCGTATACCGCGTACCTTGCAGATGATCTTAAGTCCCCGGGCGCGGTGCTTAACTACTTAAGCGGAGCGCGGACATGGGTCCAAATGATGGGTGGATCGCCAGAAAACTTCGACGCGTATCCGGTATCACTGGTCAAGCGAGGCGTTACGAGGTCAACGGCCCATGTAACATCTAGGGCGATACCCTTGACAGTATGTGACGTCGTAAATATTGTGCATTTCTTTTCCTCAGCAGGGAAGGTCGCGGAGGTACTAAAGGCTGCTTTGTTAATAGGTTACTTCTCTCTCTTGCGCCAAAGTAACATAATGCCGTCTGGGAGTCCCTATGATTCAGGGCACTGGCTGACGTGGAACGACCTCGAGCTGCTGGGCGATGACCTCATCATTACGGTGCGGTCGACCAAGACGACGTGGACCCCGGGGAAGGCGTTCCAGATTAGGATACCTCGCATTCCTTCTTCAAGCTGCTGTCCGGTGGGGGCGTGGCGGTCCTACGCTCGCCTGGGGCCCGGGCGGGCGTCGGGCCTCAGCCCCGCCTTCCTCCTGCCATCGGGGAGGCCCCTGCTGAGCGCAACTCTCACCGCGGCGATCCGTCTGGCTCTCACTGCAAGCGGGCACCCGGCTCCCGCGTTGGTGACCCTCCACAGTCTCCGACGGGGCGCTGCTCAAGCGTGTGCGGCGGCCGGAGCGACGGAGGCCGACATCGCCCAAGCTGGTGGCTGGCGTTCCAGCTCCATTTACAACTACGTCCCTAAGGCGCTCCTCTCGGCCGCCCCTTTTACACTCGCATCTATATTTGGTCGAGTGTAAAAGGGGGGTTCGGTCGTCTGCGCCTCAGAGCCTGCTGTAGGTGGGGATTTAACTGTCAAACTCCGGACTTAACTTTCACTGCGGGTATGTAACTATCCATGGGAATCTGAACACTCGGTACATTCAGGGTAAACAGAGCCCTGCAGGTTAGACCTCGAGTTCTTTAGCTGTACTACTAGTCTTAAGACCATTGGAATTAACTAAGGTATCCAACCGTATCTTAGCCCCCTGTCACGTCGACTCCCTTGTTGATAGCTGCTAACCACTGCCGGTTCGACTCAATAAACCTTGGCCCACTGTACTGATGTCTTGTCGTGTTTGAATTGTGTATGTTATGTAGTAACATAAATAATTCAAACATGACAACTCTGTGCCTCTGGGCCAGGTAACTAACTCTCAGGGTAGCTTCCTGGTCTCCTGGCAACGGACACTCCCAGAACCAGTGCAGGTGGAAAACATTCTTAGCAGTCCTACGTCACTCACCAAGAAGCACTCATAGAGCCCGGTACTGTGTCAAGTTCTCCTGGTTTTACCATCCCACCCCCCCCACAAGCCTGTCCTGCTACGACTTAGGTCGAGTGTAAAAGGGGGGTTCGGTCGTCTGCGCCTCAGAGCCTGCTGTAGGTGGGGATTTAACTGTCAAACTCCGGACTTAACTTTCACTGCGGGTATGTAACTATCCATGGGAATCTGAACACTCGGTACATTCAGGGTAAACAGAGCCCTGCAGGTTAGACCTCGAGTTCTTTAGCTGTACTACTAGTCTTAAGACCATTGGAATTAACTAAGGTATCCAACCGTATCTTAGCCCCCTGTCACGTCGACTCCCTTGTTGATAGCTGCTAACCACTGCCGGTTCGACTCAATAAACCTTGGCCCACTGTACTGATGTCTTGTCGTGTTTGAATTATCACTCCCTCCGGATAAGTTGAGAGGAACACTTTTGAGTTTTAAGTCCAGAAGGAAGGCTTGCAGGAAGGACCTGGAGTGCCTTGCTGGCCTCCTGGCACATTGTGCTAAGGTGGTTAGGGGTGGCAGGACCTTCAGTAGAAGGGTCTATGACTTGATCGGTACTCTTCGTGAACCGTATTTTAAGGCAAGACTTAACGCAGGTTTTAGGGCCGATATTGATTGGTGGATTGAATTTGCTTCTAGTTTTAATGGCAGGTATGTTGGGGAAGTTTGCCGTTACTAAGGCTATGTATAGTGACGCCTCCGGCTGGGGCCTTGGCGCTAGTTTTGGGAATGACTGGCTGGTTGGTGCATTTAGCACCGGTGACAAGCGTGTGATAGATCAGGTTTGTGGTCAACATGAGCTCATGCCAATGGACGGATTAGGTGATAAACATATTAATATTAAGGAAATGCATGCGGTAGTTGAGGGCGTTTGCCGCTGGGCGGCTGATTGCTCTAATGCAGAGATTGTTTGTATAACTGATAGTGCAGTGGTTCAGCCCTCACTCAATACAGGTCGCTCTCCTTCCACTGATATAATGGCTAGGCTGCGTACTATTTTTTATGACTGTTCTTGTGCATGCTATATATTTGCTGCGGGCCTGTATGCTGCTTTGCTGCGGACCTCCCCCCACCTACTATTGACCACACTTGAGCTGCCTCCCTCACCCTCTACACACCTATTTTTACTTTTAAGCTTTGTATAGGTAGGGCGTTTATTGCTCGGCCAAGAGCCTTATCGAATAAATTAGGCTGTTCACCAACCTCCCGTCTCACCTCTCTGTTCACGTAGCCTGACTTATGTGCTTGAGGACGGTGAGCAGCAATTGCTCTCACCGATCCAAAACTGCACTTTGGCCCCGACTTCACCTAGACGAGTGGTTGGATTGGCCCGGTCCAATCAATCGGCTGGCCACGCCTTGCCCTAGGATAGTAAGCTATTTCGGAAAACAACAATAAATTAAAGCTATTCCTAGAAGGCGGTGGCTAATGGGTCAATCAAGTAATGACTGCAGATTTTGTTGTTGCCTCATTTTTTGAGTATGCAGATTTTATTTGCCTCATTATTTGAGTATACCATCCTTGTATCCCTGGTGTGCATCTGACGGATACTACAGCTCTGCACATCCCCTTGTAGGACTCCGTGGTGGGTGGGGATCAAGGACGATGAAAAATTAGGAAACAAACATGGCAAACAACTACCACCCAAAAAAGAAAAGACAGATGGCTGACAACTCGGACTCTGAAAACGACGCTCCTATTAATGTTACAAATTGGCCGTGATTCATTGTGATCGCATTCACTGACTCGGCTGCCAGGCCCTCTTGCTTTGCCATTGATAAGGGCATCAAGGGGATAGCGGGCACCGTCACAAAGGTCATAAGGATGAAGTCTGGTGATTTTCTGGTTGACTGCGCTAAGAAGGCCCAATCCGACAACCTGCAACATGCAAGCATGTTGGCAGGTGTCGGCACAAAGGCCTCTCCTTACCGTACCCTCAACTCTAGTAGAGGAGTAATCCAAACTAGAGATCTGAGTGGGGTCGGTGAGGATGAGATCGCACTCGAGCTGAAACCACAAGGTGTACAAAACGTTAGAAGGATAACGATAAGGAAAGAAGGTAAGGAAATAAAAACAAATACCTACATCCTCATGTTTAGTACACCAGTGCCGCCCCCGAATCTTAGGTTGGTTACCTCAGTGTTGGCGTGGATGCTTTCATCCCGAATCCTCTACGCTGTTTTAAATGCCAAAAGTACGGACACGGAAAGGATAACTGCAAACACAAGGTAACCTGCTTCCGATGCGGCCAGACGGGTCATGACAACACTGATTGTCAGAACCAGGCAAAATGTGCCAATTGCCTGGGTCCCCATATGGCCGTGTCGAAGGATTGTCCTGTTTGGATGAAAGAAAAACAAATCCAGCGGGTTAAAACTGAAAACCGGATAAGCTACCCGGAGGCTCGGAAGCAGGTGGAGGGGCTTATCCCTTCACCACTTGCCAAGAGCTACTCCGCGGTGGCAAGGCCCAGTACCAGGACAATCGATTGCCAGACCGATTTGACATGGCTGTCGGGGGAGAGGCCCATGGTCAGCTCACTGACCCAGAGTCCGAGTGTAAAGCCATCTGGAAAAAAATCAGAAATAAAGTCTGCCTCTGTTCAGACAGAGGCTGCTTCAAGTTCTATACACAAAACAATTGAAAAGGGAAAAAAAGAAGTAACAAAGAAAAGCGATTTAGTGCGCGAAAGACCACTATCGGGCCGTATGCCCAAGGGGGCAGCATCCCCTATCCCCACCGGAAATCAGTTTTCTGCGCTGCAGGATATTGATATGGCCGAGGTTCCCCCGAGCCATGGCCGTAGCATGTCCCCCAAGGTGAAACTTGTGCCTGTCACGCTGCCAATATGACAGGCACACATATAATACAATTGAACTGCCAAGGTTTTAGAGCAAACTTCAGTGAGGTGCGATTGCTTTGTGAGAGGCTTGACTCTCTTGCCCTTTGCTTACAAGAAACATATATAAAGGCTACTGATCAGATCTCCCTAAAACACTACAATATGTATCACTGTTGTGCGCCGGATGGGGAACGAGCCACTGGTGGCTCGTCCGTTCTGGTGCGTGAAGATGTGATACATACCCCCATAACCTTAAATACAACTTTTCAAGCAATAGCCATTCGGATTAGTCGGGATAAAACCATTACAATATCCTCCATATATATCCCCCCTAACTCCATTTTTTCAACACAAGATTTAGAAACTTTAACCGATCAGTTACCTTCCCCCTATATTTTAATGGGGGACTTCAATGCACACAACCCCCAGCAAGGTCAGGGGAGTTGAGAATTTCCTGGGCAATCGCGCTTTGAGCTTTCTAAATGATGGGTCCCATACCTATGTTCATCCTGGGTATGGGACCTCCTCTGCGATCGACCTCACCATTTTGGAACCTGATCTCCTGCTGGACTTCTCATGGAGAGTCTGGAATGACCTTTGTGGGAGTGACCATTTTCCTATCGTGATTACGACCAAAGGACCAGCTCGGAACCGGAAGGAACCGAGCTGGCGGCTGAACAAAGCCGACTGGTCACTTTTCCAGTCACTCGCCCGGGAGAGGTTCGTGGGGGTAGCCAGCAATGATCCTGTTGCAATGAAAACATTCACAGAGATCTTGGGGTCGATTGCAGAGGAAACCATTCCTAAGACCTCTGCTTTTTCAAAACATATAACAAATACTTGGTTTAATGCAACTTGTAAGAACGCGATCAATGAGCGGAAAAAGGCGCAACGTGCTTTCTTCCGGCGGCCTACCGCCGAAACCCACATTCGCTTTAAAATTCTAAGGGCTCGGGCTCGCCAAACTATTAGGGAGGCGAGGAGGCTGTGTTGGAGACAATATGTCTTCGGCATAACCACTTGCACCCCACTTTCTAAAGTATGGACCATGATCCGGAAAATAAAACAGAAGGCTGCTGGATCACCCGTTAAACACCTAAAACACAATAACATTCTTTTAACTGCCGTAACTGACATAGCCAACCTTCTTGCAACCACATTTTCCCAGAACTCATCTGTACAAAACTGCCTTCCGGCCTTTACGCAGATGAAGTTGCATATGGAGAAACATCCAATCAATTTCAAATCTAATAACACTGAGCACTACAATAGTTTCTTCACAATAGATGAATTAAAGCACGCTTTAAATAGGTCGCACAACACTGCAATAGGTCCAGATAAAATACACTACCAATTTTTAAAACACCTCCCACCACCAGCAGTTGAACTGCTTCTGCAACTTTTTAATAATATCTGGCGCACAGGAGACATCCCAACCTCCTGGCAAGAGGCCATCATTATTCCCATCCCCAAACTGGGGAAAGACCATAGTGAGCCCGCGAACTACCGCCCAATAGCGCTTACAAGTTGCATTTGTAAAACTTTCGAACAAATGATTAACGATCGCCTCGTCTGGATCCTGGAGTCAGAGCACCATCTGACCGACTTCCAGTGTGGTTTCAGGCGGGGGAGGAGTACCCTCGACCACTTGGTCCGATTGGAATCGTTCGTTCGAAATGCCTTTATAAACAAAGAACATACTGTGTCCGTTTTTTTCGGCATGACATGGAAATACGGCATCCTGAAGGATTTGTTCAATATGGGGTTTCGAGGGCGCTTGCCCATTTTCATTTCTAAATTTGTATTACACCGAAACTTTAGAGTTTGGGTCAATGCTACTCTCTCTGATCCTTTTGATCAAGAGATGGGAGTACCTCAGGGTAGCATTCTATCTGTTAGCCTTTTTGGCATTAAAATTAACAATATAGTAAAATCCATAAAGAGTACTGTATCCTGCAGTCTCTATGTAGATGACCTTTTAATATGTTATAAAGGTAAAAATATGAACACTATAGAACGGCAACTCCAATTAAACATAAATAGCCTTTCCTCATGGGCAATGGAAAATGGTTTTCGATTTTCCAAATCGAAAACCGTTTGCATGCACTTTTGTCTTTTACAGACTTTGCACCATGACCCTAATTTAACAATTGGAAATGAACCCATCAAAGTTGTCAAAGAGACCAAGTTCTTGGGAATCATATTTGACAACAAATTGTCTTTTATCCCTCATATTAAGTATTTAAAGTCCAGATGCCTTAAGGCACTGGACATTTTAAAAGTTCTAGCCCACACACAGTGGGGAGCAGACAGCACTGTCCTGCTCCAATTATATAGAACCTTAATATGTTCAAAATTGGACTATGGCTGTACTGTTTATGGTTCAGCCAGAAAATCATACATATCACAGTTAGACACTATACACCATCAAGGCCTTCGGCTGGCCCTGGGGGCTTTTAGAACCTCGCCCGTCCAGAGCCTCTATGCCGAAGGCCGAGAGCCTTCCCTAAAGAGTAGAAGGCTCAAACTGTCTATGCAATATGTGGTCAAATTAAAAGGAAATATTTTAAATCCTGCATATAAGTGCATTTTTATGCCACCATATGAACACCTCTATGAAGCACGGCCAACATACATAAAGCCGTTAGGCCTCAGAATAAAGCCTAATTTGGAGGCACTGGGAGCAAATTTACATAATATAGCACCATCACAATATTCAGATGTTCCTCCCTGGCAGCTGAGCAAACCAAACATCATCCTCCAGCTGGTCATGTCGAAGAAATCTCAAACGCACCCACTTTCATATCATGAAAGCTTTATCGATGTGCGAAGTGCTTTTAGTTCCCACCTAGCCGTTTACACGGATGGGTCAAAGACAGACAACAGAGTGTCTGCGGCAGCAATCATCCGCGGACGTGAATTAGGTACGCATATTCCAGATCAGAGTTCCATCTTTACTGCTGAGGCACGAGCACTCCTACTCGCGTTAGAGTGCATCGAAACCTCAGCCAGCCATAAATTCATCATTTTCACTGACTCTTTTTCCTGCCTTCAGGCTTTAAACAACAGGAAACTGGACCACCCAATAGTACTTAAAGTACTCATTAAACTAAACTCTCTTTCAATAGCAAAATTTGACATTCACCTCTGTTGGGTGCCCAGTCATGTGGGTATCCAAGGAAATGAGAGCAGATCAAGCGGCCACTCGAGCCCTGACTGCTCCTTTGGAACACTGTCATATTCCCCACTCTGATCTGAAACCTACCATTCAAAAATACATCTGGAACCTATGGCAGATCGAATGGGATGAACACCCAAACAACAAACTCCATAGAATTACCCCCTCCGTGAACGGACTGCCGCAGAGTCCCCAGGAAGGGCGACACGACCAGGTTGTTTTAACAAGATGCCGTATTGGCCATTTGTGGCTAACACACGTTTTTCTGCTTAAGGGGGACCCTCCCCCTGAATGTATTGGATGTCAGTCCCCACTGACATTGAAACACACATTATTAAACTGTGTGGATTTCATGGCCCTGCACCAACAATTCTATACTGCAAACAGCATGCATGACCTTTTTACTAAAGTAAAACAGGAAAGCATTTTAGCCTTTTTGAGGGCAGCTGGTCAGAATTTTATTTAGCTTGACCAGAAACTATATGATTGTGAGATTACAAAATTCATGAGTGTTCATTGACACAAAATTGATATTATGCTTTTACATGTAAAAGCGATGGTTTGAACAAAAACAAACATTTCTCGCCGTGAATATGGCCTATGCTGCCGACACGGCGTAAAGCAACCACCAATCAATCAATCAATATAATATATATATATATATCATATAATATTCACCTAGAAAAATTCTTCACTACTCCTAGAAGGCAGTGGCTAGGGTCAATCTGGTATCGGTTATTGTGATCAACCGTACTGGAGTATATTATCCTTGTATCCCTGGTGTGTATCTGCTGGTTACCGCAGCGCTGCACACCCCATTTTTAGGGCTCCATGGTGGGTGGGGAGTGAGGATAATGAACACTTTCTACATAATATGGATACTAAAAAACCCAAACCCAACAACCCCAACAAAAGAAATTTGGAGTCGGACTCCTCCTCGCAATCGGAGGAAGAATCTGCAAAAAACACAAAAAACAGCAAAAGATCAAAAGTAATAGCAGAGTCCTGGCCAAGGTTCCTTATCATTGCATCAAGCGATGAGGGGACCTTTTGCCATATCCAAAGGGCTCGTCGGCTTGGCAGGCGAGCCAGAATCTGTGAAAAGATTGAGGAGCGGATGTTTGTTGGTGGAGGTCTTGGCGGAGAGTCACTCTAAGTGTCTTCTCAAGTCCAAGACTTTCTCTAACATACCCGTTACCATGACTGCTCACACCACCCTTAACTCCTCCAGGGGAGTGATCCGGTCTCGAGACTTGGAGGGAGTGAGTGATGATGAGATTTGTGAAAACTTATCATCACAGGGCGTTACGGCAGTGAGGAGGATGAGTATTTGATGGAACAATGACTTCATTCCGACGAATACTTTCAGCCTTACTTTCGGCCACCCCGCCCCTCCACAGTCAGTTAAGGCCGGATACCTTAATATTACAGTTGACCCTTATGTTCCAAACCCTTTACGTTGTTTCAAGTGTCAGCGATTAGGGCATGGGCAAAACTCTTGCCTGAACAAGCTGACATGTGCTCGTTGTGGTCAGTTTGACCAAGACAGCAAGGAATGCAACCTGACCACAACTTGCATCAATTGTAAAGGGGCCCACTTTGCGTACTCTCGGGAGTGTCCACGGTGGAAACTGGAAAAAAGGGTTAAAGAAATTAAGGTTCAAAATAATTTGTCCTTCCCTGAAGCGAGGAAATTGGTGGAGGCTATCAACCCAGTCACAGCTGAAAAATCGTATGCTGTGGTGGTTGGAGGCCCCAAAAGGGCTGTCGAAGAGAACCTCTTACTGCTGATTCCTATGGTGTCAGAGTTTCGGCATGCTTGCCAAAATTAATTTGGAATGTTTGCACTTCAAATATTTCCCAAGTTAGCCATTTAAAGTAAAGTTGCTTCAAACTAAAGCAAGGTAGATTATAACCATCAACCTAATATATTTAGCTCAGAAAATAACAGAAAGTCAAAACCATCTGACTATGCAACTATAACTGGTTGAGCAGGCATTATAATTGACATATAAATTACATTTGGTCAATTGTATATTATTAATTTACATCATGTAAGAAACAACTCCCAAGTGATACTATAATTGATTTTGTTACAAACTTATGTAACATAAATGTGTTATAATTTGCTCTAATAGGCTATATACACACATTCGGAGGTCATAGATTACAATGACTCATTGGGCGAGAAGCAACCAATTGCAAAACGCATTGAACAAAATTGGAGGTGCAACCAAGGGTTGAAAATTGTGTTGTTGCTCAGGCACATTATAATGTAAAGTTTCTTTTCCTATGGTCTGTTGCTCATTTATTACTAGATTAACAATTTACAGAAATACAATATTAATGTTCGAAAGCATTTTGCAGAAAATATACATGCTATAATATATTCCCACTCATATGCAGTACTATATTATAATGTGCCTTATATTTATCAGTTGTTTGATGTTATACACTTTTGACACAATTAGAGCTGTTACATTTAGACTTAAGAGAATTGATTAATTTATATGAGCTAATGGTTGCAGGAAAATTACATACTAACATTGTTCTAGTGCTAAATGAAAGTTTACTGCTATGTGTATATAACATAACATGTAATTCATAATTAATTCTAAAAATATAAATAATGAACGATTTAGAAGCATGACACCTGTAATGTGTATTTGGTATGTTAAAATACGATACTGGGTACATAAAGTGTAACATTCATGATATGGACACCAAAGGTCAAAACCCACTGAAAATCAATCAATCATTCACATGTACTTCAAGAAAATTAGTTAGCAGGTCAAATAGCCATTATCCTAGCAACATTATATTTTGTTAAAGTTGATTAGGATTCACCATGCTCCTTTAATTCACTGCTTGAAGTAACATTCATCACAAAACGGACATGAACAAACTTTCTTTTGTAATTGCATTATTTCAAGAGCAATGCAAGCTATGCTCAAAATATCCATTGGATTGTTATTGCAATGTATAAAGTCATTGAAACTGAAAGAAAACATGGTGATTTTATTTATTAATGCTGTTGCGTGCACCTTTAAGCATTCATCACCGTGACGGACACGATGGGTGACGAACGATACAGCATCTTTAGGTCACTAAAATTTCATAAGAAATTAATTATCCTTGCAATTCTTTTTTAGTATAGGTGATTAGGTTCTTTCATATGCCTCCCACACCCAGGATCACTCCATTATCAATTCTTAATGACTAGAAATTGCCAATTCAATATTTCCAGTCAGAAATGTCAGGTTTTTGGTGTCCATTTTAATGTGTTTTTTAGAAAATATCTGTAACATTTAAAGTTTTTAAATAAACACTACCAAGTTGGCTGTCTCCTATCCCTGAACTGTTAGACAAAAGATATGTGGTATTAGCCCACAGATAGCTGTGCTAACACAACATGAAATGTAGGTGGGTCATTCCATATTTTTGGTACATTTTGATGTCCCAAGCATAATTAGCTATACTATGTCGACTATTTTTTAAATAAATGACCAAATAATATTGTTTGTCGGTAAAGTATATTATGCGGAATTAATTTAAATAATACTTGACCAGATAGTTTGACCACCCCCCAGGTTTCTTAACAATCCCCCAGGTTTCTATACAATCGTTAATGGGCGTTAACAATGTGTCTAATGCTTCAAGTTTTAGAGTGCCAGTCGTGCTTGGCACTTGCAATCGCGGTGTTTCTGGTGACAGGATACGGGGCTCAGTAACGGATAATTTAGTAGTAGTTCTTGGTTCTGCTGATTCCGCTGTGGATTTGGAGACTAGCTTTAAGGGTGATGGTCAGTTTACAAGTACTCATTCACCTATAATTTATGGGGCTGCTGCGAGTGCTGAGGGCTCTAGTGGTGTGGGTTCTGTAGGTCATGATATCGAGCGGGCAATCTGCATCCCAGTCTCAGGTGTTAGTACGGAGGATATTGCTGGTGGCCTCAAAGGGTTCCCCGAGGCTCTTTCCTTAGGCCGGGTCTGTAATAAGGGTTCAGGGGCAGATTTTTGTTCTCATGGGGCGGACCTTTCATTCTTGATCAATGGGTCAGAGTGGGTTGTTGTTGACGACGTAACGTCTTGTGATAAGAATTTTACTTTGGATACGCTTGTCTGTCCCTGCCCGAGGTTGTACCAGTGGCTGCGATACTGCGGTGTCTGAGGTGCCTTCTGTGACTGATGATGCGTTATTGGTGGTTGATAGTGAGGATGATTGCTCATTGCGGGCGGTGACGCCTCAACTGATCATCTCCCCGTTACATTACAGGGCGTCTTTGTTGACGTTCTGGCCCCTGGTGAGCCCTGTTGTGCGGGGGTCAGGAGAAAAGTACTTCAGTATATATAATGAGGTTCGGCGGTCGGGGTTGCCAAATTATCTGGGGGCCAGGATCCCAGTGCCCTCTCGTCTGGCTATACCGGTGTGGCGAGATAAACTAGACCAATACAAGGATAAGGCTATCCTAGATTTTCTAGAATTCGGTTGGCCGGCGGATTATGTGGGTGAGAAGCCGCCGGTGTCTACATTCAGAAACCATAGGGAACAGGCGGGTAATGAGATCTGGATATCGAAATACATCAGTAAGGAGCTCAATGAGGGTGCCTTATTAGGCCCGTATGTGGATCCCCCCTTTACACCTCGGTGTCAAATTAGTCCACTCATGACACGTCCCAAGAAAGATACAGTGGAGAGGAGAATTATTGTCGATCTGAGCTTTCCTCGAGGCCGTAGCGTGAACTCAGGGATCGGGAGATGGGTGTATCAAGGTGAAAAACTGAGCTTTAGATTACCAGGTATTCTGGATCTGGCGGCTAAAGTAACTATGTTGGGCAGGGGGTCGTTCTTATGGTCCGCTGATCTCTCTAGGGCTTATCGTCAGCTTCGAACGTGTCCCCTTTCGGTTCCTTTGTTTGGGATTCAGGCTGAGGCGAAGTTGTATTTTGACATTGCCCCCCCTTTTGGGTGTCGCACCTCAGCGCTGGCCTGCGCCCATACTACTCAGGCAGTTGTGTATCTGTTGCGTGAGGCAGGATATTTTTGTCTCTGCTACCTAGATGACTTCGTTGGGGTGGAGGCAACTAAGGCTAGAGCGGAAGAGGCTTTTCACTACCTAGTGTCCTTAACCGGTGAACTGGGTCTGACGTTGTGCGAAACAAAAATGTTTTCCGCCGTCTATGGAACTAACCTGGATAGGTTTTATAGTAGATACACAGGGTATGGTAATTAGGATCCCTAAAGTTAAGCTGGAAGAAATAGTTAGCCTCTGTACGGTATGGTCGGTTGGCACAAGGGTGACTAGAAAGGCCATTCAAGTATTAGTGGGGAAACTTCAGTTTTTGTCAAGGTGTGTGTGTCCAGCACGCCGCTTCATGAATAGGATTCTGGCGTTCTTATGGGCAAGCCCTTTCTTTGGAACAATCGCTGTTACTGAGGAAGTTTTGGGTGATCTCGCTTGGTTTAAAGGTTACGCCCGTCAGTCAAATGGTTTAGTGCTTATGCGTCCCGTGGCACTTAAAGTATGGTTACTGGAGTGTGACTCCTGTCTACTGGGTGGGGGAGGGTTCTCGCAAGAGCACTATTTTACGGAGTTATACTGCCCGCTTTTGTTACAAAAACATTTTCATATCGCCCAACTGGAAGCCATTAATTTAGTGGCCGCCCTTCACGCTCTTTCACCAGCAAATGTATCAGACTTCCAGGTTGTCATTAACACCGACAACATGGCCTCTCAGGTAGTGCTAGACTCTGGTGCGGGTAGAGATAGTCCTTTGCTCATGCGCTCGGGAAATTTGGCGCTTCGCAGCTGAACGAACGTGTGACATTGTTGTCAGACACATACCAGGAGTGCAATTAGTGTTCGCAAAATTGCTGAGTAGGTATAATGGCTCTCAGGAACATTCTGACAGGGTAGCTACGGAGTCTCGGAGTATGAATCTTAGTAGGGTGCGTATAGACCATATGTTCTTTGTCGAGTTGCTTAAGCTGTAACACTGCGTTGTGACCTAGGAAGTTCGTTTTTTTAATTGCCTCTCTCTTCCTAGGTCACCATGTGCAGCTGCCCCGGAAAGTCCTAGAGTTGGTTACGGCTGGGCTCTCGTTAGGCTCTTGGAGGAATAAAAGAGTTCAGGCGGAATGCTATGTTAAGTTTGCTACTCTGAATGATGTTAATGTGTATAGACCAAAAAGAAATGACATACTAAATTATATAGCCTTTCTGGCGGACAAGCTGAAATCTCCAGGTGCAGTGAACAATTATCTAAGCGGGGCCAGAACATGGATTCTGTTGCATAAAGGAAGAGTAGAAGCCTTTGATACATATTTAGCTTGTATAATGAAAAAAGGGGTTTATAGGTTAAGCGTACACAAGCCAGTACAGGCGCCACCGTTAACAGTCAGGGACATTAAAAGTATAGTTAAAGAATTCTAGAAGGCCGGTAACAGTACCCTTGTGCTAATTGCCGCAACACCCGTGGCTTATTTTACGTTTTTACATCAATCTAACCTGTTTTTTTTATCCGAGGTCGGATGATGCAGACCGTGCCTTGAGGGGGGCGGACATCCGGGTACGAGCGAGAAGCCTCTTCATACGGGTCCGGTCCACTAAGACGGCGAGACTTGGAGGGAGCAGTTCCTCAGTGAAGCTCCCGTGCATTCCTGGGTCCCCGTGCTGCCCGTTTCATGCTTGGAAGATGTATGTGAGGCATACGCCGGTTGGACCCAGCGACCCCGCTTTTAAGCATAAAAGCGGCGCTCCCCTGCTGGCATCAACCCTAACCAAGGCATTACGCCTAGCGCGCTCTCTGTCAGGGCACCCGTTCCCCTCTTCTGTGACACTGCATAGCCTGAGAAGAGGGGGAGCTCAGTCTAGTGCAAAAGGAGGTGCGTCGGAAAAAGGGGTGCGAGAGGTAGGTCGCTGGAGTTTGGATGCGTTGTTTCAGTATGTGGATCGGACCGCGTTCTCGGAAGCCCCTCAAACACTCTCAAACTTATTTGGCTGAGTGTTTGAGGTGCTTCCCTGTTCTGCTCGCGATTGATTCCCTAAGAACGTTCGTAACCATTATGATTAATGAGCATTGTAAGTGTTGGTTGCGTAGATTGTTGGCAACACGGTTAGTGCTACAAATACGGACATAACTGGATGATGATTAGAACTGTGACTGCACATGATGATGGTCTACTTTTGCCATAATTACTGGATTGTATCTGGTATGTTACTAGGATTGCTGAGGTGAGTAGCTGTGCATAGTGGAAATTGATCGAAGACTGATTCTGTAAACCAAGGTGCTGTCGTTATGAATGTCTGTGTATTACAAGGGTATTCACCACTTGACATTGTGTTAACTGTCTTTTCAGTCGTTAAGGTTGGAGTGGTTGACAACTCCTCGGTTAAGACTTCTGAAGCTGTGTTTCCTTTATTACCCTGAGTTACCCTTCTTAAGCATATCTGACCTCATGATACCTTCCTTCTGTCTTACGATTCGACTGATCACTGCAAACCCTTGAGTGGTGTGGCTGTTTTTGCACCATTCCATGAGTTACTAGTCTTAAGCATACCTGATCTCATGATACTTAACATCTGAGTACGACTCAACTGATCACTGCAAACCTTAAGTGGTGTGGCTGTTATTGCACTGTTAACGCGCCTTACTATTCTTAAGCATACCTGATCTCATGATAATTACCATCTGCCTTACGATTCAACTGATCACTGCAAAACTTAAGTGGGTGTGGCTGTTATTGCACCGTTACCATGACTTACTATTCTTAAGCATACCTGATCTCATGATACTTACCATCTGCCTTACGATTCAAACTGATCACTGCAAACCTTAAGCAGAGATGAAAGTGGTCTCCGGGGAAAAAAGCGGAAATGCTGATATGGTCCCATAGGTTTAGCATTGTCAGGGAATCGCGGAAAATATCCGGAAGTCGGGCTTCATATATATTGGTATACACTGATAGTGCTGCGCCCTTTGAAGCATATATTAGTAGTATACGCTGATAGTGCTGTGCCTTTTTGAGCATTTATTAGTAGTATACGCTGAGTGCTGCGCCGTCTGCACCACGTAGTAGTATATGCTGATGGTGCTGCGGGATTAAAAAATCCCGGAAATCCGCGGAATCGCGGAGACCTTTCATCCCTGCTTAAGTGGGCGTGGCTGTTATTGCACCGTTACCGTGAATTACTATTTCTTATGTATACCTGATCTCATGATACTTACCATCGGATACATGACTCATACCTGATCTCCGAAAACCTTAAGTGGGTGTGGCTGTTATCGCACCGATTAAGTTTATCCTGAAGCCGTGTTAACTTCAGTATAGAGAGTGTATAGGTAGAGTTACTGATGCTGACTTTTGTGGTAGCTAATCTTAACCTCTGACTACATGCCTCATTACCAGTTCTTTCTCGTTTTGTTAAATGTGTGTGTCTGTTACTGTTCCAAGTAAGATATATTCTGAAGCCATGTTACCTTCAGCTGAGAGCCTGTATAGGTAGGTTCGCTTTACTGTTCAGGTGTAATGAATAGGTGCGTCGTGCCTGATGTACCACCCCTCCCCGCCCCCCTTATCTTGCTCCTTCGTGCTAATAAAAAACTTGTGCACAACCTCTGTCTCCAGCGTCATGAATTACACGTAGTCAACTCAGCTGATGTAAATCTAGTTGGGAAATATTGTGTGATTCGCTATGATGGCAAAGCATATCCTTGAATCATTGAAGATTTAGTTAATTCTGATGTTCAAGTGCACTGCATGCACAAAGCAGGAATGAACCGTTTCTTTTGGTGCACCACAGTTCAAGATATATGCTGGTATCCACACAAAGACATCATCACCATCATTGATGAGCCGCAGAAAGTTGGTTCTCGTCACATACAGGTTGATTCTGCTATGTGGGAATCTGTTCTATGTCAATTGTAAACGTGATTAAGCATATCAAGAAACCACAGGACTGTACACTTTTAGATTAAGATTACCGTTTTAGATTAAGATTACCGTTACGTTATATAAGTATTGCGTTTTTAAATTGTACACTATCCAGTATACTTAGAGTAAGTACTGTAAGTACTGTTCTTAATGTGGGCCTACATAATGTATTAACATTACCAAGCTTCAACGGGTCGGACATGATTTTTGGTGAAGATAGCTCAATAAATGTTTTGTATTTCCTTGCTTGTTTATCAGAAAAAATACATACATTAAAACAAACATGATAATAGTGAAGTGGGCGTGTCTACCCGCCTTGAGCAATTTGCGCACTCGTTCCACGGGCGCGCAAATTGCTTCCACTTGTGCATGAGGAAGCAGTTTGCGCACTCGTTCCGCGGGCGCGCAAATTGCTTTCACTTGTGCATGAGAAGGTTCGCGGTGGTAAAGCGTTGCTTAGCGACTAGCTAAGCAACGACAGGGGGTCGGGCATTCGGACCCAGACCCATCGGACGTGTTTTTGCACGGTCCGATATTTTAGCCGAGATTTAGGATTTTATTGTCGAAATTCCAAACTTATTTAACTTAATTATATGGGAGGGGATTTGACTTATAACATACATTCCACTGTTGAACTATATTTAACTAAGAACATAGGTTATATTGATCAATTCATTCACATGGAAATAATTACTTATATTAAGACGTAGGCTCGCCTTAGGCGGGGGTGGAATAGCCGAATGGTTAAACTGGTGCCGTGACCAGGCGGCTGACTCCAGCTCAGCGTAAATTGAATTCTCTATCCTTGATGATAGATGCGGAATCCATGGCTCCGGCCACGGTTCCATCCCGTAGCTCTCCGATGGACCAATCTTGGGCCGACAGTGACACAACCGCCCCTCAGGGGGCTCCTATGGAGACTGAGGACAGCTTCACTTTGGTCACCCACTGGCGCCCAAAGGATACAGTGATGGAGGATGAGCCTAACAATTCATCTCCAGGTAAGTCGGCTAATCTCACGCTTCTTTCTTCCCAGCCTCCAAGGCTTTCTCCACGACAAAAGGTGGGGGTACGTAAGGCAGCGCAAAAACCTTCCGAATCAGCAGCAGAAGGATCCACATCTACGGGTGCCCGTAAGGCTGCGTCAGTGGAGTACGTGTCGGACGAGGAGGATATACCAAAACTCGACGTTCACGATGATCCAGAATTCGGGACGATGCCACTTCGCCTTGACCATCTGGAAACCAGTGAGTTGATATGGAATAGCAATATCCCAACAGCAACTATTCCTGAGAGGTACCCTCGTACTGTAAACTGTCTATATAATAGACAAAATATTGGGCCGGTCCCTATTAAACGCGCCGCAGAATTAGGCATGTTACAGGAGTCTGTAATGAAGGAGCGTTACTTTGACCCTCCAGACCCTGCACGTAGACTAGCAATGTATACGTTGCAACCGACAGCTACTGGCAGGAGCAAGTTGCGCCTTCCCCCTATCTGCAGGGAAAATGGAGGCGATTCTGATGTGGAGGATTGGGTTGACGACGACCAATCTGGCCTTCAACCTTATGTACAGAGGATCGAAGAGATCATACTAGCTAACCATGCTCTGGTAGATTCTGCGTATCGTAAGCAGGATATTTCTCACCTGAAGTTTGCACGTCATACTTTCCGGCCTAAGGACAAATGTCCATTCTGTAGATATTTTCTGCAACGCGGAAATGACGTACCAGAAAACATCTTGAAGCCAGAACGTAGATATCAGCGTTGGGATGTGTTGGCTCGGCACATTTGTGAGCATTTGTATACCGCTCCCAGGTGGTCTTGTGATGATTATGAGTCTACAGGTTGTTCGTTTGCTAAAAAGGGCAAACCCTTCTCCACTCATCGGAGGGGACTGATGTTGCGCCATCTGCTTTCGTACATCATTTGCGCTAAGACAGGACACAAGCGCCCTCAGCTAACTATTCACAAATTGGCGATGGTGGCTAAGGATCTGTCGTTGTCATCTAGATGCCGTTACACGTACGACCCGGAACACCGGGTTAATCGTGGTCGCCAATCCATGGATGAAACGCTGCGCCTATCGCGCACAGAGCACACCCTGGCTGTGTGCTTGTATGGTGGGGCTTCCGACGCGGAAAAAGGGCACTTCTCCCGTGTTCGTCGCAGCACTCAGCAGCGACAAGATGGAATCACCCGTCCTGAACGTCCAGCTGGTCGCGATCTCGACCCAGTCGAGGTAAACCTAAGCCGGCTGCTCCTCGCAAATTCAACGCAGGGAAAACTGAGCCAGGCATCTTGTATGCCGATGCAGTGGAGGATATCGGCTTGGAGGATCCTCCCTTAGTACGGACGGATGAGCAAATTGCGCTCGGACAACAACTCGAAGAATTTTGCGCGGCTGAGAGCCAGCGGCTTGTGCCCTCAAGCCTAAACCGGCTGCTGAAGGCAAGGCTCCTACAAGCCAAATTCAAGTAGTGAAGCGCAAAAGTGCCAAGCCATTGGACCCTACCATCCCGACAGTCGGTCCAGTTACTTCGTCAGTCCGTCGCGATTTAAAACGCAGAGCGGCTGAAATGAGTGGAAATGCTTCAAACCAGGAGCACCCCTCCACCAGTCTGGATGGTTCCTTCTCCCCAGATTTATCTCCGGCCACCAAGAAGAGAGTGATGGCATGGTATGTCAGCTTACCGCCCGCCGTTCAACGGTCCCTCGAACTGGACTCTTCCCAAGAGTCTGTTGAGGGTATGGATATGTTCATGTTCATGGTCGGACAAATGAGCACGTACTGGTTGAATCGCCTGGAGGCGGTCAAGGTCTCATACTCTGAGTCTATTTGGGAGGAACACAATGCTGAGTTCCAAGAAAAACTGGAAGAGGAGAAATCCAAAACCAGGGAGGCGGAAAATAAGTACCGCTTCATGGTAGCTCAACATGAGCAACAAATGCGTAAATGGGAGGAACTAAACATGTGTTTCTCCTTCACATTTGGCGAGCCTGCGCTCGATTGGGATGGAAATCCAGCAACCCTGGATCTATCCCGTATTCCGCCAGAGAGACTACGCGTCTTCCTGCCACCTGATGAACAGCATTCCCAGGTTACAGCGGCTGGCGACCAGGCAACAGTCGCAGGGAAGCGTTCTGCTTCTCCTAAACCACCACCTGCACCGAAATGGCAACCAGGGAGTTTCAAGCAAACTCCGCAGGGAGCCTACATCGCACCAAAAGCACCTGCATGCCTTACGGTGCCATCACCTGTAGCTTCTCACAAAGGGAAGACAAGCCATCCTAAGGGCCAGTCCGCCAAGGCTATCCCAGTGGCACCTCCAGCCCCGCGACTCCACCAAGGATTGCCCCAGAGGAAGTCAGTCCCAAAGTGGACGTCTCCTCTGCAGAAGAGGAATTCTCGGATGCATGCTCCGAGGTTACAGTGGTGAGTGAACCGGTAAGTCCAGCAGATTTAGGCTTGGGCGAATCTATGGACGTGTTAGTTGACTACACGTCCAACTACGCGTCTATCGCGGGAAACGAGGAAGATCCCCTTCCTCCTAACAAAATGGATTCTCCATTGACGTAAACTAATTTTAAAATTTAGTTGTATCCAATCAGGTTTAACAAACATTACATAAAGTTGACCTAATATACCTGTATATATAATATAAGTTTGATAATATTAAATAACCAAACATATTATTAATATATAACTTATATCTATATAACTTAAACGTTGTCCCGTAATAAGGTACACCATATATTAGATAGGCTAAGCCTACGGCTACTGCATACTAATTTATAGTATGTATCCCTTAAATATTGTTAAACAATTAATATTGTGTACATATATAAATATATATACATCTTCGCACATAGGCTCAGCCTATAGGGTAATTCAGTTTAATATGAATATATATAAATAAAAAACAAAACCAATAATAATTTAAAAAAATATATATCATCCTATAACCATCAAAAGTCGGTATCATATAATCTTCTAAATTGGGAGTCGAAGTAGTTAATTAACTTTATAAATGTTTACTAGACTAAAATTTCCATGTCAATAGTCTGATCCTTTGTTCATCATATACACCTGTAATGATATAATCTCTTTTCTTTCCCTTTCATACGCATATTACTTCACATGAACTGTGTTCGCGAGCCGCGGCTTCACTAAGTCGTGCCTGCGTTTCGCGAGGGAGCAGAAAACGCGTTCCGGGACATCGCCCAGCTCCAGCAACCAAGGCGGCCCAGGCGATGGACCTGGAATACGTACCCTCGCGGACCTGCACTCCGGACACCACACCGGGTATCGTTTGGGTTACATTTACATTCAGGGATTTTCGGGAAGGTAAATTAAAAATTGAAAAAACCCCAACTATATCGTTCTGTATAGTTAATGAACAAAATTCTCTCTGCGGGTAACAGCTAGGTTGTAGAAAATTTTATCATTAAAGGGCCATTTGTAATTGGGATCATTAAAAATATAATAAAAATAATAATATACTCATAAAAATACTCACCCATCTATATCAGGCCAAGGGTGAAAATAGGAAGTAATAATATGCCAATATTGCAAATTTGCACACATATAACAAGCTCCGCCATATCCATTTAAAATAAAATATTTACCACAGGCGGAATTAATGCAATAGTAATTTCCTGTATCGTGGATTTTATAATCTTCTTCCCCAAAATTAAAATGATGTAATGTAATATATTGTACATATGATTGATTGATTGGTGGTTGCTTTACGCCGTGTCGGCAGCATAGGCCATATTCACGGCGAGAAATGTTTGTTTTTGTTCAAACCATCGCTTTTACATGTAAAAGCATACAATCAATTTTGTATCAATGGACACTCATGAATTTTGTAAACTCACAATCATATAGCTAAATAAAAGTCTAAATGATAGTATTATTCACTGATGAAATTTGTTTAAAAACTTATATGAGTTGGTACAAACCAGCTGCCCTCAAAAAGGCTAAAATCTTCTCTTGTTTTACTTTAGTAAAAAGGTCTTGCATGTTGTTTGCAGTGTAAAATTGTTGGCGCAGGGCCATGAAATCCACACAGTTTAATAAAATGTGTTTTAATGTCAGTGGGGACTGACATCCAATACATTCAGGGGGAGGCTCCCCCTTGAGCAGAAAAACGTGTGTTAGCCACGAGTGGCCAATATGGCATCTTGTTAAAACAACCTGGTCGTGTCGCCCTTCCAGGCGACTCTGCGGCAGTCCGTTCACGGAGGGGGTAATTCTATGGAGTTTGTTGTCTGGGTGTTCATCCCATTCCATCTGCCATAGGTTCCAAATGTATTTTTGAATGGTAGGTTTCAGATCAGAGTGGGGAATATGACAGTGTTCCAAAGGAGCAGTCAGGGCTCGAGTGGCCGCTTGATCTGCTCTCTCATTTCCTGGGATACCCACATGACTAGGCACCCAACATAGGTGAATGTCAAATTTTGCTATTGAAAGAGAGTTTAGTTTAATGAGTACTTTAAGTAGTATTGGGTGGTCCAGTTTCCTATTGTTTAAAGCCTGAAGGCAGGAAAAAGAGTCAGTGAAAATGATGAATTTATGAGTGGCTGAGGTTTCGATGCACTCTAACGCGAGTAGGAGTGCTCGTGCCTCAGCAGTAAAGATAGAACTCTGATCTGGAATACGCGTACCTAATTCACGTCCGTGGACGATTGCTGCCGCAGAGACTCTGTTGTCTGTCTTTGACCCATCCGTGTAAACGGCTAGGTGGGAGCTAAAAGCGCTTCGCACATCGATAAAGCTTTCATGATATGAAAGTGGGTGCGTCTGAGATTTCTTCGACATGGCCAGCTGGAGGATGATGTTTGGTTTCCTCAGCTGCCACGGAGGAACATCTGAATATTGTGAGAGTGCTATGTTATGTATATTTGCCCTCAGGGCCTCCATATGAGGCTTTATTCTGAGGCCTAACGGCTTTATGTATGTTGGCCTTGATTCATAGAGGTGTTCATATGGTGGCATAAAAATGTAGTTATATGCAGGATTTAAAATATTTCCTTTTAATTTTATCGCATATTGCATAGACAGTTTGAGCCTTCTACTCTTAAGGGAAGGCTCTCGGCCTTCGACATAAAGGCTCTGGACGGGCGAGGTTCTAAACGCCCCCAGGGCCAGCCGAAGGCCTTGATGGTGTATAGTGTCTAACTGTGATATGTATGATTTCCTGGCTGAACCATAAACGATACAGCCATAGTCCAATTTTGAACGTATTAAAGTTCTATATAATTGGAGCAGAACAGTGCTATCTGCTCCCCACTGTGTGTGGGCTAGAACTTTTAAAATGTCCAGTCCCTTAAGGCACCTGGACTTTAAATACTTAATATGAGGGATAAAAGATAGTTTGTTGTCAAAGATGACTCCTAAAAACTTGTTCTCTTTGACTACTTTTATGGGATCATTTCCAATTGTTAAATTAGGTTCATGGTGCAAAGTCTGTAATAGACAAAAGTGCATGCAAACGGTTTTCGATTTGGAGAATCTAAAACCATTTTCCATTGCCCATGAGGAAAGGCTATTTATATTTAATTGGAGTTGCCGTTCTATAGTGTTCATATTTTTACCTTTATAACATATTAAAAAGTCATCTACATAGAGACTGCAGGACACAGTACTCTTAATGGATTTGACTATATTGTTAATTTTAATGCCAAAAAGGCTAACAGATAGAATGCTACCCTGAGGTACACCCATCTCCTGATCAAAAGGATCAGAGAGGGTAGCATTGACCCGAACTCTAAAGTTCCGGTTTGATAAAAATTTAGAAATGAAAATGGGCAAGCGCCCTCTAAAACCCATATTGAACAAATCCTTCAGGATGCCGTACTTCCATGTCGTGTCGTATGCCTTTTCGAGGTCGAAAAACACGGACACGACATGTTCTTTGTTTATGAAGGCATTTCGAACGAATGACTCCAATCGGACCAAGTGGTCGAGGGTACTCCTCCCCCGCCTGAAACCACACTGGAAGTCGGTCAGATGGTGCTCCGACTCCAGGATCCAGACGAGGCGATCGTTAATCATTCGTTCGAAAGTTTTACAAATTCAACTTGTAAGCGCTATCGGGCGGTAGTTCCCGGGCTCGCTATGGTCTTTCTTCGGTTTGGGGATGGGAATAATGATAGCCTCTTGCCAGGAGGTCGGGATGTCTCCCGTGCACCAAATATTATTAAAAAGGTGCAGAAGCAGTTCTATTGGTGCTGGTGGGAGGTGTTTTAAAAATTGGTAGTGTATTTTGTCTGGACCTATTGCAGTGTCATGCGATCTATTTAAAGCGTGTTTTAATTCATATATTGTGAAAAAACTATTGTAGTGCTCAGTGTTATTAGATTTGAAATTTATAGGTTGTCTTTCCAGGCGCAACTTCAACTGTGCAAAGGCCGGAAGGCAGTTTTGCACAGATGAGTTCTGGGAGAAAGTACTGGCAAGAAGGTTGGCTATATCAGTTACGGAAGTTAAAAGAATATTATTGTGTTTTAGATGTTGGACCGATGATCCAGCATATTTTTGTTTTATTTTCCGGATCATGGTCCATACTTTAGAAAGTGGGGTGTGAGTGGTTATGCTGGAGACATATTGTCTCCAACACAGCCTCCTCGCCTCCCTAATAATTCGGCGAGCCCGAGCCCTTTGAATTTTAAAACGAACGTGGTTCTCAGCGGTAGGCCGCCGGAAGAACAAACGTTGCGCCTTTTTTCGCTCATTGATAGCGTTCTTACAAGTTACATTAAACCAAGGATTTGTTATATGTTTTGGAAATGCCGAGGTCCTAGGAATGGTTTCCTCTGCAATCGACCCCAATATCTCTGTGAAAGTTTTCATTGCAACAGGATCATTGCGGGCTACTCCCGTGAACCTCTCATGGGCGAGTGACTGGAACAGTGACCAGTCGGCTTTGCTCAGCCGCCAGCTCGGTTCCTTCCGGTTCCGAGCTGGTCCCTTAGTCGTAATCACGATAGGGAAATGGTCACTTCCACAAAGGTCGTTCCAGACTCTCCATGAGAAGTCCAGCAGGAGACCCGGTTGCAAAATAGTGAGGTCGATTGCAGAGCAGGTCCCATACCCAGGATGAACATAAGTATGGGACCCATCATTTAGAAAGCTTAAAGCACGATTGCTCAGGAAGTCCTCAACTCCCCTGCCCTTGCTGTTTGTGTTTGCACCACCCCACATGGGGTTGTGTGCATTGAAGTCCCCCATTAAAATGTAGGGGGAAGGTAACTGATCAGCTAAAGTTTCTAAATCTTGTGTTGAGAATATGGAGTTAGGGGGGATATATATGGAGCATATTGTAATGGTTCTATCGAGACTAATTCGAATGGCTATTGCTTGAAAAGTTGTATTTAAGGTGATGGGGGTGTGTATCACATCTTCACACACCAGAATGGACGAGCCACCAGTGGCTCGTTCCCCATCCGGTGCGCAAGAGTGATACATATTGTAGTGCTTTAAAGAAATCTGATCAGTAGCCTTTATATAGGTTTCCTGCAAGCAAAGGGCAAGAGGGTCAAGCCTCTCACAAAGCAACCGCACTTCATTGAAATTTGCTCTAAAACCTTGGCAGTTCCATTGAAGAAGAGATTCACCCGCCATCAAGGTGGTGGATTGACGGGTGATCTCCCCCTCATTTTCACTTTGGGGGAGACGCTGCAACCACGACTCGGCGCAGCCTCAGCCATCTCTTCTTCATCCAACACATAAAATTTATTTTTAAGGGAAATAGATCCCTTCTGCTCCCTATCGGGAGCAACTCTCCTCTGTTTTTGTGCCGGAGCCTTGTCAGGCGCCGGCTTTGTTTTTTTTGTAATTTTGATAGAGTCTTTCTTAGACACACTTGGATTCGGATCAGTTTGGACAGTGGTTGTCTTTGTTAAAGAAACCACACTCTGGAAACCAGAAGGACTGCACTTTGGTTGATCCAAGTTCAACCATGTGCAGTCGGTCTGACATTCGATTGTCCTGGTGGAGGGTTTGACCGCAGAGGCATAGGAGCGGGAGGGGATGGACCCCTCAACCAATTTCCTAGCCTCTGGGTAGCTGATGTTGTTTTCAGTTTTCACCCTTTGTACAGCTTTTTCTTTTTTCCACACAGGACAATCTTTCGATATGGCCATGTGGGCACCTTGACAGTTAACACATTTAACTGTGTTTTTGCAGTCTGTATTTTCGTGCCCTTTCTGACCACATCGGAGACAGGTCTGCTCACTGGAGCAGTTGTCTCTGCCATGACCATACTTCTGGCATTGGAAACATCGGAGTGGATTTGGAATAAACAAATCCACATCAACGATTAAGTAGCCAATTTTCAACTTCTTAGGTGGAGTGGGTTTATTAAATGTCAGAATATAAGTGTTTGTAGGAATAATATTTCCTTCTTTTTTAATAGTTATTCTTCTGACATTTAACACGCCTTGAGGTTTTAATTCAGAGGCGATTTCAACCTCATCGATACCCTGGAGTTCTCTAGTACGGATTACTCCTTTACTAGAGTTCAGGGATCGGTGAGGTGAGGCCTTCATGCCGACACCTGCCAGTGTTTTGCAACGCAGCAGGTTATCAGCATGGGCCTTCTTACCACACTCCACAAGAATCTGTCCAGAACATAGTTTCTTTACTGAAGTCACCATGCCTGCTATCCCCAGAATGCCTTTGTCAATGGCAAATGGGGACAGCTTGCCCAGAGGATGGGATGAATCGGTTGCCTCAAGGACAACAAATCTAGCCCATTCACTAGAAGGTTCCTGATCCGAATCCGAGTCTGTCAACGGTCTTCTTTGTTTTTTTTGGTTTGAAGCCATATTTTATGAAAGAGATTCGTCACCCTTGCTCCCCACCCACCACGGAGCCCCAAATGGGGGTGTGCAGAGCTGCGGATACCCGGCAGTTACACACCAAGGATACAAGGGTGATATACTCAAGCAATAATCTGCCAAAATGGAAGATCATTACCAGATTGACCCTAGCCACCGCCTTCTAGGAGTAGTGAAAAATGAAAATAAATTGGATTTATGTATATATAAAAATATATGTATAAATATGAGTGTCTAGATAATTACATTCTTCATAGTACTACTCCTAGGGCTTGGCGTGACCAGCCGATTGATTGGACCGGGCCAGTCCAACCCCTCGTCTAGGTGAAGTCGGGGCCAAAGTGCAGTATTGGTCAACAGGAAGCCACAGCTCCCTGAAGACCTCATGCACCAGGATCCCTTCCTCCACCGACACGAGCTGCGACTCACGGCAAACGAGTCGCCCCATTTGTCGCCTTTTACGATCTGCAAGGGGGTGCAAGGGAACTATTCTACCCCGGTTCCTCACGGGGGGCCATGTTTACGTAACGGGAATTGCGCGTGCGCATTTTGCGCAGAGGAAAAAAAGAAAAGATTATTGGCATATCAACAATATATCCTTATTAATATAATAATGCCATCTTTCAGGTGCGGGATATATGGTAGATATGCAAAGAGATAATCACGGGTTCCAGCTCCCCGACACCTTTATTCGTGATGTTATTAACCACCGTAGTCCCTATATATATATATATATAAAAAATAAGGGGCGCAAATTCACCTGAATTATTGACATCGCGAACAGGTGGAGTTGGGAATCACTTTTTTGTAACGTGTTGAACATCACCTTGTAATAAAACAAATATTGCGCTGACAAGCGATTAGCGCCACTAATCGTTCTTTTATAAGTTATTGCTATCATCTAAAATATCAAAAGTCGGCGCATTTCACGATCTCAATCTCACGAATGAAGTCGTTATATGTAAGGCGACCCGTCGCCATGGAGAGGTCGGGTTCGTCGTGACCTAATTGCGTGGTTCCCGCCTAAATGCAGGCTTGCCATTGGACAAGGTGATAGGGGAACGCGCGGCCGCGCCCGCTTGTCTGGCGGGGCCGTTTTGATTAGGGTTAGTCTTCACAAGGTACCCACTGAGTGAAGACTCTCCTTTCTGTTTTTTTCCAATTTCTGCGGCATCATCGATTTTCTCGACCTATTTTTATAGGTCGAGAGTTTCCTTTGGTGATTTTCCACCTTTTTGGAAAAGAATCGTCGGTGTGCGCATTTTAGGACTAGTTGGCTAATTCTTTAAATTTGTGCAGAAACTCGACGCTTTCTATCGGGTGGTAGCCTGGGACAGGCCTGATCGCTTAGGGTAGTGTCGGGTAAGGGCCCCGAGGAAAACCCTGAAGTATGTCACATACTAGATGGTGTCACCGGAGACATAAAAGTCTTCACGGTGAACGATTGGAATCTCATTCCACCAGCCCGTAGGCTGAAACATAAACTATCACTTGTGATAGATGAGGGATCCGCGGCTACGGCCAAGGTTCCTTACTGTAGTAACCCTGTGTCCCAGTCTTGGGCCGACAGCGGGACAACCTCCCCTCATGTCACTCCTATGGAAACTGAGGGGGAATTCACTTTGGTCACCAACAGGCGTCCGAAGGAAACTGAAACGGATGATGAGCTTCCCCCCTCATCTCCAGGTAAGTCGACTAATACTTCTCGACTTTCTGCTGCAGCCGCCCATAGGCGTTCACCCCATAGGCGGACGTCTGAACGTGTGGCAAAGCGAAACCCTTCCCCAG